>CM022669.1:610572-668072 GCA_012295275.1 Chrysomallon squamiferum
CTATGGGGCACTTCGAACGCCATTTTAACTCTGTGGAGATAAATTAAACATTATTTCGTCTGTTTCTGGTCATTATCGCTGTCTGCAGACATTTAACTAAATATCACCAGGCTGATTTAACACGCTCTACACAATCAGGCACATACAAGTGCCGAAAGCAACAAACTGTACGCTACCACTGCTGGACTGGAAATTAGAGAGAAGCAGCACCAACAATTACAGAAATAAGCTGACATGTTTGTGTATACGAAACACATTAAAGTTTTAAAAAATGTGTCTGTGTGTGTGTGTGTGTGCACGCACACGCGCATAAATTTATTGTAAATCAGCAGTTAAAAAGTACAAAAAAAGAAGAAAACAGAACCAACATATATAAAATATTATATAAATAAAAAGTAATTCATTAAAGTAAACACTATTCAGTCCCAAAACGTTATATTATTGGTCAGGTCTCCAAAAGAATAAAAATGTTTGTAATCACCTTATCTTGCCGTACACAGTGGTAACAGATATACCTTGAATCACTGGACGTAAATCAAAATTCTGCAGATGTTATTTATATGATAAATGTATGATCAATATGTAATGTAATTAAAAAAGATAATAAAATAAAACCCAGTAATAAAAATATAGCATGATTAGCTCCCGTTAAAGGCCATATTGTTTACCGCAAAGGAAAATATACAGCCGATCAAACACTCACATAACGTGCATTTGTCTCGTAAATATTAACTTAAATCACTTTTTATTTGATGATAAAAGTCAAAAATCAGATTCACTTTTTTTTTTTTTTTATGACAAACTTAAAGTGAAAGATGTTTTTTGTTTTTACTAAAATTAATATAAAAAAAAAAATGTTTTGAAATAATCACTTCGTTCAGTTCGTGCGGCATGAGCTAATTAATTTGTACCACGCTTGCGTTTTTTGTTTTTTCTTTTAAAATCTTTGGATCAATTTGACCTCAATAGTCTACTCCCACTGTTTCATTAAAATATAAACATTAGTCATTAAAAATAATGACAGTATAAGGATATTACCAGTTCCGACAACCAGAATTAAGGTTAATAAGAGAAATAGTTAAAGAAATTAGATATTTGTCGTACATTTTATCAGTGATAATAATGTCATTGAAAGTATATGAGAGAGAGAGAGAGAGAGAGAGAGAGAGAGAGAGAGAGAGAGAGAGAGAGAGAGAGAGAGAGAGAGAGTTAGTTTATAAAGTTATTAATTTTCGATTGTTTTATAGCAATCACTTTAGTCAGGTTTACATATAAATACCAAGACACATGAATACATATTTTAATTGTGTGTAGTAGTACATAAATATACTCTGAGGCTACATGCAGCACTAGTATACACAAACACACCTGCTTGCACACATAAAAACTTTTAACTGGAAAATGGAAAATGCATTGTCTTTTAAAATATTCAAAAAACTGCTTCTTTTTTCCTTTTTTTTTCAGACTGTTTTATTTATTTACATATTTATGCACATAACATACATCTTTTTCATTAAGTACATCAACTTTTACAACAACATTTTCATTGTAATTTCTAATTGTTTTATAAAATTATGTACATTGTTAAAGCTTTCAAAATAATCATAATTACAAAAAAAGATAAAAATGAAATAAATAAATAAATATATAAATAAGAAACAAATGATAATAATAAAAAAAATGAAAGAAATTAAAATGACAAAAATCACAGTGATAAAGCAACTGTTTGATGTGTTACAAATATTGCACTAAACTGTTAGAAAGTAGCAGAAGAAAAAACAATGATAACTGGTGAATCACTTTCTGCAGCAGTTTTACAGTCCCTGCAGTGAAAGAAGTGTTATAACTACAAATACAGATAAAATATATTTCATTGTTTTCACTGAAACTGTGTTATTGTTGTTAATTAGTTCAGTTTAATTAGTCTACAGTAAATTAGTATTTAATTTATGTAATCTTCATTTATGTTTTGTATTCTTGAAAACAACAATCTTGCTGTGTATTCTGTTAATAAATTCACTACTCTACATTTCAAACAAATCTTTTTTAAGAGTTTTGGATAAAAAAGTCACAATAATAATAATAATAATAATAATAATAATAATAATAATAAAATAAGTGTTAAAAACATTGGTAGTGACATAAATTAGTAAAAACGCTGTGGTGGCTGTGTCAGTCAGTATGTTGTAGTTGTTTTAGCGAGTCTCTCAGTCTGTTAAAAGTTTGTTGCTGAGTCAGTTCACAATAAAGTTAAAACAGAGGAGAGTGTTTAGTTTATCATCGTCTGGCACTGTGAACTAAAGCTCGGGTTGGAGTTCCTCTTCCTACTGCTGACGAAATCTCCTGTAAAAAACTGAAATAAAACAGAGAAAATTGTATATTAAAGTCTACGTAAATAACTGTTTCATTTATTTTACTATTTATTTTATTGTTATTACAACTATTACTACTATTACTATTATTATTATTATTATTATTATTTTTATGTGTCTGTTTTTCTGTATGTTACAGTATTTATCATTATTTACACTCATAATTCTGATCTTGTTTTATTAATGTAAATATATGAAGTAAGAATAATGAAATGCATTAAAAATTTACTGCTGCTGTGTATATTTATGTATTTGACATTTATTTACTGTTAATTATACTCCAGGTGTAACATTCTCATCTTTTCTATTAATGAAAATTTATTTCCCTTCTAAAGTTTTATTTTTGGACATAAGTTTAGGTTAGAACTGATTCAGAAAGATGCTGAGAAATTCTCACTTTTACTCATTTTATTTTATCAAGTCATACAGAGAAATTGAAAAAAAAAAATAAAAAAAAAAGTAAAATAAATAAAAAGATGAAGTAAACCTGATAAATTTTCACCCACTTTTCTGTGGTCACCTTCCCCATGAGAAGATGATTTTTGTGTTTTTATTTGTTTCTGACAACTTCATTCATTTTCAAACACCTATTTTTATTCTTATAGTTTATTATTAGTCAGGCTTCAGTTCATTCATTTAATTCATTTATTCATTAAATCAGTCATTAATCCATTCACTCTCTCATTCATTAATTCTTTAATTGTTCATTCATTCATTCACTTAAGTTTTTTTGTTTTTCTTTTATTCTGTTTATAACACAGTAACATTTTTTAAAATTTCACTTCAGACTGTTACATTATAAAACTCAGTACACGTGTAAATTAAAACCTTTTAAAGTTAATGATGGATGTTCCACCCAGGACTACTCTCACTCCAGGCATCATTTTGTTCATTGTGTGCACAGTCAGTGCCTCCTCATATGTGCATCCACCAATAACAAACACAATCACATCCTGAGGCCTGAAATAAATAAAAATAAATAAATAAATGATAAAAAATAAAAATAAAAAGTTATCATCTCTCAGAAAAACAGTAATTTTTATTTCTGTTGAAAATGATCAAAGTAATAGTTGCTATGCCTATATTACAGTTAACTTGTGTATTATTTGTGTGTATAAATAATGTTATTAAGTATAAAAAATAAACAAGTGTTTTGTGTTACCTGTCCCTCAGTTGACTGGTTCCTAGATACGGATGAGTCGATTCTTTCAGTTTGCCTTTGATGAGTTGATCAAGAATATTGTAGATCAATGGTTTGTGTTGTGTGTAGACATTCTCTACACCCTGAAAACACAGTTGAGTCAACTCACTGTCAGTTATCATGTCAAATATTGCACAGAAATAATACACGACAAAGTAAAAATAACGGTAACAAAAGTATTACTTACAAACAATTAAATAATAACAGTATTAATAATCATCATTGTATCTGCAATATTTTTGTTAGAGTGAAAGAAAAAAGAAAACATTTAGAATTTTTATTTTAAAGAAAACATTTGTTGCTGAAACAAAATATTTGAGTGCTATGTTAAAGAAATGGAAAAACAAAACTGTACCTTGAGACCTTTGAAAAGTCTTTTTGTTATGGCAATGGGGTCCTGATTACCAAACAGATCACTGCTCCTCGATTTCTTGCCCCCATAGTCCAGCACTGCCTGCACCATCTGCACAGGTTCAAACAAACTTTAATCACTGCACCACTCTTTTTTTCTTGTCTTTTATACGTGTTTAACATAAAGCAAATGAATTAAAAACCATGGATGTGGATGTGAAATTAACTCAGAATTTGATTTAAGGCAGATGTAAACACAGCCAAGCCTTTGTCATGGCTTTGAGAGAACTGGGATATGTACAAAATAAACTGAGAGGGCCAGTGTAAACAAATTATTTACTTTCTGCAGATATTCCTTTTTAAACAGAAATAAATTAAACTGTAATTACTTCAAAACTGAAAACACCAAGATCTTAATTTGGCAAGTTACACTAAAATGAAATATGCTAAAGAAAAAAACCACATTTTAATTAATTACATATTTATGTTCACCTATAACTTGTATAGAGAATAATAACAATGAAATGAAAGTTTAATAATGACTAATAATTCAATTCTATAATGTAGAGAAGTCTTTATACAGACTTTGTCTGCTGACCAATCCCTGATGTTAAAAGAAGTAAAAGCTCTTTAAAACAAGCTTTAATAACTTATTCCTTCTCACAAATTTTAAAATTCAAATGTCACATTTTAAAACTGTAAATTTAAAACAACTTACTGATCTGTACTCCTCCCCCACCCCTCTCTTACGGAGGGCGTCGATGAGGCCTGCGAGGTCGTTGTTGCTGTGACTCTCATAGCGCAGTGCATACAACATCACAATACGCAGCATGTCCAAGTGACGAACCTTCTCGTTTGACAACAAACTCCGAATTTTCTATTTACAACAAACAAGTAAATTAACTGTGTGACACTTTCTTACAAAATACTTTATATTTATATAGTGTTTGTCTATGTCTATCTATATGTCTGTCTGGCCATCTATCTATCTATGTACCCATATATATATCTAACTATGTAACCATATATATATTACATATAATCAAATGTTATGTGTAATATGTAATATGTAATACATCTAACCAGTGATGTCAAACTTTATCAGTAATGTTATCAACACTAAATGTAGTTGCCTTATAAACTAAACTTATCATCTAGAATATTTATCTTTAATTAATGTTAACTGTAAGATCTCATGTAACATGTATGACTAATTAATCTATAATAAACATCCTGTGTAACACACGCTGAGACAACTCATTACCTCTAATAAGTAATATTTCTAATTAACAGGTAAGAGATTTACCTGTAGGATGCCGGAGTGGTCTCCCTGACAAGCAATCTCCTGCTCTGTTTCAGACAGTTCTAACAGACAGTGGGAACCCACCAGACGGGACAGTTCACCCACCACAGTGACATGTTTAGAAACAGTGCCAGACATTTTCTTGAACTGTGGGTAATTTTCAACAAATGCCTGCAACGTAATAAAAAGCAACAACATCTGAGTAAAGTTTTAAACTTATAATATTTACCCATTGATTAGAATCAAAAACACATGATGTTTTATTTTACAAGACTGTACATTTAACATATAATTTAACAACAAAGGATGATATAAACAAAAACTGACACAACAACAATATCTGTAGCTGATGTTAACAACAGAGATGTCAGTGTAGCTGATGTTAACAATAAGAGATGTCAGTGTAGCTGATTTAACAATAGAGATAATTTAATGTTAAAACAGGATGTCAGTGTAGCTGAAACAAAACAGAGATGTCAGTGTAGCTGATGTTAACAACAGAGATGTCAGTGTAGCTGATGTTAACAATAGAGATGTCAGTGTAGCTGATGTTTGCTTTGGGCAATCAAACCTTCATGTCAGCAATGGACTCCACTTTGGCATGATTCTGTGACTTTTTCTGAAACTCCTCCATTAATTCCTTGATATTTGTACCAATCTCTCCAAAATTCTGATACATATTCTGCAAATGAACAAATAACAGGATGAATGAATGAAAAAAATGAACAAAATGAAATAAAATAAATGAAAAATAAATGAAAAAAAAATGAAATGAAATGAAATAAAACGAATGAATGAAAAAAAAAATAAAATAAAATGAAACATAATTAATGAATGAATGAAAAAATAAAATAAAACTAACATAACTTTTATAGATGACACTGTAAAGTTACAAGTTATTCTAACACAAACAATAACAACAACAAAATAACATACAGGTCAGGTCAGAAAACCCAGCAGTGAAAAAAAAATATATATATGCTCACCTAACAATAGCACAATATAAATACTTCAGAATACAAACTAATCAGAGATTTTTTCAACAAAGCACCAATAAAAACTGTCAGTAAGAATTTAAACACACCATAGATACAATTGCCCCTTCAAAGATTTTGGGATGTGTGGAGGCAAGCTTAAGGAATGTTTCTCCTTTTGTCAGGTTATTTTTTTACAATATCTGAATGGTGAGGAAGAAAACACACATCACAGGCATGCCATGTTGAGTAACAGAACTGATCTAAGGTCCAGAGGCAGGCTGCGTTAGATTAAAAGAATTAATTTTATTTTGAACAAAAGGCAGAATTCCACCAACAGACTGCAAACCTTTTATTCCTGAAAACAAAGAGAAGCAATAAAAAGGACACCTACATTAGCATAAAACTCGTCATGTTCTGCAGACAAGACGACTTCCTGTAACTCCTTGCTGATCCCAGGAATGTTAGCCAGACTGATTCGGTTGTTTGTGATCCCCAGCAGTTCATGGACCATCGCCTGATACGTCCACTGACAAACAAACAAACAAACAAACAAACACATAAATAAATAATGTGATACTGAAAAATCAAACAAACAAACACATAAATAAATAATGTGATACTGAAAAATCAAATAAATAAACACATAAATAAATAATGTGATACTGTAAAATAAATAAACAAACATAAAATAAATAATGTGATACTGTAAAATCAAATAAACAAACACATAAATAAATAATGTGATACTGTAAAATCAAATAAATAAACAAAACATAAATAAATAATGTGATATTGTAAAATTAAATAAATAAACAAACACATAAATAAATAATGTGATATTGTAAAATTAAATAAATAAACAAACACATAAATAAATAATGTGATACTGCAAAATCAAATAAATATGAAATTAATAAAGGATGAAACATACAAGCAAATAAATAAATAAATAGAATTATTAAGTAGTGGATTAATTCTGTTTAGTTTTAATGTTTCCTATAATTTGATATTAAAGTTGTTTTTTTTACAACAAAATGGCTGACATCTAACATAATAAATGGATCTATCTTGTAAAACATTTAAATAATTTACTGGTAAAATATTTTAAATAATATTACTACTAATAATAATTTTATCAATAACAATAACAATAACAATTATTATTATTATTAGTAGTATTATAATAATAATAATAATTATTATTATTATTAGTAGTAGTATTATAATTATTATTATTATTATTATTATTATAATTATTATGAAGTGGAACCTGATTAAGCAATGGTGTAACTGCATCGTCTCGTCTGTCTAGAATCAACAACACCGGAGCAACATCAGTTTTACGAAACTCAAACAATGAGGCCTCCTTGTTTATTACTTGCTGAAAATAACAGAATACAGAGACTGACAGATAGACAGACAGTCAGAAAGAGAAAAGGTAAGGAGGAAGTAATGGAGAGAGGGGGAGAAAATGATTGTTTGCAGATAGAAAGATATAAAAAAATGTATTAAGTCTACTACTCCACATGTTTCAAAATCAATCATGGAGAAAATTCTTCTACAATCGTTAATGTTTTATTTTCATACTTGATATCACAGGACTAAAAATGATTAAATTTATAGTGACATATTTTCATTTAAAAATATCATTTTAAAAAACATTTGTGATTTGACAGACATTTGATATCATCAGTATTAATCCATCAGTCAGTCTGCTGTAGTTAAAACGCTGATGAATGCAAGAAGCACAGAACACAGTATTAAAGAAAATGGTGATATTGTTAAAAATGCTCTTACTCTGACACTCTCAGCCAGCTTTCTGCACATTTCTGATGAATTCTGATAACGAATCATTGGACATTTTTTTCAGTGACAACAACACTGATGTCAGACCCTGAACTGTGCGCAACAGCTTCGGCTGTGACCAGTTTAAATTCTGAAAATGATCAGTGTTTCGTTTTAACAGTTGTAAATAAATTACGTAAATGTTAATAACAAATTTATTCATTTTCTGTTAACATAATAAAATGTATTTGAAACATAAATTATTTTAAAACATGTAAATTTGTGGTCATCATTTTATTAGATAAATTTGCTACATTTATTAAATTGTCTGCAAGGATGTTTAACTGTGTCAGTATCGAATAAACAGGCTAATAAAATTATTATGTTTCAAAGGTATTATTTTATTGTTATGAGTGACCTATCATAACTCATATGACATAACACAGTTAAAATAATTTGAACTCAACCATTTTTTCAATTACATAGCGGTCATCAAACATGATATCACAACTACAAGAAATGTCACTTTTTAAAAATGTCTTCTACTCTTCATTTATACCCCTTTAATTAAGCCAGGAAAGAAACAAAAAAAAAAAAAAAACTTGGAAATGTATTTAAGCTGTTTCTTTACTTCATCAAACTGCATTTAACAAGTTAAATAAATACCTGACACGCTTCAGCGACATTCACAGAGAAAAGATGAGGATTGACAGCAATGTAGTCTGCAAAATACTCCTGTAAAACAACAACCAAAAATTATAAATCTAACATTTTTATAATCTTTAAAATAAAATTTTAAAAATATTCTGCTCACTGCTTTTTTATGTAAAATCTTCATGGAGACATCTGGGGAGAAATCATTTACTTAGAGATACTGTATATTGAGACAAATTTTTTAATTTCAGTAAGTTTGGCTTACTTGTGCAAAAGATATAAAAGACAATGAATTTAACACAAATTGTATTTCAGATTTTTTCACATATAAATGTACTCAGTTGATCTATTTTTATAAATTGTTTGTACCTGCACTTCTCTAATCACCTCCTGATCATCTGCTTCAGCTAAAACTTTCACATCCTGTTTACTGATCACATTGCTGAAATCTGATACGAGAAGGTTTCTACAGGTGTAAACTTGACGAAATGACAAGTTTATGTAGTTATGATAAATGACAAGTTTATGTAGTGATGACAAAATTACAAATTTATGTAGTGACAACAAAATGACAAGTTTATGTAATTATGACAAAATGATCAGGTTATAATTTCAATCTCAGAATGAACCAACAACTTAATATATAAAATGCTAATGTTTATTTCAAGTTAATGAAATCTAAACAATGCAGATTAATAATAACAAATAAAAAATTTAAAAAGCAATATGTACTTTCTAATCCTTTACTGCAATCTGATTAGCACTTACACACATAAATGCACACACACACAAACACATTCTCACACAAAACACAATATACACATTCACACATACTCAAATACAGATTGATTTATATATATTTGTTTCTCTCACTACAAAAATTGCACTGCTAAATTAACAAGTTTTAAATTAAATAAATAACAAAAAATATCTAGTTTCAAAAACTGATACTGACTTGAACTCTAATTCATTTAGCATGTTTATTATAGTTGTTATTTACTTACAAACATAGTAGAGTCCATACTTTGGCATTCTTAGCTCCTGTGAGAGCAGTTCCACATTTTCTTTAGTTGGTCGAAGAAAACAAATACATTTGAGATGTTTCATGTTCTCGCGACCAGTCGAGTCAATCCTCTCAAAGAGATACACTTCTTTTTGTAAGATTTCTGACTGAGCATACACCATGCTCACCACACTGGTCTGTGATAACAAAACACACACAGTGAGGTACATTTATTTATTTCTGATATTTTTGTAACATTTATGATTAAACTATTCATAAAAAAAAATATTTATCTAACACACAGGATAATATAGGATAAATTGATGACCTTTGTTGTAATTTTCAGGCAATACAGCATTTATGATAAAAACAAGTTTTAGAACACACACTCACACGCATGCACATACACACAGATATATATATATATTACTGACAAAGCATTATGTTGCCATTATATGTTTAAAATAATTGTAACTGTGAAATCAAGGTGCACCAAAATGCATGTTTTTATTTTTAGATGTAACTATCTGAAAATAGGCATCCATTTTCTTAATGCTTAATTTTTCTGTGTCAGCGTGTGTGGAATATGTATTTATATGTTTTATTAATATTTTAAATCATTAATGATAATAATTTATGATATTTATAATCCAATTTATTAATATACCAAAAATACAACTGAAGGCTAAAATATATATCTAACATTTTCGAATTTATTTGTATTTTTCCTCTGTTACATAAAACTCTAGAATAATTATTATTATTTGTTGCAATTTTTATTTCTGACAGATGGCTAAGTACAAAAACAGGTTACACCTGACCAGCCACACATTAGACTAATATGTAATTCAACACTTCATATCACACACAGATGCAGAGGGGGATGTATTACCTGTCAGTAATTGTTTCGACAATATTTTATACTGTAATTTTTTGTACACGTTAAATAAATTATTTACATGTCGTTATAAAAACCGAAACTAATAAATTATGAAACCTTTTTTTCTTTCTTTCTTTCTTTTTTTTTTAACCTTTCTTTGTATAGTGCGATTTATAGTAATCATAATAATAATATTTCTTGTTATTGTTTATTTACAATTTACAGTATGTACTACATGGTATAAAATGTACCCGGAAGCAGATTTGTTATATTTGTCAGTCTTAACAAAAAAACTGAAAAAGGTAAATAATAAATTAGTAAATAAAAAAAGTTAATACTATAAAATTACCGTATCCTTGTCCATCAAGAGAACCTTCATCCCGGGTCCACTGTCCTCGATCATTTTACTAACATACTGCTTTACTGCCAGAATTACATTCATATTGGCGTGATAAGTAACTTATATTCTCTCCACAAATAAAATATTAACACATTATTTGTACTTTCACTCCATAATTATCTCCCTTGCCCAATTGCTTTTCTTGTCTTTATTTTCCACCCTAGTGTTTGTTTTACTGCTACTTCAGATAAAATAAATAAATAAATAAATAAATAAATAAATAAATAAATAAATAAATAATTCTCTAAACAATGGGTGGACCTGAACTGCAAGACAATTAAGATTACGAAATGTTTGATCCCTGTTCTAAAATGATATAGAAATTACAACAGAAATTAAATTTGAGTTACTAGGCATTTAAAGGTTAATATATTTGTTTATTTATTTATTTATTTATTAACCATTGTGGAATTTATTTTTTAACTTGTGGCGGAAGCATTTTGTGGCTGTCACTACCATTACTACTGCTTTTATTTGCATTATTATTGTTGTTGTTTTTCAGTTGTGATATAAATATTATAAAAACAATTCGGTCATAAAACAATCGTTAATTAATTTTAATTGTTAATGCTGTGTATTTTACGATTTTCTATATAAACCTTAATAAGGCGTTGTTCGAGTGTACAAAGGAAGAAAAGTTTCGAAAAAAAAAGGTTCATTAACCAATTTGAGTTTTGTATTCTTTCTTTGTTCATTGTGTTTTCTTAACATTTGAAACAATGAAATATTTTCGAAAAATTGTTACCTTTTCCACATCCATACAAAGTGAAAACAAGATCTCGTGAAAATGTTTCAGGAAATTCAAAGTTACATCTCCTTTCCTACCGTATGTGAAAATAATATTTTCAAAATAATGTTAACTGTCATTTTATTTTAATAAGTCGCCTGTGCAGGTGAGCCTTCAGATCAGGCTGTATCATAGGTACTTTAATTATATATACGTATATATTTACTTAATCCGAAACATTTAAAATATTTTTTCATCATTCCCAAACAATAAATATATTACTATAAAATAAATTAGTGATGGGAATTGACATTCGTTTTGTACGGTACATGCTGTTGCCAGTAAAGTTGTTTGTGGCATCACAAAAGTATAAATACAAACTAATAATACGTGCAATTGTGGATGCGCCACTGATGTTGGAAGAATTCAGATACAAACGAAAGATGAGAGTTGTGTCGCGAAACTCCGGGTTTGCCCGGGTTGGCTGAAACCGCGAAAATAAGACTGCCAAAAATGATGTCACGGAAACGTCCATTGAAAGATAATGATGTTTCTACTAATCAACAAACAGAGACACCAGCTAAGAAGCAGTTGGTTAAAAAATCACCTTATGTTGAAGGGGCTATTGTTCGAATACAACTTCATAATCTTTTGTACGTAACTCTAACAGTCACACTATTTTTCACATCAGTGTCATCACGTTCCAATCACTGACATGCAATACATGATAGTTGATGCAAGTAACAATAAGACGAATAATACACAGGCACATATATCTACCTTTTTTTCTCTCTGTATTTATTTAATTATATATTTGCTTATCAGTATTTAACGTTTGTCTTGAAACCTGAAAGTTTAATTTTTCGGAATTATGCTGAACATTACTGATTTAGTGATTACATTAAATAAAGTAAGACAAATTTATACTACCGTTTTGCAGTTCAATGTATGTGTTCCATCATTCATGAAGGCATTAGTTAAAAAAATTAAAAAAGAGAACAATCTCCAGAAAAGTGCATGTTATATATATATATATATACTACAAACATATTAATACATTTGGTGTAATCTAATTTGCATAGTTGTAAAAGATATTGCAGTTTTTACTAATTTAAACTTCTCCGTTTTTCTAAAAAAAGTTATTAAGATCTGTACATATACATTCTTGTAGGTAAAAAAAAGTAGAAAAAAACCCCATTAACATAATTATTAAATTATGTTCTTTTCAATATATATATAAAATTTCTTTCTTATTCATATATCTGAAATTTTTTATTTTTTATTTTTTATTTGCATATCTTTGAAACTATCTGCAAAAGAAAAATACTAAAAAGTATGTAATTTTGAAACAGTTTCCTTTGTTTATTTTACTGTTATTTCTGTTGTGTTGTTTTATACAGAACCTATGACACTGTGGAATTTTGTCCTGGACCTTACCTCAATGTGATTATTGGTCCAAATGGGACTGGAAAATCAACGATTGTTTGTGCCATTTGTCTTGGCCTGGCAGGGAAAACGAGCTGGCTGGGTCGAGCCAGTCAACCATGTGACTTCATCAAATATGGCTGTGATAAAGCAAGGATAGAACTGGAACTGTGAGTGTGTCGTTTAGTATAAAATAGGAATTATTATTTTTTTATTTCATATAAAGTGTGAAGAAAAAAACAACAACTGCACTTGAGTTACAAAATTACTTTTCTGTACATGAAAACAGATGCATTTATTTTCAGTCATGTAAATAATTCTTTTTCCTCCATGTTTTATTACTTTATTTATTTATTATTATAATAGTGTTTTTTGGGGTTTTTTTGATATTTTAAAAATATTTTTGTGTGTGTATATGTTTGGTAAAAAGAAGAAAAAAGAAAGAAATATCCTACAGAAATTGTATTTGTGTGAAAAGTAATATTTGAATTGATTTCACATCTGGTTTTAAAACTGCATTAAATTTACTCTAAAGAGCACCTCAGCAGTAAACTAATAGCTTTATTAGTATGAGATAGTTTTAAAATAAACATTTTCTTATGTGTTTCAGGCATAATCCACATGGAGATAACTGGTTGGTGCAGAGAGAGATTTCTAAAAACAATCAGTCAACGTGGACAGTGAACAAACGGCCAGCAACACAGAAAGCTGTAAGTTAGCAGTGTTCTCCTTTGTACACAAACCTGTTTACAGCACCATGTTCAGCACACTAAGTAGAGAGATCCACCAAAGTGATAAAAAACACTTCCAGGTTGAAAATGAATCCATCATGCAGTAAAAATGAACAAAGGACAAAAGCCTGTTGAATTACTTGTGTCAAAGTTAAAGGCAATTCATGATTTATTAAATCATTATAAAATACTGGTGGCAGTAACAGAAATCAAAGATATTCATAATTCATTCCTTTCGCATTGTTGGTTTCAGGTTTTAGCAAGGAGCTGGAAGGTAGTTTTAGTGAAGACACATTGACTGAAATCTGAAAAGATGATAAATAAAAATTAGTTTTGCTACATTTTAGCTTACTTCTCCTTTCAGACAAGTTCTTGGCTTGATACCTTTGTCCCAGATACCTGAACAAGCCTTAATCTTTAAAAGGCCTTTGGCCACTGTTTTGACTTCACAGGCATGTAGCCTGTACTGCAGAAGTTAGAAAACACTAATAATATTAATAACACTAGTCAAATTATCAGTTTCATTATTTACAGAAAAATGGGTAATGAAAACAACAGCACTAATGTGTTTTAGCTTTATCATCACTGGATTATAAGTAACTGTTGTTTATACACAGAAAACTAAAGAAATTTAAACTTTATTAAAACATCTGTTATTGTTTTTAATATTTGGGTGATTGTTATTTGTTTATCAATTTCTTCAGGTAGAAGAAATGGCTGCTCGTCTCAATATACAGGTGGGAAACCTGTGTCAGTTCCTGCCCCAGGAGAAAGTGGCAGACTTTGCCAAAATGACACAGCAAGAATTGTTAGAAAACACAGAGAAAGCAGTAAGCACTTTTAAATAAAATCACACAAACTTTATCAAAATGATGCTTATAACAGATGGTGAATATCTGCACAGCTCATTGTGATTATGTACATACATTATGTTATGCATTTTTAATATTAACAGTCTTTAGGAGTCTTATATATGTTTTAGTAATACTGGAGGTTATGTTCTTTTTAATTTGAGTAGAGAAAGAAAATGTGAAAGTTATCAAGCAACATTGTTTTCTGCACTGGTGCAATGACAAAGAATAGAACTATGTCACAGATATACTTGTGATGAACAACAGACAGATATGTCAATACATGAACAGTAAACAGAGTGAGAGTTGATTAATTTTTCTTTGCATAATAATTTAATAAATAAGTACAGTATAAAATAAGAAACTAAATTGTGAAAATGCAGCCCATAATAGTGATTAAATAATTAAAATTTTTTTTAGATTGGATCACAAGATTTGTACGAGAACCATCAAAAGTTAAAAGAAGCTCGCAGCAATGCAAGGCGAATTGAGACATCTGTGGAGAGTCTGACATCAAGGTTAGAACAGGAAAAACAGAAGAATTTACGTCTTGAACAGGATGTGAAGAACTATGAAGACAGAAAGCACCATCTAGAACAAATAAGAATTATGCAGATGAAAAAGCCTTGGCTTGTATGTAACTGAACTGGAAAGAAATATATTTTAGTTTCCAATAGGTTTTTTTTTTTTTTTTTGGTCTGTAAACCAAATAGAATAATATTTTGTTTTACTTTTATTGTTATTTTCTGATGAGAAAATATAAAAAGAAACATTTAATTCAAAAATATCTGTTTTATGTGTCTAAATAATAATCATCATAATATTTTAATTTGTTAATCTGAAAAATACATCAGCATCTGTTTCCTTCAGTCAATCATGTCTCTGTCTTTCTGTCTTCCTTTCTTGGGACTGTTTCTGTTTAGACAATGTTAACATTGAGAAAGGCATCCATACACACACAAATAGACATATAAAAATAACTATTATGTTAAATCAGGAATATGAAGAGAAAAGAAAACAGTTCAATGCTGGTAAAGCCGAGAAGGAAGCTATGGAAGAAGAGGTGAAGAAAGCAAAGTTGGAGAACAAGCCAATGAGAGACAAGCTGGATGAAGCCAAACACAAGAAAGAAGTTCTGGATGTACAAATCAAGAAAAAAGTAAATAGCCTAACTTTCCCTTTTATTGGATTACTTTGAGATGTTTAAATTCTGAGAAGGTAATACATTATCTATAGTCAGATTGTAAATAAAATCGATTTGATTCAGATTAGACCTGAACATCATTTTTGGAGGATTTAAAAACAAATCTTACCACTTGCTTTTCTGTTTCGTGTCATAGAAGAAATTCTTTGTTTTCACTTGTACATTCTGTTAATTTAATTAGATGAAAGTGTTCAGATTGTAATCATATCATTTCAAACCAAGTGTGACAAACATGAAATACAGAACAGCAGAGGTCAGAGAGATCAGTGAAGACAAAACTATTCAGCCCAGACTTTTTAAAATAGGAATGAGAAAAGAAGTATTTTGTGAGACTGAACTAATGACTGACTGGTTTGTCAAGACAGTAGTGTTGTGTATTTGCTAGTAGTGTATCTAGACTTAGCTGATGTCAATGTTTTACTCAATGTTTTTCTTTTCCAGTCAAACACGATTCGTGAATATGCCAACAAAGTACGAGATTGCAGTGAAGATTTAGAAAAACTAACAGACAAAGTAGGTTAAACTTTATTTTTCATATTTTTATTATCAAACTTGGATTTGTTTTTTATATAATTGTTACGTTTTCTAAATGTGTAATACTGGCATGGACAAAAGAAATGTAGACATTGTTTGCTTCCCCTCCACAATATATGTTTTAGTTTTCACTGTATTGTGAAAATCTCTGTAGCAAGTATTTGTTTTACAAGATGTATGTCAGCCTGCACACAGCCTCAGTGTAGGTTTGGCACTAGCCAAGGCAGTCTTTGATCACTAAATTATTAATTTGTTATTTTCTGTTTTTAAAAAGATCTCAGAGGTGCAGGATGATCTGAGATGCAAACAACACGAAGAAGATCAAAGAAAACAAAAGTAAGAGTTTTTGTTACAATGACTTGGTTGAAAACTGACATGTAAGAGGTGTCTTAAAAGTTATATTTATTGACTGTATATGTTTGTGCAAGTTTATAGTTTAGTATAAATTTATTAGACAAAATAAAAGTGGCAACATAATCAGAAAATTACCTATACTGTGGTGAATATTAACTCACAAATGAATGACTGTTTAGAGCTGGTTGCACACTACAGAAGAAACACACTACCCAGCTACTCTCACATACTTAACTTGGTGTCCAGGCATGGCTTTTAAAAAAATGCATTTTAAAAATTTGTTTGTTGAAATGACAAATTCTTGGAGTTTTATTTTTTTGGAAATGTTACACTTGGTCATGGACAAGATGCAGTTGTATACAGAAAAACAACATTTCACCATTTCTGTGCAAGAAAACCTCTCCTGCCTCTCATTAACAAAACAAATGATTGAAAACAAACTAGTAAACAGGACAACCTGAATAAAATTTGTAAAACCTCAATAAATTTGAGCAGGACAGGTGCAGATTAATTTACCTATTTGTAACAATAAAAGAGCAACTGGATAATAATAATAGTAAAAATTATGTCTGTGTAATTATATAATATATATGTATGTTTCTGTTTAACTATTATTATGAATTCAAGACATTGTGGTACTAAAATAAAAAGCTAGGTATGATGATATCTAAATGAAGAGAATATTTTTTTATTTTATTGGTATGTACTTACTCAGATTGCTATTGTGATGTGAAATAATAAATTATGTTTTGTTTCAGACTTAGTGACTTACATCATCAGTTAGCTGCTCTCAAACAGGAACTGGCAGAAATGGATGAAACTGAAGATGTTCAGGTTGTCACCTCTTGACATTTAACTCTTCATACTATTTATACAATTAAATAAACTTTAAGAAAAAGGTCACTAAAATATGTTTCTGTCCACAGTAGAATTCACTTACTTATTTTCATTATTAATATAATCATTATTATTTTTATATTTTTTTGTCATTATTATTATTTGTTAAATATTTGGTCAAGACTCCAGATTTAAATAATGTCATTTACTTTTTTCTTTTCATTTTTGAAAACCAAATGAGAAAAGAAAATTAATTTTATTGTACTCACAAAATTTTAGTATCACAATTTTCAGTGTATAACAATTATGTATGTATATAATTTTACCTTTCACATATAATCAAGGGCTAGACCCTGTATTTGGCAAACTGGAACTTTTTTCATTATTTTGTATGTTATTAAAACAGCCGGAATTGGAGAAGATTTCACAGGACATGCGTTCAGTGAACCAGGAAATGACAAAGATTCAACAGGAAGGAGACAGCACCAGAAGAACAAGTGAAGGTATCAGACGAGAACTGACAGGTAAACTGATTTATTTATTATCTTCAGATTTAAACTGACTGCACACTTATTTATTTAATTATCTACAGATTAAAAAGACAATCCCAGATTTAAACTGACTGCACACTTATTTATTTATTATCTACAGATTAAAAAGACAATCCCAGATTTAAACTGACTGCACACTTATTTATTTATTATCTACAGATTTAAACTGGCTGCACACTTATTTATTTATTATCTACAGATTTAAACTGACTGCACACTTATTTATTAATTATCTACTTTAAACTTATCAACAGATTAAAACACAATCCCAGATTTAAAATTATCTACAGATTTAAACTGACTGCACACTTATTTATTTATTATCTACAGATTAAAAAGACAATCCCAGATTTAAACTGACTGCACACTTATTTAATTATTTATTAAAAAAGACAATTTTAAACAGATTAAAATAAAAAAGACTATCCCAGATTTAAACTGACTGCACACTTATTTATTTATTATCTGCAGATTTAAACAATCCCAGACTTAAACTTATTTTTATTAATTATCTAAAGATTAAAAAGACAATCCCAGATTTAAACTGACTGTACACTTATTTATTAATTATCTACAGATTTAAACTGACTGAAATCCTTTATTTAAACTGACTTTAAACTGACTGCACACTTATTTATTAATTACCTACAGATTAAAAAGACAATCCCAGATTTAAACTGACTGCACACTTATTTATTTATTATCAACAGATTAAGAAGACAATCCCAAATTTAAACTGACTACACACTTATTTATTTATTATCTACAGATTTAAACTGACTGTACACTTATTTATTAATTATCTAAAGATTAAAAAGACAATCCCAGATTTAAACTGACTGCACACTTATTTATTTATTATCTACAGATTAAAAACACAATCCCAGATTTAAACTGGCAGCACACTTATTTATTAATTATCTACAGATTAAAAAGACTATCCCAGATTTAAACTGACTGCACACTTATTTATTATTCACAGATTAAAAAGACAATCCCAGATTTAAACTGACTGCACAGTTATTTATTAATTATCAGATTAAAAAGACAATCCCAGTTTTAAACTGACTGCACACTTATTTATTTATTATCAACAGATTAAAAAGACAATCCCAAATTTAAACTGGCTGCAGTTATTTATTATCTAGAAATTATAAAGGCAATCCCAAATTTTACTATCCCAAACTCAGCTTTCATTTGGATTGGTTCTGCCTTGAATGACAATACTTGCACCAACAGCTACAAACAAAATTTAATACTGTGATAAATCTTTCAAGAATACTTTTATTGACTGATTGATTTATTTTTATTTATTTATTTATTTATTTATTACTTGATTTTTCTCTGGATTTAAGCTGGGCCATGATTGATCAGTTTTTCTGTCAATTAGTTATTAATTATTTATAATTTTAACTCGATTTAATGTTTTTTACTATTATTATTACTTTGAATCCATAACTAAAATAGTAAAGGCAGAGAAAATCTGAATGCTTTTTACCAAAAAATTATTTATATTTTGTTTTATTATATTATTGTTGTTGTTACTTAAACAGAACAGCAGGCAGCTCTGCGACAGATACAAGATATATCTAACCGGAGACTGGAATCTCTGAGACAGCGACACAAACACACTTACGATGCAGTCATGTGGCTCAAACAAAACAAAAATCAGTTTAAGAAAACCATTCATGAACCCATGATGCTCTGTGTAAGTTGTTTATTATTTATTTATTTATTTATTTATTCTTTTATTTAGCTGTCTGACTGTAATATGTTTAAAGTGTAAAACATTAATATTTATACTTACTTATGTATTTATTTGCTTAATCTGTTTATCTATATTTGTTCATTCATTAGCTTGTTCCTTTATGTGATTATTTAGTTTTTTGTTTATTTAAATGTTTATTTAATGGTTATTTATTTACTTGTTTGATTGTTTATTTATTTATTTGTTTAACAGCTGAATGTCAAGGACCCAGATCATGCGAAGTACATAGAAAGTCACATCAGTTTTAATGACATTCGAGCCTTTGTCTGCGAGGACCCGGATGACCTTGAACTCTTCATGTCAGTGATGCGTGACGAACAAAAGTTAAAAGTTAACATTGTCAGAAGCCCACCTCAGACCCCAGACAGTTTCCTGCCAATCAGAGATATGGAACATTACAAGTATGTTTTACCTGTATCTGGTTGCCATAGTAACACAGGTGGCTTAATTAGTTTTATTATTAACAAAATGTAATTAAAATACAATTTACAGAAAAATGAACTTGAATATTAATTGTGTGAAAGAGTGTCATGGCAATATGTATAGCCATTTTCATTGTCATTATCATTATTTATTGTTGTTGTTGTTGTTGTTATGGTGGTAGTTGTTAGTAGTAATAATAGTAGTATTAAATGCATTAGAATTAGTGAGGTTAATGTGAATCAGATGTTTTAAGGTTGTCAAAGGTAAGCATTCAATCTGTGTATAAAATTAATTAATTACATATTAATTTTAGAGAACAAGTGTGACCAGTTGGTGACCTAGCATATTCTTCAGACTTACACAAATAAAATAAAACTTATGATCTGTAGTTGTACCTTTCAGTGTTTTTTATTATGGATAAGTTACTTACTTTCTGAGACCAAAAACTAACAAAACAAAAAAACATTTAGACGGAGTTGTTGATAAAACTGCAGATTGTTTTCAGACGCTATGGATTCAGGTACTTTCTGAGAGACCTCATTGACTGTCCAGACGCAGTGATGAGCTTCCTCTGCACTCAGTATCACATCTACGAAATTCCTGTCGGTGCTAAACTTGTAGGCAGCAAAATCAACCAAGTAATCAAAGAAAACCCAAACCTTCGAGTTTTCTACACAGATGATAGTCAGGTAGGTTACCTCCGTTGATGAGATTAACTGTGTCTTTAAAGTAATAAAAAAAAAAAAATTAAATTTTTTAACAGAAACAAACTCTATATATATATATATATATATATGTATGTACAAAAGAAAGGAAATGAAAGTTGTTCTGAATTCTACAACATGACAGATAGTGTGATGAAATAGAATACCTTCCCTTGAGCAGTTCTAAAACAAATGTTTGTTTTTTCTCACATTTAATTTATTTTTTTGGTTATTCTTTATGTATTTGTTTATTTTGGAAATGAATTATTTTAAAGAAATTTTTTAAATCATTGTAATTTACTTAAATGATTACGTGCTTGTAGATAAACTGACCTGTCTATGAAAAACGTTTTTATTCCAGTACAATGTGAAGAAATCAAAGTACACTGGTGATATTTCCACAAGAAACACACAGCTCAAGTTTGTATTAACTCATTTTATTTCAGTTTAATGTTAATTAAAATGTTTTTAATTATTAATTAATTAATATAGCAATGATGTATTTTCAGTTGGGTTTTTTTTTTGCCTGATTTTTAAATTTATTAATATTTTATCTTTTTTTCATTCTTTCATTTTTTTTATTATTAGTATTATTATTTTATTTATTCACACTGTTCCAAAACTTAGCTGTGCCTTTCAGGTTTTTATTGAGTAAAACAGATAAACAAACTCAAGAAGTAAATTTCAGTCTCACACTAGATCTTCATACGCTGTTACCATTTATAGTTTGTGAAGTTATAAACAGAAATTGTCAGAACATTATAATTTCATTTTGTAAAGGAATGTGTGTATCATTTTGATTCCTACATCCATTACATACTCTTCCCTTTTTTTGTGTATTTTAGGAGACCACAACTACTTTCAGTGTCAGTGGATATCACTCGACAAGAGGAACTACGCCAACAAATCCGAGTAAATTATCTTATCATCACCAGTATTATTACTGCTTTTGTTATTGTTATGTTGCTGTGATTACTATTATTATTTTATTATTTTCATTATTATTATTTTCATTATTACTATTATTATTATTACTACTACTATTACTGTTATTATTTATTATTATTATAATTATTACTATTATTATTGTTGTTATTATTATCTAAAACAGATAACAAAAAAATAGAAACTCCTGACAAATACTACACCATGTAAAACAAAAAGATGTGTTTGAGAGATAATTATGTTTAAATGTTATAATTATGTTTAAATGTTTAGGAGTGTTCAGAAAGACAGATAATTATGTTTAAATGTTTAGGAGGGTTCAGAAAGACAGATAATTATGTTTAAATGTTTAGGACTGTACAGAAAGAGAGATAATTATGTTTAAATGTTTAGGAGTGTTCAGAAAGATATAATTATGTTTAAATTTTTAGGAGTGTTCTGAAAGAGATATAGTTGTGTTTAAATGTTTAGGAATGTTCAGACAGATAATTATGTTTAAATGTTTAGGAGTGTTCTGAAAGTGATATAATTATGTTTAAATTCTTAGGCATGTTCTGAAAGTGATATAATTATGTTTAAATGTTTAGGAATGTTCAGACAGAGATAATTATGTTTAAATGTTTGAGTGTTCTGAAAGAGATATAATTATGTTTAAATTCTTAGGCATGTTCTGAAAGTGATATAATTATGTTTAAATGTTTAGGAGTGTTCAGAAAGAGATATAATTATGTTTAAATGTTTAGGAGTGTTCTGAAAGAGAGATAATTATGTTTAAATGTTTAGGAGTGTTCTGAAAGAGATATAATTATGTTTAAATGTTTAGGAGTGTTCATATAATTATGTTTAAATGTTTAGGAGTGTTCTGAAAGAGATATAATTATGTTTAAATGTTTAGGAATGTTCAGACAGAGATAATTATGTTTAAATGTTTGAGTGTTCTGAAAGAGATATCATTATGTTTAAATATTTAGGAGTGTTCAGAAAGTGAGATAATTATGTTTAAATGTTTAGGAGTGTTCAGAAAGAGATAATTATGTTTAAATGTTTAGGAGTGTTCTGAAAGTGATATAATTATGTTTAAATTCTTAGGCATGTTCTGAAAGAGAGATAATTATGTTTAAATGTTTAGGAGTGTTCTGAGAGTGATATAATTATGTTTAAGTGTTTAGGAGTGTTCAGATAGAGATATAATTATGTTTAAATGTTTAGGAGTGTTCTGAAAGACTGCAGCAAGCAGAGAACAAGTACAGACTTCTTCAGACACGCAGTCATGAACTGGAAGCCAAAATGAATCAGCTACGAGAGTCGAAGGTTTGTCACAATATTCAGTTCAGCAGAGTATTGTAAATATTATTGAGTTCATTTTTCAGTAGACTGGGCCACGACTGGCCAGTTTTCATTCCGTTAGTCCACAGAATTATGTTCTTTTTAGTATTTAATAATATTTGTCCAGTTATCTATGTACTGCAAGTAGGTGAGTAAATGTATGTTACTTAATGAAGGTTTGTCAGCACAAAATGATGATTTAAACTACAGTATATTTAAAAGTCTGGTTAGAGGAAGTTGGAATTAGTTTTATTTCTGTAGATTATCATTATCAGCTTTGTTTCAATTATTATTGTTATTGTTTTTGTTATTGTTACAGAAAAACTTGATGAAAAAGAAGGATCAAAAGAAACGATTGTTGATGCAGATGAACTCCAAACAGGAGAGGTAGAAATATTTGTCACTTAATTTCAATACATCTTACACAGCTAATTAATTCCTTTATTAAATCATTATCTGAGACTTGTTGTTTTTCAATGTGTATTTTCATTAACGTGAAACCTTTGTTCCAGGTTAGAGAGGGTGGAGTCGGAGGCAAGCAACATGGCGCTGGAGACTCAGAAAGCTGCTAAGAAAGTGAAAGACATCACAATAAAAAAATGTCAGTTACTTAGTGTGCTTGTCACAAACACAAAGGTATTCATTTATTTTTACAAAAATATTTCAATTGACTCATTTTCACTTTTTTGTTTCGTACCTGAAATCTGGGATCAAATTATCATTTGTTTATTTACTTACTGATTTTGTTTTATTTTTATTTAATGGGTTTTCGGGTTGTTTTTGCTTTCTTAGTCATATGCTTGCTAATGATAAAGACTATATTTATTAACTTATTATTTTGTTATTTATTTATGTGTATTTATATGATGTGAGTGTGTTGTTGTTACAATTGTAGAAGTGTTTTGAACTGAGTAAGGAGAAGATTGAACTTTCGTTTCAACATGCTGAGTGTTTACACGAGTCTCACAACTTGGAGTTGTCGCTACGTGACCAGTCTGCCTCACTGCTTGCTCTAGAAGTGAGTTGTTAAACACATTTTACCTCTACATTCTGTTTAAAACACCTGAATGAATAATGAATTAACAAAAACTTTTGTAGTAATTGCTGTTAGGTGTATCCTGTCATTACTTACCTGACATTTCTGTAGTATCCTGTCATTCCTTACCTGAAATATATGTAGTATCCTGTCATTCCTTACCTGAAATATCTGTAGTATCCTGTCTTTCCTTACCTGAGATTTCTGTAGTATCCTGTCATTCCTTACCTGAAATATCTGTAGTATCCTGTCATTCCTTACTAGCTGTTTCTGTAGTATCCTGTCATTCCTTACCTGAGATTTCTGTAGTATCCTGTCATTTCTTAGAGAAGATTGTGTCATGTTAATGTATTTTCACTGATACAATTTCAGGCTCAGCTACATGAGATGAAAGAGAGGCAGAGGGTGACACGAGGAATTGCCAAAGCTTTGCTAGAGAAAGCTAAACAGGCAACCAACACAGCGCAAGACCAGGACCTCTCCACAGAGTACAAAATGGTACTTTTATTAGTTAACATCACTTGAGTTCTCCTTGTTGTTACTTTTATTGTTGTTGTTATTATTGTTGTTATTATTATTATTATTATTATTGTTATTATTGTTATTGTTATTGTTATTTTTATTGTTATTGTTATTGTTATTATTTTTATTGTCAATATTATTATTATTATTATTATTATTATTGTCATTGATGTTGCTGTTGTTGTTATTATTATTATTATTATTATTATTATTATTATCATTATTATTATTATTATCATTATTATTATTATTATTGTCATTGTTGTTGTTGCTGTTACTAGTATGAGAGAGTGTTGATGCTGTTGTTGATGTTTCAGGCATTTGAGCGATACCCGAGCACTGTGGAGGAGATTGATGCAGCGATTCATGAACAACAGGCGCGTGCTGACTGCACGTTTCAAACAGACGAACGGGTAAACATGAACACTTACTTCTGTAACGTTTGTACATCTACATATCACAGTCAATCTATATATCACACTGAGAAAACAGTTTATCTCTTTCTATTGTTAAGTTGATGTAAAGACTATCTTAAGTTAATATTTATTGGTTCTGTATAAAGGTGTCCTAATTAGTCATTGATTTATTGACACTGAATGTACTAATTGACTGACTGACTAACTTACTGATTGATTATATTGATTGATGGATCAGTTGACTGACTGACTGACTTACTGATTGATTATATTGATTAATGTATCAGTTGACTGACTGACTGACTAACTTACTTATTGATTATATTGATTAATGTATCAGACTGACTGACTTACTGATTGATTATATTGATTAATGTATCAGTTGACTGACTGACTGACTAACCTACTGATTGATTATATTGACTGATGGATCAGTGACTGATTGAGTGATTGAACTGTTTCAGGTGATATCGGAGTACAAGAAGAGGAAGGAGGAGATTTGTAGACTGGAGCAGGAGCTGAGTAAGAAGATGGAGGACAAGAACGCACACCAGGCCGAGATCGAGGACGCCAAGCGACAGTGGTTGGAGCCGCTGCAGCAGAAGATAGCACAGATCAACAACAACTTCGGCTACTTCTTCACCTGCATGAAGTGTACAGGAGAAGTGGACCTCAACATTCCTCCCAATCCAGTGAGTCACACAAAATTTGTCACTTTTAATCTTTGTTTTTAATTGTTTGTTTTTTAATTATAAAGAGCATTTTAAGTTGAAGTTATTTTTACACTTAAAACATTTTCACGTTGATTGCAAATATGTATTTATGATTTCAAGTGTTTTTTGTTTTCAATATGTTTTTAGGTTATGTAGAAATGTAAATGTACAGAAGTTTTGATTCCAATTGAATGGTGTTTGTTTTTGTCTGTTTTTCATCTTTATATGAGTATTTTATGTTTATTAATACAATACTGTCTTGTATGATGTTAATAACTTTGTACATTTTTTAATTTTAAAATTTGTATTTATTTAATTTCTTTTTTAGGAGGATTATGAAAAATATGGAGTTAGAATAAAAGTGAAGTATCGCGATGGAGAGCAGCTAAGGGAGTTAACTCCACATCACCAGAGTGGGGGGGAACGCAGTGTGGCCACTGTGCTGTACTTGATGGCTCTGCAGGAAATGGGGAAATCTCCGTTCAGATGTGTGGATGAAATAAATCAGGTCTCTGCTCATTTTATTTAATGGTGTTTTGTTTTTTTATTATTATTTATTTACTTTTATTTTTTTTTTTTTTTTTTTTAAATAACATTCTAATTGTTATAATTATTACTACTGTTGTTGCTAATTTTAATCCAGACATCAATTTCTGATGTGTAGTTTTAATGTTTAATTAAAACAAAAGTTAAAGTTTAACTAGTCATGATGAAGTTCAATGTTGATGAGAATGTATCAATTGTGTTATTTGATGTTAAAGTTTAACTACACTTGACGTATCAGTTGTGTTATTTGATGTTTGATAAAAACAAAAGTTAAAGTTTAACTAGATGTGACGTATCAGTTGTGTTGTGTTTCAGGGAATGGATCCGGTCAATGAAAGAAAGGTTTTTGAGCTGGTTGTACAGACAGTGTGTAAGAAGAGCAACTCTCAGTATTTTCTCCTTACCCCCAAAGTAAATATTTTCTTCTTTCTTTTTTTTTACAGCTAGAATATGTGATTGGATCTTTCAGTTTTATATATCAGATTTTTAGTAATATTTCAAATCTGTAAGATGTATTAATTTTCTTTTCATATAAAATCAAACTTAAGCAAGTCTGAATACTGCTTCCAAAGTTACTGACAGTTAACTGTAGAAAAGAGAATCATGAAAAACCAGTAATACAGCATTTAAACATTAGAATTCTCACTTGACTAGAGCAGAGAAATTTTATAGTTAGAATTGTTGAAAGAAAAATATTTGAATAACCAAACGTCTTTAAATTTATGCAGCAAATTTATTAAAAGTTTGACAATTACGTGCAGCATCACAGATGTTACTGGTATTTTCTTTTATGTTAATTACATCTACAGCATAATGTTCAAAAACAATTAAAAAAAGCATAATGTTGATGAAAAGTTTATGTTCAGTAGAGCTGTGATACAATCATTGTCAGCAATAAGCACAGATGTGATAGAACAACTGATTAAAATTGTTTTATTTTCTGTCAGCTGCTTCCAGATCTGGACTATGCTGACAACATGTCAGTTCTCTGCATCTGCAACGGGCCACAGATGATGCCGCACTCAGACTGGAACCTGCGCAAGTTTCAACGACGTCGCCAACGTTTAACAGATGAAAACTAACTCTATTTATTTCTACATGTCTGTTCAGTGTTTTGTTATTTATCTTCATCATCTACTGTATGAAATAAGCCATCATTTGCAAAGTACTTTTATAATACATCATCTGCAGAATGCATTAACAATACATCATAATCATCTACAAAGTACATTAACAGTACATCATAATCATCTACAAGATATATTAACAATATATCATGATCATCTACAAAGTATATTAACAATACATCATAATCTTCTACAAAATACATTAACAATACATCATAATCATCTACAAAGTACATTAACAGCACATCATAATCATCTACTAATTACATTAACAGTACATCATAATCATCTACAAGATATATTAACAATATATCATGATCATCTACAAAGTATATTAACAATACATCATAATCATCTACAAAGTATATTAACAATACATCATAATCATCTACAAAGTACATTAACAGTACATCATAATCATCTACAAGATATATTAACAATATATCATGATCGTCTACAAAGTATATTAACAATACATCATGATCATCTACTAATGACATTAACAATACATCATAATCATCTACTAATTACATTAACAATACATCATGATCATCTACTATTACATTAACAATACATAATCATCTTCAAAGTAAACTAACAGTACATGATTGTCTACAAAGTAAACTAACAGTAGATGATCATCTACAAAGTAAACTAAGAGTACATGATTGTCTACAAAGTGCACTACAGATCCTCTCAGGTGTAACTAATAAAAGTAGTCTAAGTTGTGTAAGCAGCTGGTATGTTTGTAATGTTAATCTTCAATAACAGTTTTCTTTTTATCACACTTCTTATTTTTGGCTACAAGTTCTATTACTGTGATCATAAACTCGTTCAGATTATAAAAATCAAACTGCTGTTACACTCAGATTTGAGTGAAATTATTTATTTACTTCTTAAGACATACAGTGTTTTTTTTTACATATATATGATTTTTCTTGTTATTAGGTGAAATAAAGTAAAAAAAAAAAACGAAATGAAAATAATAATCAGAAAAACAAAAATCTTTTTGGTTGTATTCAGTAATACTGATGTGTTGTTTAAAACTAAACATTTTCTTGTTACACATTCCAGTTAAGTGGATGTTAAAAAGTAAAAGTAAAATTCCATCCTCTACAAAGATTAGATATATTTTTAAAAGTTAAATGTGTGAAGAGTTTTGTTTTTCATGACTTGTGTTGACATTACAGATCTATCATTATTGTCATAGTAACCATCCAATATTCATTCTTCTGTGTTCGTCCCTTACTTTGTAGATTTTATAAATGAAATATTTATCTTGTTTTTAAATTATTATTTTTATTTTGTGTAGTTGTTACTTTAAACCCACCAGAATACGTTTGTCATATTTCAGATATTTTTAATTCAATAATTTATTTTATTCTTAACTAGAAACAAAAAAGAAGAATTTTATAAACAAATAAGGATATATATTTTTTTTTAAATTATTTATTAAGTTATTAACTTAAATGCTCGAATTATTTATTAAGTTTTAAACTTAAATGTTCGACTTAAAATTGTACATTGCCATTTTGTAATCAAATGTAATTTTAGAAATTCTAGACAATATTTATAACGTTGAAATTTCTTAGTCATCCATTTTTCCTTTTATTCTTTCTTTCATTCATTCTTTTCTATTTCTTTTTTATCCTTTTCTCAAATATCTATAACTTTTTTATTCTCATTTTATAATTTTTAGTTTATTTCTTTCATTTCATTTAGTTTTTTATTTCTTTTATCGTTATCTTTTTTAAATTACGTATTTTGATACACGAATAACTAGTGATATCCGAATTAATTTGTCAGTTACAATACAGTTCAGTGTTGTATTCCAATGTTTTTATGTTTCTTGTTTTTAATTTTTAAAATTAACTTGTCCATAATCTTATATATGTGTAACATTGTTTTCTACTTTCACATTACATTTTACAGAATAATAATAATAACCTTGTTAAAAACTTAAGGTTGTTGTTTTTATATCTGTAATTATTTATTGTCTACCCCCAAAAAACACGATTAATAATAATAATAATTGGGTGAATATGTAGTTTAAATTGGAGAATGTTTATTTTGTATTGGCTTTTTTTGGCTAAGGACTTTAATTATTACTAGTAATCTGCTACGTGCTTGACTGCTAAAGACGATTGACTGTTTAAAAAAAACTCAAATAATGATTAAATACAAAACTACAATCACTATCGATGTTAATATAAATTTTAAAAAATCATCAAATATTTTCGATTACTTCTTCTTTGGATGGAGAATCCATGAACCATTCCAGTCACATTTAGAAGTCAGAGAATATTTCTTAGAAAACTGTCCAAAGTTTCTCATCATCAGTTTATCTAATTTTTGGGCCTTATACAAGAGTTAAAAAGTTTTGAAATCATTACAGAAAAAAAATGGTTTGCTGATAAAATGTTTACTTTTTTTGCAAATCAACACAGAACAAGTAAGACCACACTCACGTTAAATTAAGGAAATCATTATTCGTTGTTGTGAGGATGTTGTTATTTTGTAAGATGTGTAAAGATGTGGCAACAGGATAAAGATTTGTCAGACTGATGACCTTTTTCCAACGAACAATTTAATCCCGAATTTTGGTACGCCATAACCGCTGAATGCTGGAATACCATGTTGAGATTTGTGTTCTAGATCTGTTCAGTGTTTGAATTGTCAGAAATGTGAGATGAGGTCAGAGTTGATGCTTGTGATCGTAATAAAACTGATATATTATCTGTTATAGTGTTTTCCCATTTATGTTGAAATGGAATCTCGGTACTGTACTAGCCTATTATTGTCATAATTTAGTTTCCAAATTACTAATGTTACCTTGCATTTTATACATAGCTAAACTGTCTGAAAACGACAGTTATAAATCAGCTATTGTTTAACCAAAATCCCCAGAGATCGATTTTTAAACTAGTATTTTAATCATTTTTTTTAATAACATTTATATATCCATGAACAAATACCTACTGATGTTCACGCGCACACATACACATATACGTATATAGAGATCTCAACATATGTTTATTTATAATTTTTTGTAAATAAAATAATTGTATGCAATAAACTAGGGCTAGATTTACCTGGAGGTGTTGTTGAATGAAGCAGGTAATGGTACAACAAAAAGGCGTATGTAGATAATAAGTTAATGTTTGTTTACCCGAGTACGACAACGTTACAGAAATGCCTGTACAGATCATTAAAGCCATGTATGAGTGTGTTTTATAAACTCGTGTTTACAGTACCAGGTTTTCTACAGCGATTTTTCAACCATACTGCATTATGGATTTTCGGATGTTGGCTTTTTTTTTTTTTTTTTTTAAGCTTTTTTTCATGCAAACACACACACACACACACACACACACACACACACACACACACACACACACATACATACATAAATACATACATATATTTAAACACACATATGCATATATAAATTTTCTTTATTTCATTCTAAAAATCACCAAGATGGCGATGCCCAGTTTCTCAGTCATTGTGCAATAAAGGTTTCCAACGGCAGATTTGTTAAAAAATTATATTTCACAGCAAAACTGGCAGAATTATCATTATTATCTTTGTTTGTTTGTTTTCAAATAACGAGTATAATATTAACTCGCGTTAAACATATATGTATCATTCGAAAGAAACAAACGAATTTCTGCTTTGCCATCACTGAAAAACTAAATAATCCAAAATTATACATTACGTAATTATAATAAATACCGTTTTCAATGCTACTACTTGTGGCATGACCATTATGTAAATCGTATTTTTAATTTCAGTATAATATAAACGCTCACTTAATGATTAAAATAATAAATAAAAGAATAGCAACAACAATATTTGTAATAATAATAATTAAAGTTATCATCCTTATGTTAATTATTATTAACAGTGTGAGTAATAATGATAGTATGTATTAAGCACCTTGTCGTTTCTAAGACGCCATTTATTGACGTCATCATTTTCAGTGTAAACCAAAGACTGTAAAACAAGAAGAAATAAGCTTAAAACTGTAATATGGTTACTGTTCAGAAAAGAAGTAATTGTTGACGAATTCGTAAGTAAAATGAAAATTATGCAGAAGAGTCATTATTATTATTATTATTATTACTGAATAAAAACGTATAGTTACGTATCTAAGAGGAGGTAAAGATTTTCAATAAATAACATTGTCGGTTATTACCATCGTATCGATTACGTCCTCATTTGTTGACATTTGTTATATAAGCACAATTAGATAGCAAATATTTATCATTATCTAAAAATTATTGAACAGATGATTGATTATACGTAACTGACTGATACTGATGACGTCACTAGATATTTCTAATATTGACTACATTATGGGATAACCCTGTCGTGGAAGCTACATATGAAGAGCTCATATCTGTTTCTGCCAAAATTGACATTTATGTACTGACTACTAGTGATTAACCATTACTTCATTATGACACACTTAATTAGTTGTAAAATCATAGGTATTCTTTAGAACAGGACCAGTGAATTCTTATTTATTGATAGTGCAGACCGGATAACACCATTTTCCTATTTCTTTAATTTTTTTCTGTTTTTTTTTTTTTTTTTTCTCTTCTTCTTTTTTTTATGTTTGTGTTATTATTATTATTTTTTTGACATCATAAATTGGGCGTTATTCTTTTCTTCATATAAACTCTTCATATACAGAGTTTTCCATAAATACACTATATTAATACAGAACGAGTGAAGTTTTATTCTACTCCATTGTAAAGATCATGTGTATGAGAGCTTTTAAATCAGATTAACAATCATTTTCTTATTCCTCTATGAATCAATAAATCAGTGAGTATGCATGTGTATCAGTTTAAATATTTGATTAATGTTTTGAAAAGATCTGGTCTGACTGTAATGAACTAAAAGGCAATGCGATGAAAACATACACACACACACACACACACACACACACACACAATAATAATAATAAATCTTAGTATGTTTTTATTCTGAATTTTGAAAATATAAATGAAGCGGACTGCGGACACACATAAAAACACACACACACACATAGAGAGAGAGAGAGAGAGAGAGAGAGAGAGAGAGAGAGAGAGAGAGAGAGAGAGAGAGAGAGAGAGAGAGAGAGAGAGAGAGAGAGAGTATTTGTTTATTAAAATAATAAAAATAATAATAGCAACAAATCTCTCTCTTTTCTTTAAGAAAACTATTTCTAAAGCCACGACTGCACTTCTTTCAAAAGTTTCTTCTTCGACACAGAACGACCTTTGGGTGGGTAGAAGATAATATGTCCTTGACCCATTTTTGCCAGTTCATGCATTGTAGCAATACGCTCAATGACGTCAGCAAGCACGCTGAGGTCAACTCTGAAAAAGCCGCTAAACGGCGAGTCTAAGTCTGACACGACGTAACAAAGCATGGAGATGGAGAACACGGTCAGCAGACACATGAGCAGCTCCATTTTGTAGGAGTACGCTCTGAGCAGCAGGATTCCAATGAAAGAGAAGAAGCCAAGTGTTTCCAGAAATGCCCATCTGCAAAATAATGAAAGCGACACGAAAAACGATACAGTGACCAAATCAGTCTGAAAATCTAGCTACGTGAACAGACAAGGCACTTGTCGTTTCAAAACTTTGTGACGTCAAAGGAGAAAACCATTTGAAGATAGAGTTGCTGTATCCTGATGGCAGTACCGCGGATACATCTTTCAAATTTAACAATTTTTATAACACAGCTTAAGAGACAGAGACACACACACACACACACACACACACACTCTCTCTCTCTCTCTCTCTCTCTCTCTCAACTGCTGCTACTACTACTACTACCACTCTTAATTCTGTTACTACTACTGCTACTTATAGTAACAATAGTAGTAATAGTAATAGCTGTAGTAGTACCAGTAGTAGTAGTAGTACAGTAGCAGTAGACGTAGTAGTAACAGCAGCAGCAGCAGTAGCAGTAGTAATAATGGTAACGGCTACAACGTTTTTCTCTCTTTCTCTTTGCTACCATTATTTTGAATCGTAATAGTAATGCATGTGTAAAACAGATTATTTGCCTAAATTATTTAAATTTAGTTATCTGTCTGTTTGTTCTGCTGATTGTGTGTGTGTGCATATATATGTATGTGTGTGTGTGTGTGTGCGTCTATGTATGTTTGTATGAATGTATGTGTTTTTGTATGTATGTCTATTATATATTAGGCATGAACATTCTGCCTTATGTACGTCTGGTTAGACTGCATATATACAATATTCGCAGGAGGAAATCGACTTTAAAACACCGTCAGATGCCGCTGACGAGACTCGAACGTATGACACCCATTCACCCGCAGTCAGCGGAGGACGTTACCGTTCAGTTATCAATAATTCTGTTATGCCTCTATCACAATGATGTATGTATGTAGGTAGGTAGGTAGGTAGGTATGTGTGTGTGTGTATGTATGTATGTAACTGTGTTGTAGTAAGTGTGTATGTATGTATGTATGTGTATATGTTCAGTTGTTGAGGTATGGCTGTTGAGGAATACTTACTTGAGTGGATGTATTCTGGAATGGAGGATTCCCATTCTGTCGGAGCAGATGCTGTTCAGATGCATGATGTGTTCCATGATCCTTTCACAGAGGACCCTGTCCACGTGGTTGCTAGAGTCCATTTTCACGTGTCTCAGAATGTCCAGCACACACCAGATCTTTACTGAAGTAAACCAAAATAATGTATCTAGTAACCACCCGTTTACAGTTAACAACAACAACAACAGCAACAATAACCACAACAACGACAACAACAACAATAATAATGAATAATGTATATATGTATGCATGTACTGATTTTGAAAATGTGTATATAGGTATGTATTCTGTTGTGTTAAGTACATTTGAGTAGACTGCACATGCGGATACACACAGGCATACAAGGACACTATCCACTCAAGACGTTACAGATACAGCTGATGAAACTGAACGCATGGTGCACATATTCTGCGTCTCTGTGTGTATACGTGTCTGTTATTGTATGTATGTATTTAGTATTTTTCTATGTAAGTGTGTACGTACGTCCATATTATCTATATGGAACAAGCTGTCATAACTTACTTTGTATATCATCTGGTGATGTGTTGGAATACGTACTCGGGTCTCTGTTCAGAATCTGAAGTATCATAAAGATCGCCTCCGCCTTTATTGCCTCGTATATTTCAATTCTCAGATGAGGTTTTGGTAGAGTCAGTTTGGCAGCGAATGTTGCTATCTGGTCTATCATGCTGATTTCATTGGTCATCTTCGTTAAAATCTCGTGCTGCTTGCTAAGTGCCGACTGAAAGGCGAACCCAAACGACGTCGCGTACACGAGTCCTGCAGGAGCCAGGAAGCAGGAGATAGCGTCGCTGATGTCGGGCGGAGATGAAAATTTGTCTTTGGGCCAGAAAAACGAGGTGATCGGCTCGTAGAGGAACAGTGTTACGGGACACAGAGCAAGGGAGAGAACTGCCGGGATGGAGATTCGTATGAGCTCTTTAATGTTGTTGTGAGACACTTCAAGACTCTCTATCACTTCGATATCAAATGGAGTCAGAAATGGCTGTTCTGGAAATGTGTTTTTCTCGTCTGAGTTTTCAAGAGTTGATATCGTAAGGACGTTATCGTTGTGTTCCCGTTGTTTCGTGCCGTGGATGATGTTTCTGCCCACGTTGATCAGAGTTCGAGTCGTCTCTGCAAATCTGACCTTTAGTCGAAGAATCATCAGACCTGAAACGAGACACAGTTTAACATAGAACACATCCGAGTCAACTTATTATTATTAAACTTTAAAATACAACTTCATATGAATGCTGTTCAATAATCTGTCACACACACACACACACATACTCACTTACACACACACACACACACACACACACACACACACACACACACTCACTCACTCACACACACAGACAGATATTTATTTATTATTATTAATCAATTAATTAATTAATCTATTTATTTATTATTGTTTTCTTTTGTTAAATAATGTAAACGTGAACAAAAAGATATAAAGTGACGAAATGGGTAAACTTAAATCTGATCAAGTTTATTGGCATAATTATATAAAAAGGAAATAAAGTAGAGGAACATACCAAACATTATGAAAGCAATAAAGAGCAATGGCGGCAGGACTACTTCAACGGCTGACGGGCGTTCTTCCGGCTCCGCGCCTTTCTCTGACTGCGGCTCCGCGGTTGGCTCTGACTGTGGTTCGTACGTCGATGCTAACTCAGGTTCAGGTGTCAGTTTAGATCCAGGTTCTGAGCTAGACGTGGGTTCTGATTTAGATCCAGGTTCTGATGTCGATTCAGGCTCTGATTTAGATCCAGGTTCTGATGTCGATTCAGGCTCTGATTTAGATTCAGGTTCTGATGTCGATTCAGGTTCTGATTTAGATTCAGGTTCTGCTGTAGATTCCGGTTCTGCTGAAGATTCAGGTTCTGATGTAGATTCGGGTTCTGATGTAGACTTGGGCTCTGCTGTAGATTCAGGTTCTGCTGTAGATCCGGGTTCTGCTGTAGATTCAGGTTCTGCTGTAGATTCGGGTTCTGCTGTCAGTTCAGGTTCTGATGTAGACTTAGGCTCTGCTGTAGATTCAGGTTCTGATGTAGATTCGGGTTCTGATGGCTCTGCTGTAGATTCAGGTTCTGCTGTAGATTCAGGTTCTGCTGTAGATCCGGGTTCTGCTGTCAGTTCAGGTTCTGATGTAGACTTAGGCTCTGCTGTAGATTCAGGTTCTGATGTAGATTCGGGTTCTGATGTAGACTTAGGCTCTGCTGTAGATTCAGGTTCTGCTGTAGATTCAGGTTCTGCTGTAGATCCGGGTTCTGCTGTCAGTTCAGGTTCTGATGTTGATTTCGGCTCTGCTGTAGATTCAGGTTCTCCTGTAGATCCGGGTTCTGCTGTCAGTTCAGGTTCTGATGTAGACTTGGGCTCTACTGTAGATTCAGGTTCTGATGTAGATTCTGGTTCTGATGTAGACTTAGGCTCTGCTGTAGATTCAGGTTCTGATGTAGATTCGGGTTCTGATGTAGACTCAGGCTCTGCTGTAGATTCAGGTTCTGCTGTAGATTCAGGTTCTGCAGTAGATCCGGGTTCTGCTGTAGATCCGGGTTCTGCTGTCAGTTCAGGTTCTGATGTTGACTTCGGCTCTGCTGTAGATTCAGGTTCTCCTGTAGATCCGGATTCTGTTGTCAGTTCAGGTTCTGATGTAGACTTGGGCTCTGCTGTAGATTCAGGTTCTGATGTAGATTCGGGTTCTGATGTAGACTTAGGTTCTGCTGTAGATTCAGGTTCTGATGTAGGTTGAGATTCTGATGTAGATTCAGGTTCTGCTGTAGATCCGGGTTCTGCTGTAATTGCAGGTTCAGATGTAGATTCAGGTTCTGTTGTAGATTCAGATTCTGATGTCGTTTCAGGTTCTGATGTAGACTTGGGCTCTGCTGTAGATACGGGTTTTATTGTAGATTGAGGTTCTGATGTAGATTCAGGTTCTGATGTAGATTCGGGTTCTGTTGTAGATTCAGGTTCTACTGTAGATTCAGCTTCTGATGTCGATTCAGGTCCTGATGTAGACTTGGACTCTGCTGTAGATTCGGGTTCTTCTGTAGATTCAGGTTCTGATGTCGATTCAGGTTCTGCTGTAGATTCAGGTTCTGATGTAGATTTTGGTTCTGTTGTAGATTCAGGTTTTGCTGTAGATTCAGGTTCTGATGTAGATTCGGGTTTTGCTGTAGATTCAGGTTCTGCTGTCGATTCAGGTTCTGTTGTAGGTTCAGGTTCTGATGTCGATTCGGGTTCTGATGTAGATTCAGGTTCTGATGTAGATTCGGGTTTTGATGTCGATTCAGGTTCTGATGTCGATTCAGGTTCTGATGTAGGTTCAGGTTCTGATGTAGATTCAGGTTCTGATGTAGATTCGGGTTTTGCTGTAGATTCAGGTTCTGCTGTCGATTCAGGTTCTGTTGTAGGTTCAGGTTCTGATGTCGATTCGGGTTCTGATGTAGATTCGGGTTCTGATGTAGATTCAGGTTTTGATGTAGATTCGGGTTCTGATGTCGATTCGGGTTCTGATGTAGATTCAGGTTCTGATGTAGATTCAGGTTCTATTGAAGTTGTCGGTTCTACTTCAGGTTTTGTTGTGTCGTTTGTCTTTGCGCTATCTATTGGCAGATATTGAATAACAATATTCTTTAATTATTAACTTAGAAAGAAATAATAATAAATTAATAAAATTCAAATATCTTTTCTGTAAATTATTTAGAGTTTTTGTTTTGGTGCTTGTTAGTTAAAAACATTAAAAGAAAAATATATTACTCTTTACTGTTTGTGTTTTATGCCGCTACATTAAGAATCCAAACTAGTTTATAACTTGATTACGCATTTCAGAAATATTTCAGTATAAAGACAGACAGACAGACAGGTATTGCCAGGGGGACGTCTTTGTACGTGCGTGTTCGTACGTGCGTCAGTGTGTGTGCATATTTTATCAAGGTAAAACAACAACAATATTTATCCTAATTATAAACAATTTTATTTTATTTTATTTTATTTTATTTATTGTTGTTGTTGCTGTTGATGTTGTTATTATTATTATTATTATTATAATCATCATCATCATCATCGTCATCATCTTCATCATCATCATTATGATCATCATTATCAGGTATTATTATTATTATTATTATTATTATTATTTTATTTTTTAAGATTTATCAATAAAATTGTCTTAATGATAAAATAAGTTATTTTCTCACCTGTTGTATAGAAATCCGTCGTCTGAGATTTCGTGAGAACTAGATTTGTAGAAAACAGAAATGTTATCAAATATATTGTCAATTCCATATTTAAGTACTTTTGATTTCTTCTCCTCCTTTAGTTTTTAAATGTGAAATAAACAAAGAATACAACGAACGAACTAATAAATAGCTAAGTAAATAAATTTAAAAAATAGCTTGAGTTATAATAAGAAAATTCGCAGTCAAGTTACACTTTTTGAAACACAAAACACTGCGTACACTGAGGACAGTGTTATATCGACACAGAACTCCAGTGTCAACAAATAAAGAAAATTCAGTGAATGTTACATATACTGCATAGCATCCGCAAACACAGCTGAAGTAGTTTAAAATTGAAAATTCATTAAATTCGAAATCTTTTATGTCTTGATAAACATTTGTTGTTTTTAAAATTGAATGAATACAAATAATAGTTTTTTTTTTTTTTTTTTTACGTCCCTATTGAAGAAAATCACAAAAACTGTGAGAGTCCCCGTGCTATAACACCCAAGTGAACCTAACATCTTTACATAACAGTTCTTTCCTGTTCTTCACGGTTATCAGACTTCAACATTAACGCCGACTGTTGTTTTTATTTGTTATCGATCTATCGAACACACACCACGGAGAAATTAATGGCAATATTGATCTCCTTGCCGGTTCACTGAATGGGACATATTTCTGATTTTTATTTTTGTGTAAATGTTGTTGTTTTTTTCTGACATACACATCTACTTGATTGTGGTTTTTGATTGGATGGTGTTTTCATAAGGATATTTTCTGTCATAGCAGTTGCTATGTGTCTGTTTATATTGTTTTCTTCTTCAGGACGACTTCAAAGGGGTTTTTTTCTTCTTTTTTCTTTTGGAGCGAGTCTGTGTTTTTTAAAAAAAAATTATTATTTATTTATTTATTTGTTTGTTTTAACTTGCTGAAGGCAAGACAGACATATATTTGTGTGTGTGCGTGTGTGTGTGAAGAAACAAACAGAGATTATCCTTGTACGAACATTCAGAAAATGTTTGTGTTATTTTTCTATACATTTCATTTAGTTATTAATTGTCCAACATTACCAATATTTCATATTAAGAATAATGTTTGCTTTTGTTTGATCTAAAAATTGATTTCTTTACATATACTTTGAGAGTGATAATAATAACAAAAAAAAATGTTATCGATAATCAATGTCCGAAATATTTTCAACGTTCTTATAAATATGATTCATTTATGACTGATAATGGTTCGCTTTATTGACTTGACAGTAAAACATAATACGAACGTTTTATCATTCAGAAGAGGAGTGGTTTAATGAAGAACGAAGAGAAGAAGGATCAAACCCTGTTAATTATTTAACACGGTGACTTACGATCAAAGACTTGCACCTTATGCTTTATTATTTTTGTTCTTGCTTTTGCTTGATTAAATGGATTGTTTAATGGGCTAAAACGGTAGACAGGCCTACTGTTTGAAACACAAAACATTATATGTGACATTGTCACTCATAAAGTAATTGTATGACTAAGAAACTAGCGTATGGTATCAACAAAAATTAACAACAACAATAATAAAATTAAATTAAATTAAATTAAATTAAAAAAAAAAAAAAAAAACATCTATCAATAACAACCATTATAATTAACCACATCATAACGAAATCGGTTGATTTTTCCAATCTGACGAAATTTAAAAAAAACCTGTCAGTATTTCTAATTGCTCTGTACATATCATCAAGCACCCTCGTCATAAAACAACTCTGTAACAGTTCGTGGTTGTTTCTAAATTTAACTGATCTCAGAGGAGACTCGGTACCACACAGCAGGTCGTTGACAAACTGCAAACTTTACTCGGGGGAAGTCTGACAGCTGTTCACATCTGGACGATTTGGTTTGAACCTCAACAAAAGCAGCCTGCATGTAAAACAACAATTGATACAGGGACATATTGGACTTCCATCCGTCCAGACAAATACGCTGTATACAGAGTACATTCTTAACCGCCCCTGGACAAAACATCCACCCTTAAATTTGTAATTTATTTTCTGGGGGCGAAGTAACTACCGAATGAGTATCATTTGATTAAGAAAGATCGTTATAAAGACAGTATTATTTCTTTGACGTCATTGCGATCATTGATACTAAAATGAAAATAATAAGAAGCGTACGGAAGCCTAAGTACGAATAATAATAATAATAATAATAATAATTATTATTATTATTATTATTATTATAATGTACATGTGTATAATGAATCAAAGTTTGAATAATAATAATAATAATAATAATAATATAATTATTATTATTATTATTATTATTATTATTATTATTATTATTATTATTATTATTATTATTATTATTATTATTCAAACTTTGATTCATTATACACATGTACAGTAAAAATATGTCCTTTAAAAACTGAGTGAACGTTTTAATTACTAATATAAAATAATTAACAAAAACAATAATATTCATAATTTATGAATCCTTTAAGGAATATGATCATGTAACAGTAAATTAGGTTGCACGAACTGAAAGAAAAATAGATAGGTAGGCAGACAGACAGACTGACGGACACACCCAGAGAGAGAGAGAGAGAGAGAGAGAGAGAGAGAGAGAGAGAGAGAGAGAGAGAGAGAGAGAGAGAGAATACACAAATAATTTTCAATATGTTAGTATTACTCAGTGAATATATTAATTTTGTATTAACAAACTAAGGGAGGTCACCCTTGGTTAATCGTCATGATTGTTTCGAGGCTGTGTGCTCCTTTCCGACATTTGGTAAGTTTTTAGAAGTAAAGCCATTTTTTTCTACTTACTTTTAATTTTTATTATTTCTCTCTCTCTCGCCGCTAACCTTTTATGATACAGCTCAAACAAGACATGGCATAAATTAACAGGTTATCTGTAGCTTAACAATCCTATACAAACCGAGCCGGAACGTGTGTTCGGGCAAGCTCTTGGAAATCCTAGCGTTATTTATAGAACTGGGAATATATGAACAGTAATTTTATTTTTACTTTATTTTATTATTTCCTTTCCTTTTATTTCTTTTGTTTTGTTTTGTTTATTTGTTAGTGACTTTTCTGAGGGTGTGTCTCTCTTTTCATTTTCATTCATTTAAATTTAAATAAAAAGAATTTCTTAGTCTTACGTAAATAGAGTTAAAAGAGAAGAAGAAGAAGAAGAAGAAGACTTGTTTTAATGAATATGTTATTTATTTTTGTTTATATTGGTCCAGGTTCCACACTGTCACAGAGGGATCCATTTATCAGCTTTAACTACTGCAGTATGTACTTTTATAGTTTACTAATCAAATATACTACATCTGTTACATATATCTGTTAGATGAATACTTCCATTACTTGAGAACTAAATACAAAATTATATGTTATGTTAGATATTTCATTAATTAATTAATTAATTTATTATTTTTGTTATCATTATCATTACTATTACTGTTATTATTATTATTATTATTATTATTATTATTATTATTATTATTATTATTATTATTTTTTTGAGCAGACTTGGAAAATAGGAAAAATCAACCATGTTGCTATTGCATGTCCAGACTTAGAGAAGGCTATAAGTCTTTACAAAGATGTCCTTGGGGCCAAAGTCAGTGACAAACATGTAGGTATTCAAACATGTAGGTATTCAAACATGTAGGTATTCACACATGTAGGTATTCAAACATGTAGGTATTCAGACACTTTATTTCAAACACTGTAGTCCAGCAGCAGATTCACACATGTAGGTATTCACACATGTAGGTATTCAAACATGACATGGTGTATCTAGATTCAAACATCTACATGTCTAAACATGTAGGTATTCATGAGGCATTCAAACATGTAGGTATCTAAAGTGTGTGAAATACCCAGAGTTTTTGTTGATTATTTACAGATTTAATCGGTGTGGTGGTGTGACACTAGTATATTTATCTATCCATCTACATGTCTGTCTGTCTGTTTATCTTTCTGTGTATCTGTAGACACACACACACACACACACACAAACACACATACTGAGATACAGGCACACAAAGTGACACACATATACATACATAGATACACACACACATACATACATATATATATATACAACCATACATATGTACATACAATCATAATACATACATACGTACATACAATCATACATACATGCATACATATATGTAACTGGTATGTAGTTGTTTCTGGAAAAGTTTGTAGCCATTTTGTAGATTATCACAGATACAGTTTGTGACACAACTGAACATTTTCATCTTAAATTTGATGTTTGTAATATTTTTCATGGTAATTGTTTCATTTCAGTTGTTTCAGTATCTATCTAATATTATGTTATTAAACTTGTAACATATTAGTGTGTTTTCTCTCATGATATAATTTGTATTATATAAAAACACTTGTTATTTCACAGATATGATTTATCTTGTTATTGTATTTGACTTATTTCACATTCCAACCATTGCTCATTGACATACTCTAGGTTTAAAAATGAAGTTTTTTGTTTGTTTCAGCCACAGCCAGACCATGGAGTGTACACTGTCTTTGTTCAGCTTGGTGACACAAAACTGGAGGTAAGAGTTGTCTAACTTGGCTCATCAGAAACTGGTCCAATGCAATATTGTTTTATTGTAGTTTTAATTTGTTTTCATTAATAATTGTTTTAATTATTATCACAGACTTATTTTCTGTTTTTGTTCTCTTTGTTTTTAATTGTGTTGTTTACATTTACTCATTAATGAAAAAAATCACTAACATTTTCATTAAAGAGAGAACAATGTTAAAATTATCTTTGACAGCTGTCTTTGAAGATTTAAGTTTTCTAATGATATGTAGTAACTGTTATAAAGATGCAGTAATTGTTATATTAAATCTGGTGATGATTCTTTAATAATAATAAAGTTAATAAGTAATCTAAATACATAAAGTTGTGTGGAAACAAAAATCTTTTCTTCCTTTTTAAACACACAGAGAAATTTCTCTGACATTTTTTTAGTTTATCAATCATTTTATTTTATTGTTTTGTGTATTTTATTTATTGGTTTATAATTTTCTAAGACTCTATTAGTGGAGAAAGGAAAACTGCATTTGCCACATTTGTCTGACAGAGTCATGATTAAAACTGTTTGCATCAGACACTTTCACACAAAAACATGTTTGTTAATATTTTTAATTTCTATTTTAAACAAAAGCTTCTTCATCCAATGGGTGACAACAGTCCAATTCAAAACTTTTTAGATAAAAACAAAAATGGCGGCATGCATCATATTTGTATTGAGGTAAGAGCTTTTTTCTTTCTTTTTTCTAAAATAATAATAACAAGATAATTGACATATTTTTAACCTTTGGAATTCTTGTTATAGGTTTTGTATTTAATGTTTGTTTTTGTTCTCTTACAATCCTGTTTTATTCAAAAGCCAAAACACAGATAAATAAGTTTCACATTTTTATGGATTCCTTTTCCTTAATGTACAATATACATACATACATATATACATTTTTTATATTTTTCAATTTCTTTTTTTTTCCTTTTTCTTGTCTTTGCCCAGTAAAACTCATAACCCATACCAATCATATTTTCAAGCTAAGACAACTTGTACCATCAGATACCAAATGTTTTAATTTGTTTGTATATCTGTATTTATATCTGTATTTATGTCTGTATTTATGTCTGTGTTTCTGCATGGGTTTCTGTGTTCTTCCAGTGTGTGCCAACTGCACATTGGTGAATCAATGAACTAAATGTTCTTAAAATTAAGCCTAGCAGTCGATAACAGAACTAGGTTGTATCAACAACTAAAACTATTAACCAGTTATCTAACTGCAATCATCTGAAAGTTTGGTGTCCTCTCAGATCATTAATGAAACAGAGAACTGCCTTTCTATATAAAGTGTATACATTAAAAATAAACAAAGAACAACAACTAAAAAATATTAAAATAATAATAAATAAAAAATAAAAATAAAAATAAAAATAAAATAAAAATTAATAATAATAATAATAATAATAATAATAATAATAATAATAATAAATTAATTAATAAAATAAAAATAGCAGATCCAACATGAGTGTCATATGATGGTAACTGTGTATGACAGACAACAGGCATTCACTTGCAGTGGTTTGATAATGTTTAGTAAACTTTACTTGACTTTCAGTCAGAAGGTCAGTTCCTCTTCACAGAGCTCATAAACAAACTGAAACACAGAGAGTTTTCTCAGTCTTGGGTACAGTTTGTCTAGATACAAGTTTGTTGTCTAGAATTAGTTTTTATTACTGGTTCGGAAAAAGTTTTCCTTTTTATTTAACCTCTGCTGCATGCCTCATTTTATTCTGTGTGAATTATTCTTATCACATTCCAACAGGTGGACAACATAGAAGCAGCGATGAAGGATCTGAGAGCTAAGAACGTCAGACTCCTCAGTGACGTTGCTAAAACTGGGGCCCACGGGAAACCCGTGGTTTTCCTCCACCCGAAAGACTGCAATGGCGTCCTTGTGGAACTGGAACAGTCGTGAAACTGAGAACATGTTAAAAACTTAACTTGTAACAACTGTGTTTCTAATCAAGATATATTCTGAGTGGTTTAAATAATATTTAACCTATATCAACTCCGTATTCGCAATAATTCAAAAGTAACTGAGTTATCTCCCCTAGCATGATCCAGTGACATAATGAAATCATTTAACATTAAAGAATATGCAGATATCAGAATAGGAATAACTTTAACCTGATTTGTGTGTTATTATTATTATTATTATTATTATTATTATTATTATTATTATTATGATCTTTTATTTCCATTTCCTTATTTGATTTAACCAATATGGAATATTTCATAAATCAAGTTGATTATCAACATTTGTTTATAATTTTTTAATTTGTTTTTATTATTATTATTATTATTATTATTATTATCTTATTTATTTATTTGATTCTATGTTAGTTTATATGTAGTGTATAGTCTGGTACTGTACTATTTTCTATATAAAACAGAGACTATTTAAAACAGGGCGTGTGTAAGTTTAATTACCTGAGATAGAAAATGGTGGAAGACAAGGCTGTGTTTGTGTGTCTGGTTCTTTTGTACAAACAGTCACAGTGTAATAATTTGTAATAAAACATAAAACAAACGTGATGGATCTTACGTTCTTTTGTTAAATTGTTCGTCTTTCTTTTCTTTCTTCCTTTCTGTTAGTTACCTAGCAACTATAACACTGTTGTATAAACTTTGTAGCCAATAAAAAGACTAATTGCTTGAGAACTGTGATTATGATAAATTAAAAAAATAAAAATAAAAATATATATAATTTTTAAAAGTATTAATATTAACGTAGTCGCGACTGTTTTGGTTCTTTCCAGTCAAATTTAAATGGGGAAAAGTCATCTATAAAACAAAATACACGTAGAGTCTTGACATCATCATCATCATTTATTTGTTCATTCATTCATTCATTCACTCATTCATTTCATTCATTGTTAACATTATTATCATCGTCGTCATCATCATCATTTATTTCATTTTCATCAGCATCATCGTCATAATAATTATTATGATTAGTATTGTTATTTTTAACCCGGGGTTTCTCTGTACTAAATGGTTGATTTAACAGACACGTAAAACTGTATCGTGCTGCCCAGACTCTAAAAATGTCTTTATGGAATGGAATGGAAAAAAAATTAACGTACTAATCAGAGCAAGCTGTTGTGAAGCACGTCTGCGACGGGCACGCCCTTCTGACAGGTCAGCGGGCGTGTCCGTCGCAGAAAAGAGTGTCCAGCATATCGGATCGTGACGAGTCGGTCCCGATGTTTCGCAGCCGCAATTCGCCCCCTGTGGTCTCCGGTACAATCTCTCAGCCATCACCGGGTCCGTGTTGTTTGCCGTCCTGGTTGTTCTGCTCTTGGCTGCTGTTGTTGTTTCTTTTTGGCTGCTTTCCTTCTGGTCGACGTAGGCCATTCAAATTGATTCGTCAATCAGCCGATCCATCCGCTGTTCAACCAATCAGTCCTCAAGTCAATAGATTTATATAATTGTTGTTTGTTTTCGTGTCAAAATAAAAAATAAAATAAAAAGTTTAAAGTTTGTGTTTTGTTTTGAGAATGTAATTTGTTACTGCAGCGAGGACTAACTGTCTGTCTTTCATGTTTGGTGCCAGGATGTGTTGGAGCGTGAACTCGATTTTTAGGTCCTCCAGTGTATTGCGTAGTGCTTGTCTTTCCTTGGCAAAATTTGGACAGTGAAACAAGTAGTGTTTCATGGTTTCTGAGAGTCCACAACTGCAGTTGGGTGATGTGGTGATGTTATGTTTGTATCGAATTACGTTTAGGTTGGTTGAGTAACCAATTCTAGCTATGTGAGATTGTTGTTGTGTAGTTTGTTGGCGAGTGTGATTTTGGGTGTTTTGGCGAGTGGTTTGATGTTCAAGTGCCATTTGTTTTTGGTGTTGTTCCATTCGTTTCGCCATTGTTTGTCGTAATGTTTGGCAGCGATGGAGACGATTTCATTTATTCGGTAGTGTATGTCAGTGCAGATGTCTTCGTCTTTAATGCTGAGTGACTCTTTGGCGTAGTGGTCGGCAAGTTCGTTACCGATGATGCCGACGTGTGCTGGGAGCCACTCCATGGTTAGTTCTTTCTTGTTGTGTTGTATGTCCTCGTGTAGTTGTTGTATTTTGCTGAGCAGGTCTGGTCTGCTGGAACTTCCGGATTGTATTGAGATCACGGAACTTAGACTGTCCGAGAAAATGACTGTGTGTTTGTTGTTGTTGTGTTTTACCCACAGCATGGCTCTGATGATGGCTACCAATTCGGCCGTATACACCGAAAGGTGATTTCTGATACGAATTGTATGCATGTGGGTTTGTTTGTGTGATCTTGGGCTATGAAGGCGAATCCTACTCTCCCGTTGTCTGGCTTTTTGGATCCGTCAGTGTAGATGTGCGTGTGTTGTTTTTAGTGGTCGTTTGCTGCTGCCAAAAAAATGGCTTTTTTGAACGGTGGGATCTCTGTTTTCTCAGTTTCTCTTTTGATCAGGAAAGGTGTGTTTATTGTTGGTTTTGTTTCTTTGTGGTATGCCGGCAGTGGCAAAATGTATTTAATTTACCTGTGTAGTTTATAACACTTGATAATTATCTCCCTCCCTCACGATGAGGTGTGGACGTGTTGTACGTTAGAGCGCGTGTTTGTGTAAGAAAAACTGCCGTGTAGTTTATGGGAGATAACTCGTGCTTTGTTGATGTTTCAACAGCCTGTAATTTGACGAGAAGACAGCTTTTTTGTAGATCACTACTAGTATTATATGTATTATAATATTATATGAGTTACTGAAACGATTATTATTATTATTTTTGTTGTTATTGTTGTTATCATTACTGTTGTTGTTATTATTATTATTATTATTATTATTATTATTATTATTCAATATTATTTTTAATTTATATTCTAATTATAAAGAATGTTAATTTCTTTTTCCCCTTATATTTGTTATTGTTACAATTACTATTTCTTTGTCGTTCATTCGTTTTCTTCTTATTATTCTTCTTCTTTTATCTCTCGCTCTCTCTGTCTCTGACACACACACACACACACACACACACACACACACACACACACACACTTAATGTAATAGCACAATTATTCTTTTTGATTACAACTATTACACTAACCGCCGTTCAGCCGGACCAGTTTTAGTCTGTTATGACGCAATTTCCGCAATTATACTGCGCATGTCAGCTAATATAAACGAAGCAGTTGGCGGTATAGTTTTTGAATAATAGAGCACAGGGTTTTCGTTTTGTATTAATTATCTCAAGTTGGTCTATTGATTGGAAACGAACTCACTCACCTGTTGTGATGCCAGGCTTCACGTTTATTGTGCTGGTATTGATCAAGTCCACAGATGAGAGGGTCGAACAGGCGCGCTTCTAAACCAAAACCGTCTAGACTTGCATTTCGTCCATTCATTTGTTGATTTGCTTTGTTTGTTTGTTTGGTTGTTGTTGTGTTGTTGTTGTTTTGTTTTTTTTTTTTTTTTTTTCTTGCTTGTTTCTTTATTTCTTTTTTACACATTATGATTATTTTATTTTTTATATATACTAACATTCTATTTGCCAGCTCTCTCTCTCTCTCTCTCTCTCTCTCTCTCTCTCTCTCTCTCTCTCTCTCTCTCTCTCTCTCTCTCTCTCTCTCTCTCTCTCTCTCTGTGTGTTTTGTGTGTATGTTTATACAAATTTTTGTCTATATACATATAATTATCTATCTTTCGCTCGCTTAAATAAAAAAATGACATTTAATTAGTGATTATGTAGCATGTAATTAGATTTGTTTCTCGCAATTAGTAAACAAGGAGAAAGGAAATTATAAATTATAAATATTTAAATTAGAAATAGACAAACTGTTTTATACGTATTATATTAGTAATATATTTATTATAACTACGTGTAAATGCTTGTTTCAAATTTAGTCTTTTACAATTTCTAATAAGCATAGCATTTTATTATTTAATTAAACAAAAAAATATTTTCATTTAACTAATGAAATTTGAAATAAAATATGCCAATTTATTCAGATGATATTCATGTATATATTTGTTTTTAATTAATTTATTTATTTATAGTAGTAGTAGTAGTAGTAATAATAATAATAATAATAATAATAGTAGTTGTTGTTGTTTTGGCAATGTAAAAAAGACGAGCATTACTTTTTGTGTAAATTTAATACAAGAACAGATCACACTGTCTTCACAATAGACACACACAAAAAAGTAACTAAATAAATAAATTCGGGTAAAAATGAATGCAAGAAATAATTTGAAATTATTCTACAGAAAAAGGTCATAATTATTATCTTTATTTATTTATTTATTTATTTATTTATTTATTTATTTATTTATTTATTTATTTATTTATTTATTTTTATGTCTTGCTTTTTTCTTTTTTTTAATACTTTTATTATTTTTATTTTATTTTTTTAATTCTTGTAGGTCATTAGATATTTTGAAGTTTTTTCGTTGTAACGATTCTGTGTGCCGATCTAACCAAGCATGTTATTGAATTTTCTCCCATCGTTTCCATAATTAAATATTTATGTATGCAGGAAAACAATTAGTGTTTTGGGTTTTTAATAATGCGTTCATTAATGGTACGGATGGGTGAGTCTTGTAAATAAATAAAAATAAGTAAATAAGTACAGAAACAACGAATCGAAAAGTGCATCTGAGAAAACGAAATTAAATAAACAAAATGTCGATAATAATAATAATAATAATAATAATAATAATAATAATAATAATAATAATAATAATAATAATTTTAATATATTTATTATTATTAATAGTAGTAGTAGTAGTAGTAGTAGTAGTAGTAGTAGTAGTAGTAGTAGTAGTAGTAGTAGCAGTAGTAGGAGTATAGAACAAAAATATGACCGTTAGGTAGGAGAAAAAAAAGAAAGAAGAAGAAATGTATGATGAAAACAGAAAGCTTAACTTTGTAATGTTACGAATATCGATTGGTTTGAATTAATAACAGAATCCTGATCCGTTATTTTTGTAAAATCTAATTTTGTACAACGTCACTGTGCGCACTCGTTTGGACAATTAGGAAGTTATCAGTTATCCATTTCGATTGCTTGCGAACATTAAGGAAAATGTTAGACAGCATTAAACAGTTAAATACAGTAAGTACAGAACGAGGTTGTGAACTAGCTAGGCGTCAACACGAGCAGAAAGAAACACAACCAGACAGACAGACAGATCGTTTAGAAACATATAAAAAATAAACTAAAGAAGATGGATAAATAGAAACAAAAAGCAGAGACAGAAACACGGATGAATGACCAGAGACAGAGAGAGAGAGAGAGAGAGAGAGAGAGAGAGAGAGAGAGAGAGAGAGAGAGAGAGAGAGAGAGAGAGAGAGAAATATGTACCAAAAAATTATATATATATATAAATGTAACAAAACAAAAACAACCACAACAAAAAAAAATTATATATATATATCTATATATAAGAAAACAAAAACAACCACTACAAAAAAAAATTATATATATATATATATATATATATACAGATGAAATTAAATTTAAAAAAATTTAATAAACAAAACAAAACAAAAAATATTAAAAAGATCACATAAATTAATATTACTCTTATTACAGTTATTACAAGCAGTCAATCACAAGGATTCGAACTCGAAACCTGGTTGACAGGAACAAGGTCAGGTGACACATTGTTCTCTAACGTGTCACATTCCTTAACCCGCCTGCAGCAGGTGTTTGTACAAAAGCAGACGTCATAACCCAGAGCCGCTCCAACACTTAGCACTGGAGGGGGAAATGAATAAAGTGGGATTTCCACCCGAGTGCGTCCAACGTCGCTGTTAATGACGTGACAGCAGAGGGGGGACCTGCCCGCGTGGTATCTCACATAGATATAACTGTGGGCCAATCTGATTAATATCACACTTATGTATTTTATATTCGGCTATTTGTATATCGTAAATAAACGTTAATGTGTGAAATGACAAAAAATAGTGCGCTTTTATTATCACTAACGTTTCCTTAAAAGCAAAATTAACAGAGAGAGAGAGAGAGAGAGAGAGAGAGAGAGAGAGAGAGAGAGAGAGAGAGAGAGAGAGAGAGAGAGAGAGAGAGAGAGAGAATAAACGAAATTTTCATAAATGTATTTTTATAGAAAAGGGTATTTATTGTTATACACATATTCGCGACTGTAAGTTTTAGATCTCATGTTATTGTATTTTGATTATAAATATTATTCTCTGTTTGATTGATTAATTCAGTGTATTGACTCGGGTGGCTGGATGTACACAGGCCACGTTCCGGTCATTACAGTCGGGTGGTTCTGTGATGCAAGGAAACGTTCTGTTTTCACTTCTCAGTCGTCCGAGTTCAGCGCCGTCCTCCACGACGTACACGACGTCCGACAAGCTAACTGCATTTCAACAATCAATAGCAGTTTCTGTTTTATTGTACGTGTGAATATGTGTGTGTATATACGCACACACACATATACAATAAAATATATATATATAACAAGTTTATCTTTTTGGCTAAAAGAAACGAAAATGTTTCTATATTTTCTTTCTTTCATTCATTTATATATTAATTTTTCTTGTTATTGTTGTTGATTAAAATATAATCATGCAGTCAAAATCACATATTTTTTTCTTTTCGCATTTCGTACTTATTTTATTTTACTTCGTTTATTAAGTAACTAAGTCCATCTCTCTCTCTCTCTCTCTCTCTCTCTCTCTCTCTCTCTCTCTCTCTCTCTCTCTCTCTCTCTCTCTCTCTCTGATTTCTTTGTTTCCATCTCTCTGCCTGCAAGAATGAATGGGTGCATGTTTTGATAAATTATAAATTATGTAAGGATAAGCAATTTTCTTTTCAATGGTCTCCACCAAATATATATATATAAATAAAAATAATTTTAAGAAACTGGAAATTAACAAGCTTCTGCTTCATGTCCTATTTTTGTTACAACTACTGATACGGTTCCAAACTACTGGCGTTTATTTCCTTCATGAATAAACAAAGCGATATTCACGTGAAAATATGATAAATAATAATTAACATTTATTTATCTTCATCTCTGAAGGGACAACACACATTTACAGAAAACAATTCACAATATAATCCACTGTTTTAATCATAGTGCATTTCTGAGCCCCCCTCTCTCTTATTCATTATGTCTCTTTCTCACTCTTTATCTCCCTCTCTCTCTGTGTGTGTGTGTGTGTGTGTGTGTGTGTGTGTGTGTGTGTGTGTGTGTGTGTCTTTTGAATTCAACAATTAAAATAATCGTTTAGAAGTTTTATGTTTCCGGTGAGAGGATAAACTATTTTTACATTTCATTAATTACATGCAGATAATTTCCTGTTAGAAAAAATAATAACAAATGATATACGTGTGTCTCTCTCTCTCTCTCTCTCTCTCTCTCTCTCTCTCTCTCTCTCTCTCTCTCTCTCTCTCTCTCTCTCTCTCTCTCTCTCTCTCTCTCTCTCTCTGTTTATATAGGTATTTAACAAATTGTTTAGTTATAAAACTTAGATATTGTTTATGTGGAGAATTAACAAGATGAAGTATTTCAGCACATTAGTCTATCACAGAAACTGGAAGATGGTAGAGACCTCATCCAATTTTGTTTGAAAAACGTAAATTCCAGATTTGTAAAATAATTAAACATGAATGTGTATTCACTTCTCAGACACTGCTATGTTCCTAAATATCATTTTAGTATGTGTACGTTGTTAAACAGTAGAAATCGAAATTTAGTAGAAAAGTTTGTTATAAAGTATTTGAACAAAGAAACATTATTTTATTTAACTAACCTTCTCCATTAACAATAAAAGCCAGTGTTATTAAATATGTTACTAATCAAGATACTGGGTAGAGATGATGTTAGATTAGAATATAATAAATTTTTCTCTGTGTAGTTTGTATTATATATATGTGTGTGTGTGTGTGTGTGTGTGTGTGTGTGTGTGTGTGTGTGTGTGTTAAGTGTTAATGAATTGTATTATGTACGTATGAGTGCCCAAGGCTGTACTGCCTGTAGCAAATAAAGGTCTGTATCTGTAATTATAAAAAATGAACAGGGTTTAATACAAACAACATGTTACAGACTTTTACAAGATAATGTATTCAACGAGTTGTTCAAAGGACTCGGGCAGATATTTGTAAACTTGGGTAATACTTCTTTCAGAGGAGAGTAAAGAGTTCGTCATAAAGACTATTCAGACTACGTTCAGCTTCAAGCTGTCGCATTCTCCACACCTACTATGTCATCGAGATCTCTATCGAGCAACAACCGCTCCGCATCGCGTCAATCTATACATCACGTGACAGCGTGTCCACCAATCAACGGGCAGCGCCGGAGTAATTTATTACAGGCAACTTGCTGATATCGACACATAATTCCCTTTGATCTAGCCGCGCAGGCAAAGCGTCCTGTGCACAAACTTAGCCAGTGAATGCTGAAAATAAATTAACAGCTTTTCATGATAGCAAAAGCGTTCACCTAATTTTTTTTTTTTTTGTTTCCTTGTATAATCAGTACATGAAATGATATTCATGGAAAAGTGAAAAAACATCTGTAAATACACAAAGTGTTGCAGTGTCCTGCACGCGAGCGCGCACGCGCGTTTGTGTGTGTGTGTGTGAATAACTCGTTTGTTAAAAAAGCTCTTGTATAAAGATATTTAGAAAATGTTCAACAGAAAGTCCATATATGCATTATTTATTTATTTGTTATTTATTTATTCAATTATTTGTTTGTTTGTTTGTGTTTGTTTGTTTATTTGTTTATTTATTTATATATTATTAAAAATAATCTCTATTATGATTATGAGAGAGAGTTAATACAGTCAGATACAGAGAGAGAGAGAGAGAGAGAGAGAGAGAGAGAGAGAGAGAGAGAGAGAGAGAGAGAGAGAGAGAGAGAGAGAGAGAGAGAGAGAGAGAGAGAGAGAGAGAGAGAGAGAGAGAGAGAGAGAGAGAGAGAGAGAGAGAGAGAGATTTGGATTTACCCTATATTATTGAAAACAACATGATCTTTCAGGTATCAGATTAATATATACTGAACACAAAAACAAACCAAAGCATTGAAATTAATCATTAAAATAAATCTGAATACTTCAGTTCTCATAGTAGCAGTAGTTGTAACAGAAGTAGTAATAGTAGCAGTTACAGTTTTGTCGCTGTTGTTGCTGCTACTGTTGTTATTATTATTAAAGTTATTCAAAAATAGATTAGTAATGACTTAAAGAACAAACTATAAACAAAACTTAACACAATATAATTATTCTTTCTAACTAACACGTTGGTTTTCGTGGGAATATTCTGGTGAAATCACATTTACCCGCAAGGACCGCTGTCAGTAACGTCTACAGTATAAATCAGAAAACTGAAAAATGTGTTTTAGTGTCTGAAGAGTTCACTTACACATGTTAATAAAAAAAATGTATATATGAAATATGTAGAAGGGATCGTTTAAATTCACATTTCTTTACATTATCAGTTTTTTATCTTGTTAACCAGAGACTGCTACGGAAACGGAGGGAAAAAAGTACAATTTGAATGGCGGCCTTTGCCACAGCACATAAATATTAAAATTAACTAGCCCTGTAATCAGAAATAATAACACATCTACGTATTACAACAGTTACAATGGCAGGTTTAAAATTAAGGATTAGAAATTGCGTTTTCGGGTTTTGTTTCGTCACTCTTCCACCCACCAGAACGCGAGGAGCACTTTAAAAGAGTTAGAGAGAGAAAAGAACTCCACCCTCAGCCCACGTTCCACTCGTAACGTGATCCACACCCCTTCACCCACCCCGCCTGTGTCTTTTGTAAGTGTAACTCATCTCTTCTCAGCACGACGTGATGGCGAGATTCTCCACGTAACCGCCGATATTAGTCACATTTCAGACCTTTGTGTCGTGCAAGATGTCGCAAATACATCAAAAGAAAGACTAAAGGCTCGTTTATACAATATCATTTGTTAACACCGTTTATAATTATATATTGATGATATTTGAATGTGAGAACGTTTGACATATGCTGTTCGTTACTACTACTACTACTACTACTACTACTACTACTACTACTACTACACCTACTACTAATAGCAGCACTGCAATTATTATTGTTACTGCTGTTGTTGTTGTTGTTTGTTTTGTTTGTTACTCGACCCCCTCACTGTTGTAACACAAGAATTAATTACATAATTTTTAATACATCAATTAATAACATTTCATTTTTCTCCTTCGTTGTTCAAGCGACAACGACTTGCTACTAATGCCGTATTTGTCTACCATGTGACAATTACAAATCGTTTCACGCCATTGTGTGGTGTGAAGGACGCTTAAGCAAAGGCAGATCGCGTGCCGACTCGGGTAAGAGGATATTTCACAGGTGTTTGTCCGGCATATCCCACTTTCCACTCAGATATTGACTTTGAATCATTTATTATTTCAATAATGAGTTTTTATTAGTTTCTAATGAACATACATACTAAGAACGTGTTTTGTGTTAATATTACGTATTTAATTTTTATCTTACTTATTGTCGTTTAAGTTTCATCTCGTTCCGTTTGTTATGTGTTATTTTAGTGTTATTTTAGTATGGCAGTTGTTAATTCTAATGTGTTAATATCACTATGCTAAATTTTAATTTTAATCTAACTATACTAAGTTTTAATGTTTAATCTCACTTTACTAAATTTTAATGTTAATTTCGCTAAACTGTTTTAATATGTTGATCTCACTACATCTAGTTTTAATATGTTGATCTCACTACATCTAGTTTTAATATGTTGATCTCACTACATCTAGTTTTAATATGTTGATCTCACTACATCTAGTTTGATATGTTGATCTCACTACATCTAGTTTTAATATGTTGATCTCACTACATCTAGTTTTAATATGTTGATCTCACTTCATCTAGTTTTAATATGTTGATCTCACTACATCTAGTTTTAATATGTTGATCTCACTACATCTAGTTTTAATATGCTAATCTCACTACATCTAGTTTTAATATGTTGATCTCACTACATCTAGTTTTAATATGCTAATCTCACTACATCTAGTTTTAATATGTTAATCTCACTATATCTCGTTTTAATATGCTAATCTCACTACATCTAGTTTGATCTTACGTTATTGCATTTAAATATGGACTGAAATAAAACGTTAAGATGAATTTGAGTTGTCATTTTAAAATTTGATTGTTCCTTCCTTGTATGTCTCTTTTTAATTTTTATATTATATTTTTTATTTTTTAATTTTTTATTTCATATTTTATATTTTATATTTTATATTTTATTTTATATTTTATTTTTTATTTTATTTTTTATTTTTTATTTTTTATTTTTTTTTTATTTTTTTTTTTTGTTTGCTCGTTTCACGGATTCCTGGTTCTTCAGAACTGGGAGATGTTTCTTTGATTTATTTATGTTTTCTTACCTCAGTTTTAATTACTTCTGTCATTAACTAGTAATAAAAGAAAACAACTTCTCAAACTGCGAAAGGTTAATTGTGTGTGTATGTCTGTTAGTATGTATGTGTATCTATTTCTGTGTATATCTCTGAACATAAAAAAATCTGTTACTCATCGTGTGTGTAAATTGGATTACAATTATGTGTTTATAATTAAATATTTCTGTTTAATTTCATTTTATTATCGCATTATCGATCTCAGAAATAAAATAATTTCTTTTTCTTCTGTTTCTCCTTTCTGTAAATATCTGTCTGTCCCTCTCTCTGTCTGTCTGTTTATTTATCTATTATTTCTGTACGTAAATATGAACGTACATATTACCTAGCTATCTCTCTGACTGTCTGCTTCTCTACACATCTTTCTAAACTTAGTGTTCACCTAGCGTGGAGACTGGACGTTGATTTTCTTAAAGTCAACAGAACACTCAGGTGTTATCGATGTCAAGTTATATTTTGTGTAAATTTATTTTCAGACAGTTCTTCACAAACCTAACCTCATAATACCATTATTATTGTTGTTGTTGTTGTTATTATTATTATTATTATTATTATTATTATTATTATTATTATTATTATTATTATTAGTATTATTATTGGTTATTGTTGTTATTATTATTATTATTGGTTATTGTTGTTGTTGTTGTTATTATTATTATTATTGTTTATTGTTTATTGTTATTATTATTATCAGTTGTTTTATTATTATTATTATTATTATTATTATTATTATTATTATTATTATTATTATTCTGTCTACACAACTGTTGTGAGAAGTTGTTTTGTTTCATGCCTTGCTGTTTATGAGAAGGTGTATAAAGAAAATCTGTCTAGCTAATAATGAAAATTACAAAGTATGTTTTAACTGAACACTATCAGTGTTTTTTCTGGAATTCCAAATAAAGAAAACGTTTTAAATAAAATAAAAATAAAATAAATGAATAATAAATAATAATAATAATAATAATAATAATAATAATAATAATAATAATAATAATAATAATAA
>CM022669.1:670572-725572 GCA_012295275.1 Chrysomallon squamiferum
TTATTATTATTATTATTACTATTTTTGTTATTATTATTATTATCATTACTATTTTTGTTATTATTTTTATAACTATTATTATTATTATTATTACTATTTTTGTTATTATTATTATCATTATTACTATTTTTGTTGTTATTATTATTATTATTACTATTTTTGTTATTATTATTACTATTTTTGATGTTATTATTATTATTACTATTTTTCTTATTATTATTACTATTTTTTGTTCTTGTTATTATTATTATTACTATTTTTGTTATTATTATTATTACTTTTTTTGTTATTATTATTATCATTATTACTATTTTTGTTATTATTATTATTATTACTATTTTTGTTATTATTATTATTACTACTATTTTTGTTCTTGTTATTATTATCATTATTACTATTTTTGTTATTATTATTATTATTACTATTTTTGTTCTTATTATTATTACTACTATTTTTGTTCTTGTTATTATTATTATTACTATTTTTGTTATTATTACTACTACTATTAAAGATGATTAAGACACACACAGTTGGAGAGTGTGTGGTTGTTTGAAATGTGTGTTACAATGTCGGTGTTGTTGAGGACGCTGAAGGAGATAAAAGATGAAAGCTGTGATGGTTTAAACATAGGATATCCTGAGTGTGACAACATCACTTAGCTCTGAAAATACACTGTGCTCCATTATTTGTGTGTGTCCATGTGTGTATAAATATGTAGATGTATGTGTACGTTTATATATCTGTAAATATATATATATATATATATGTGTGTGTGTGTGTGTGTGTGTGTGTGCTTGTGTGTGTGTGTATATCTAAATGTGTATTTATGTATGTGTGTATATCTAATTATGTATGTATATATATATATATATAAATATATTTGAATATATATGTATGTGATTTCTTTTGTGTGTGTTTTGTACATGTAAGTGTATGTGTTTGTGTGTGTATGTGTGTGCATGTCTTTGTACATGTCTGTGTATGTGTATGAGTATTTTTCTAACATTCTATTAGAGGTTTATGTACATAAGATAATAATGGTATGTTATCAACAATTTGTAAAATAATAACAAAGAAAAAGTAAAAATAACTACAAATATATTCAGTAAATATTTTATTTATGCATTCAGATCAAATATTAAATATTCTTTCAAAAGAAACATCTAAATATAAACTAGACAATACATCTAAACATAACATTTTACCTTATTTTTGCTGCAGTAGAAAATCACGTTTACGGATGTCTTAATCACGTGACCGGAAGTTGCCTCTCGCCTTAAGTTGAACATAGCTACCATTTTTGCCTTTGGTAACCTAGCTTTATGATATTTCGAAAACAATCATACAGCTAGATAACCAAAGACAAAAACGGGGCCAGCATGCAGCTGTCATCATCTGAATGATTCCGCCACAACAAGAAGTAATCATCACAAAACATTCAACATTTCTAATTTTCTCTTTCAATTTTTTTTTCTTAAATTCTTATTAAATTTAATAATAATAATAATAATAATAATAATAATAATAATAATAATAATATTTTTTGTAGGATTTTGGGAAAAGTTAATTTCGTTGATATTTAAATATAATAACTAATCATTTCACAGACAATATATATTAATGGTTTCACTGCAAATACAATTTAATTCATTAATATGAAATATTAAAATAAGATTTCAAAATATAATAATAATAATAATAATAATAATAATAATAATAATAATAATAATAAATAAATAAATAAATAAATAAATAAATAAACAAACAAACAAACAAACAAACAAACAAACAAACAAACAAATAAATAAATAAATAAATAAATAAATAAATAAATAAATAAATAAATAAATAAAATTTCAAAATGTTTTTCTTTTCTTTTAGATATAATTATCTATTAGTCAAATACTACAAACGGTTTTATACAGTTCATTACTTACCAGGTATTACTGCAATAGAAAAAAAATATATACAATACATTTTACAGATCTCTCCAAACAGTTTTATTCTGGAAACTTACCTATTAACAGCAGATTAAAAAAAAAAGTATCCAGAAAGCTGTGTCAGAGAGTGCTCTGATAATTATTATTGATTCCAAGATTCCCGCGAACGACCGCAATGTCTGTATGGCATTCATCTTTTTTTCTTTTTTTTTTCTTTTTTTTTTTTTTTTTTTTTTATGATTTTATGAGCGGAGAAGATTATTAGTTTAAATGGTTTCTTCTTTGCATTTTTTTTTCTCTTTTCTTTTTTCCCCCCGAATTTACTGTTGTTTGTTTTTCTTCTTGTTTAAACTAGAAGTAAATCCAGACAGCTCTGCTCACGTCGTCAGATGAAATACTGCTTAACTATCGCGTTAATAATACTTGGGATGTTGTTCTTGTTGTCATGGTGATCGTTATGCACGGGTTGCCTCTTGGGTCTCTATCTCCATTTTCTGTTTTATATTCCCATCTTCTAATTAGTTGTTGTTCGTGTATGATTTTAAAAACTGACATCTCCGCTGATGTCGTCTGCTTTCGCCGGACGTCCCGCCACCGAGCTGTCTGCATCCTCGCTCGCCAGGACGGCGTGTCGCGGATGAATACGACAACGTGGAGCACAAACCTGCCGCCAAACTCGAACAGAAAAAGCCACAGGGCGTCATTTTCCTGCAAAGTGGAAAGAAAAGAAGTTATGAAAAATAAATGCTCCAAGCACTGCTCAAAACACGTTTCATCTTGATCAACCTCATCAAAGAGAAGGCGGCCATGTTTTATTCATCGCTTTATTTTAAGTATGATTCGGCACGGGATAACGATTCAACGTTCCGCTTGAAAACACAGCGAACTGCGCTGTAAACTCCGCGTTCAGTTTTCCACCATCGCAGCGAAGGTGAATAACTTCATAGAAAAATACCTGACATTCGTTTTGTTGTAGCACACAGGGCGTACCATACCGGTATTTTATATATCACACACGAAATGTATCCTAACTTTCAGTACAGCATTTATACAAAATAGTATTTTACAAGAATAGATGTGTATGTATATAATATAAAATTAATAATCACACATACAGACACCCCAACACTTCCACACACACACACACACCCACACACACACACCCACATTATTAAAATATACACACAGTGAAACGACCAGTGTAAAATTATTTGTAATGTAAGTTCTACTACAAAATTGTTGCAGTCTATAGCTATACTTTACACCTATTATTTTCATTCTTTGTATGAATTTAATCATTTCTTTAACACTAACATCATCATATCATTACAATTACTGATAATTACATAAACATATAAGGGTTATTAACAGTAACATCATCACATAATTAACAGTAACATCATCACATAATTAACAGTAACATGTTCATATCACCACTGTCTTGTACCTAACACCAGTGCAATATTTAAAACGAGACGAAACTAAATACACTTTTAAACACAGCGACAAAACGAATATCACATTTTTTTTTTATCCCCTTTACCTGAATCTCTCTTTTGATATCTTGCTGACAGACAAACACTGAACAGACGCAGAGACGGTCCCGAGGTGCGAATACTGATCATAACAAACATCCATATGCTACAAACACTGAGAGTATCTGGTGACGTCTTTCCCGCTCTCTCTCTCACAATCTGCCAATATGTCCGCATGGCGGATCGGTGTGTGAGTAATGACCCCGATATTAAACAAGGCATGCATCAGTGAGCAAGTATTTTAGTTTCTCAACACACATAAACGTTTGCCTTTTAGCACACATCCATATTCACGCATGCGCGTTCTTTCTACTCGCCATTTCTGTCAGTAGCGAAGCCATCCAACGCATTTTTATTTTTATTTTTATTTTTGTTTACTTATTTATCTTTCTTTTTTCTTTCTTCTTTTTTTCTTCTTCTTTTTAAATTTTTTTATTTAAAGTACTATGGACAGAGTTCCACATAAAAAAAAAAAAAAAACGTTGAGTTTAAAGTTAAGTAGTTTTGCACACTCAAGAAAGATAAGTTTTCAATATTGAAATATTTTCTGCATCATATCTGTTTTTAAACTTAACTTTTTTTTCGCTTTCATTTTTTTTTTTTTTTTTTTTTAATTTTTGCGTAGGCGAAAGAAAAGAAAAAAAAAAAAAAAAAAAAAAAAAAAAAAAAAAAAAAAAGGTTTCCGTGCATGGATGAGATGAGATCGAGACAGGGTAAGGCCTAATCTCCGGCCAATAAAAAGCTTCCTTCTAGAAGTGAATATTAGCGACTGGTAGTTCACACACACTCAGTGCAGTGACGCGAAAACTCGTTTCTCTTCCCAGATTTAAACTCAGGCGTCCCGCTTTCATACCCGGGCATTCGTATTTCATTTGATACACCCAATTTAGCTCTCTTTTACAGTTTTCTTTTCCGCTTAATTTCTTTCTTTTTTACTTCTTTCTTCTTCTTTCTAATCTTTTTAAAACATTATTTATTTATTTATTGATGTCGTTATTGTTGTGGTAGTTGTTGTTGTTGTTGTTGTTGTTGTTGTTATTATTATTATTACTGTTTTTGTTGTTCTTGTTGTTGCTGTACAGCAGTTAATATATTTCAGTTTTCTCATTTCGGATATGTGGATATTTTCATAAATCTCCCAATTTAATCATTAAACCAATAATAATAATAATAATAATAATAATAATAATAATAATAATAATAATAATAATAATAAGAAATATATTAATAATAACAACAACAACAACAACATAAATATAAATAATTAAAAATATATAATAGTAATAACACTATTCATAATAACAGTATATATTTAAGTAAAAAATAGCAAAAACAGTAACAATAATAATAATAACAGTACATATTTAAACAAAAAATAGTAATAACACTATTAATAATAACAGTGTATATTTAAATAAAAAATAGTAATAACACTAATAATAATAACAGTATATATTTAAATAAAAAACCAGTAATAACACTAATAATAACAGTATATATTTAAATAAAAAAACAGTAATAACACTAATAATAATAACAGTATATATTTAAATAAAAAACAGCTATTACGATAAAGTGAAAGATAACTGTAGATGGACAGATCAAAGTAGAAGCAAAAAAATACGTATTATTTTTTTCACGTCATTATTTAAAGAAGCGGTTTTGGGGAAACAGTGACGTCGAACCAGTCGACACAATTAACTTGTATTAGCGCAACGCTCTGGGGTCCCAGTGCCATAGGAAAAAAAACCTTTGAAGTTTGAAAATATAATTTTGTTTAATAGCTGACCGAAACAAGCGTGTCATTCTGTTAAGTGCAAAAGCCTTTTACTGGCGTTTTCCAAATATGTGAAGTCATTTTCTTTTATTCATTTATTTTTATATTTTTATATATATATTTTTTTATCATATTTCTTAATTTAATTTAATTTAATTTAATTTATTAAATTTTATTTATTTATTTATTTATTTATTTTATTTTATTTTATTTTATTTTATTTATTTATTTATTTATTTATTTATTTTATTTTATTTTATTTTATTTTATTTTATTATTTATTTATTTATTTATTTATTAATTGTTTTTATAGTATTTTATTTTAATGATTTATTTATATGTTGTTGTTGTTGTTATTACTTGTTATGTTTAATTGTTTAAGTTTTATATATATGTAAATATACACACACACACACATGTATATTTGATTTAAAATCTGTAACATGTACAAATATTAATTCGTTTATTAATTTGCTAATACCGCTTATTTGTTGCATTTATTTATTTGTATTTTTATAATTGTTTTAAAATTGTATATGTGTATGTGTATGTGCGTATGTGTGTACGAGTATGTTTGTGTGTGTATGTAAGTGTGTGCATTTTTGTGTATGTGTATGTATGTATATGTGTATATATGTGTGTGTGTGTGTGTGTGTTATAATTTTACCTTAATTAACTAATTAATCGAATATAATTTGTTTTTTTTAAAACCCATTTCTCCTATATCATTTTTAACATTGCAATTTAGATGTAATATTAAAATAATTAAAAATTTATAAATTAAATTTAGTTTTAGTTATTCCGCTTTTTTTTTAGAAATTAAACAAATAAAGTATTAAAGTATATATAAATTTTAAAATTATTAAACAAAATAAAAGGTTTAAAGGTAATTTTAGTGAAAGCTTTGAAAATGCAGTCTGATTTGTTTGAAAATAAAGATTGGGAGTTAAAATAAACAAATAAATAAAAATAAAGTAAAATAATAATTAAATAAATATATACAGAAACAAACAAACAAACGATAAATAAATCAATAAATCAATAAATAAATTAAAAATCAATAAATAAATCAATAAATCAATAAATAAATAATAAATAAGTAGAAAAACAAAATAAATAAATAAATAGGAAAACAAACAAACGAACGAATAATTAATAAATTGAATTAAATAATATAGGTTTGAAATGTAAGAAAAGAGTGCAAGTGAACCTCTTTTTTTTGACAACAGAGATAAAATAAGTAGTTAACATCTTGCAGCAAGTAAAAATTATAATTTATATTATATAAATATTATTATTATTATTATTATTATTATTATGTGAAATTGAATAATTTAATAAATAAACAAACGAATACATGGAATATAAGAATGAAAGAAAGATTAATTGATTAATAAGTATATATATATATATATATTAAATCTTGAATTTGTAAATTAATTATATACAAGTAGGATAAATTTCCTTCTTTTTTGAAACTTCTAAAATTTACTTTTATTTTACTTATTTTTAAATTATATTTTCTCGTTTAATTTTTCTGTTGATCGATTCTTGTTATTTAATTTTGTTTAATTTTGTCTTTTTGTAAATGTACACTCATTAGGTATGTGTTTATGAAAAATAATACAGAGACAGACTGAACGAACGAGTGTGTAAGTGAGTAAGTATATTTATCTATGTACGTATTATGCATATTTATAAATACGCGAGTGTGTGCTGTGTGCATGCGAGTGTTTCTGCGCGTTTCAGCGAGTGCAGAGACTGGGAGGGTAGAACTAACTGCACGAGCTGAACCGATGACGAAGTCTAATGAACATGTTAAAATGATAAACCCTTATCCTTACTAACAGCCTCTGTAAAACCCTTAGCCTGAAAAAAGTCAAATAACCTGCTTATAATTATTTCATGTACAAATATCTTATTCATCGAGGCTAGCTGACGGATCAATTGTGGCATGCTTCTAGCACCGCCGAACTTTCTCAACAGGCTTCCCTTCTGCTGACACGATAATTGCCGAGTCTGAAATTGGCATCGGGCCAGCCCATAATGCGAGGGGTCGTCCAGCTGTCTACACGGGACAAACCAATTGAAAACGGGACGTCCCGTTCAAAGTGACATGTTTGTAAAACACAGTTGTTGTTGTTGTAGTAGTCGCTATGAAAATAAATTTAAATTTTTGTCTTTTATGACAGTAGTTGTAGTGATAAAATTGATAACTTTGAGCTGGTGATAAAGTTAAGGGTATCAGAATTAAGAAATAAATATTTATTTATTTATTTATTTATTTGTTTGTTTGTTTGTTTGTTTGTTTGTTTAAGCTCGTTGCGTTGACAGAGAGTCAAAAATGCTTGCTGCTTTCTCTTTCCTTTTGTCGTTCGCTATGCCGCCGAAACGCTCGCCGAGTACTGACGAAATGTAGCGAAGTTGTATTTGCTTTGATGAGGAGCGAGCAAGCTGAGAATGGTAAAATGTTACTCCAGTGATAGAGAGCTCTGAAAATAACATTATTGGAATACGATAGCTTGATTAGTAAAACATGTGGCTAATGTTTTCACTTTGTCTTACGCGAAAGCGGCGTTGAACTACATAATGTGTTACTCAGGAACTTCCATCACGTTTTTTCTTTCTCTCTCTCATTTCATTAAAAATGGACCTCTCTCTCTCTCTCTCTCTCTCTCTCTCTCTCTCTCTCTCTCTCTCTCTCTCTCTCTCTCTCTCTCTCTCTCTCTCTCTCTCTCTCTCTCTCTCTCTCTCTCTCTCTCTCTCTCAGTAAGTTTGTAGGTTAGTGTTATGGAAATCCTACTGACTAACCCGAGAGATAAAGGTAAAGCAGACAAAGGTAATCAACTAGGCACTGATTAAAACTCTAATTCATTATGTATAACATCCACTAATTAACTGTCAAACTTCCGCCGCTGAGCACGCAGATCCGGGCAGGTAAATTGGCCGTTAAATGATTAATTTGAGAAGAAAGATGAAAGACAAAAGTCTGCGGAGACACGCAGTGAAACGACGCATGGGACGTCCACGTTTACTGTTAATGTTTTACTCAGTAACACAACAACAACAACGACAACAACAACAACAATGACAAGAATGGTGACGAGGAGGATGACAATAAAAGGAACAATAACGACATTCAGCTATCATTATTATTATTATTATTATTATTATTATGTTTATTATTATTATTATTATGTTTATTATTATTATTATTATTATTATTATATTATGTTTATTATTATTATATTATGTTTATTATTATTATTATTATGTTTATTATTATTATTATTATGTTTATTATTATTATTATTATTATTATTATTACTGTTGTTGTTGTTTTTGTTATTATTATTACTATCGTACACAAAGTGCACAGCATTAGTATAAGTTTAAACTAGAAATATCTAAGTAATACACACACACACACACACACACACATATACAGATACACACATATATGCTCTATAATACACAGTCTGAAAATATATAAACACTCAAAATAAAACACTAATACACACACAAACACACACATACAAACAAATACACACACACACATACATACATACAAACACACACAAACAAACGAACACGTAAACCCAGACTTAGACTCACCCATACACACTCACTTATAGTTTCTAAAGAACTTGTTACATTTTAACTGTTTGTCAATAATTCTTTGCCTCAATGCCTGGCTTTATAAGCGTTCAATATTCTACACATCTGCATAGATAACATTCAGTTACAGCATTAAAAACACGTAATTATGGCTGGTTAAAAAAAAAAAAAAGGTTCAAATACTATTGTATATTTCAGATTTCTATTGTTTGCATTTACTTAAAATATTTTGTAATAAACTAACATAGATAGACAAGGATGGATCTGTGAATGTGTCCAAGAAAGGCGTGCATCACAAGAAAACTATCTGAATAGCAATTAATATTTAGCCAGTACAGGAAGGGGGAATGTGCATGTACTAGAAAATATTGATAAAACGTGTGACAAACATTCTGAAAACTAATAACCTAACAGACCTCAAACTTGTTTTTTATCTTTTCGTTAGTTCATCGACTCGTTATTATGAATGTTTGTGTTTGAGGACAGAATATCATTGCTGAAAGTCTGTGCATGCCAAAATAATTAACACGTGTATCCTGCTTGCAAAGTTAATTAAACAAGCAGCTGTAGAAAGGAAATTATCTCTCACTGAAACACTCTTCTGACTGGTTTATAGAAAACCTACCTCAAGTGTGGAGCAATCATATTGATACACGCATATATATATATATACAGAGAGAGAGAGAGAGAGAGAGAGAGAGAGAGAGAGAGAGAGAGAGAGAGAGAGAGAGAGAGAGAGAGAGAGAGAGGCTAAAAATGCACATAATTGTTTCATACACGCATAAAATAAATGTGAATGCGGAAATATTAGTGATACAAATTAAAAGTTAAAAAGTTTTTTCTTTAAAGAAACACTCAGTTTTACATGGACGTTAATTCAACTTAACCCTGTAATATACCCTCCACCCTGAACCTTTAACCTATTATTAATTACACGTGAAATAATAAAACACATCATATTTAAGTCGTTAAAAAAAAAAAAAAAAAAAAAATTCCCCCTCTGGTACTAAGATACGATCCCAAGTCCTGAGAGATGACGTAACGGGTCACAGGCAGTAAACACAGGTTATAAAAAAGAGCTGTGAGAAAAGTTGTAAAGTGAAAACGTGAACTGATCTTGTTGCTCCGCGGTGACACGTCATTTGTTCGCACGTCATCGGCCTGTGGCGGCGATCTGTCACGTGACCGGTGACGCGCATCTCTGATTTATATTTCAAAATCTGCTCCCTCCCGCGTATAACTTCATATTTAAATTAAGAACCACTTTTTAACATTTCTAAGATGTCACTGAAGTTAAAATGAAATACAAGAATAATGCAAGTGAATAAAGCATGATAAAACTCAGTGACATAGCAAAAGAAAACAAGTCTGGTTGAAGGTTTTGGAATATTTATAAAATAAACGAGGAAGTATTAAACGCGATCTGAACACGTCAGTGTAACTGATCTTAGGCAGAGCTGCACTGTTAAATCTAAGAGTACTTGTTTAGTGCTTTGCAGGTTTTATCCTGCTAGTATAACAGCATCAAAAGCTTCTTTCACTAACTAATCTTTTGAAAACTTACTGCTCACTCAGTCCTAGACAGAAAAATAAAGTCTGGCCACTTTTCGAACTTGACGTAAATTTAACTGCGTACGTTAAAATAGTCAAAATTCCGTCAGGAATATAAAATGTATAATGAAATTTATTTTATTTTCATAATAAATTTAACCGATGCCTTTAGGTAAAAGGAAAACAGTGACAAAAAGAGAAGAAGAAAAATATGAAGAAAAGAAAAGGAAAATAATAAAACTGTTATAGAACTTGGAACAGAAAGGGAACGAGCAGTCAATAATGTAATATTCATTTTCACAAAGCATTGCAAGCCTACAGAATGTTACCCAGCTATCTTGAAAACAGCGCGCGAACTGACGCCATTCACCGCGCCAAATGAAGTGTGGGGGAGTTGTACGTTCTCATGGCCTTACTACCGAGTGTTGCCCTTTGCCCCGCTCCGTGTTTATTTTGTGTCAATAGAACCAGTTGCAACAAAAGCTGTTAAAATGTTAATACTGGAAAGCATATACTGGCAGACAAAAGTTAAGCAGAACTGAAAATATATAATTATGTGTCGTAAAGAGGGACGATAAATAAAAAATATGCATAACAGAATAAAGGTAAAATAAAAAGAAGAGAGAGAGAGAGAGAGAGAGAGAGAGAGAGAGAGAGAGAGAGAGAGAGAGAGAGAGAGAGAGAGAGAGAGAGAGAGAGAGAGAGAGAGAGAGAGAAGAAGGGAGAGTAATGCCAGATTTTAGAAGTTAATTAAAACGAGTATTATGTGAGTATTATTTCACAAAGACGCAATTTTATTTCTTAGTATACAGACATTAAAAACTGGTTCAGCTCCATTGGTCTAGTAACCTATGTAATGTATTCATCTTATGACACCAGTCCTTCTTTCAATATCTCTTCTTTTATTCACTCCGGCAATTCAGTTTTTTTCTTCTTATTTTTATTCTCATATAAATGTCTCCTTTTTTGGCCGCCATTAAAGATAGACTGGTTAACCTGCATGCGCCGAACATCCGCGCCATGTCTTTGTTGTAAGTTAATGAGCTGGTACCAGTCTTGTCGCTGTGTGGCTAAGTCTGAATAGCATCTGAGAGAACATTTTAATATCTATGAAAAGATTCTTGGCCTCAAATGGTTTTGTTTGTTGTCGCTGAAATGAGCAGTCGACCGTAATAATATTTTATTAAGAGTCACCTTCAGCTCTAATCTTAGTAGCGTAATTACGTTTATACAGATATTCACGAGTTCATAGATATATGATAACTTGCATTCCTATGTTGCATCCATATATCACTAAACATATATAGCCATACTTGCTGCTGTGTTAACACACACAAACACACACACACATACATACACATACACACACAGCACCTTGTGCATATACAGTAACGTCATAGTAATTATATTTTAGGTATACTGTATCTCACAGAACATTATAACCGCTCATGTTAAATTTTTCACAGAACCTGTCATAAAAGTAGAAACTAACAATAACTCGCTGTAATTCCTGGCACAGCTGGGTGGTTTGAATGAACTGAATACACAATTTATATACTGAATACACGTCACAACTCGTATCAGTTCTGTCAGCACAGAGTACACAGAACATACCAGACGTACTACTAGAATAATTAGTAGTACCACTGTATACCAGAGTTATTACAAGAGTGTACGACAGACAGTACCAGAATATACCAGAGTTACTACCAGACAGTACCACTGATAGTATCAGAATATACCAGAGTTACTACCAGACAGTACCACTGATAGTATCAGAATATACCAGAGTTACTACCAGACAGTACCACTGATAGTATCAGAATATACCAGAGTTACAACCAGACCGTACCACTGATAGTATCAGAATATACAAGAGTTACTACCAGACAGTACCGCTGATACATCAGAACATACAAGAGTTACTACCAGAGAGTATTTAATACCAAAGAGAGAATTAACACCAAAGTATACCAGGATTAGTACGATGTTGTACAGGGTTAATACCAGAGAGTACTAGAGATAAAACCAGACTGTACTTGTTATAACTAGTTTTTGTAGACTGATGAAGTAAAACGTCTCTAACTAACTTTAGGTACAGAAATGTTCTTATTAATCTCGAGGTCGATGACCTGATCAGTGTCGTCTGTTAATACAGTCTCATCAAACTGCGTTTTATCTGCTCATATACGAACGACCAATCAGCGCCCGTATCTTACATGTTGATTGATGACGTCACCTGGAATATGGCATATTGACATACTGATCACGTGATGGCTAATGGCGGTCAATTAGTCATCATTACTCCATGCTTTGACACGCCCGGCCATCAAGTTCATTTGTGACTGACAGGAACTACTTAGTGAGGCGTATTTTGATTTATGTTGTGATCAGTCTGCTCGTCACATAGTCACTCCATGACACTGTGATACGTTCTGCATATGTATTTTTATATACTTATGTAAATGACATGCAGATTGACAAGGTCACAATTAACATGTCATTGTTATTTTCTAATACATACAAGGATTCACGCCTACACACACAAAGACAAAAAAACAGGAGTGTATAAATAAACACATAGAGTACATCTCTGTGTTTGTGTGTATGTATGTGTGAGCGCGCGAGCGCAGTTGTGTGTGTGTGTGTGTGTGTGTATATATATATATATATATGTAAATCATGGGTACTTGTGGTATGACAAATGAAATAATATTTATTACGGAACAAAAAATAATAAATAAATAGAAATAAAAAGTTTTAAAAACAATTTAAATGAAAAATGGAAAGTTAATTACAATTATTTCAGTTGAAATTTCATAATTTTAATCAGTTTAATAAATTTAGTTCTTAACATAATAATAAAATTAGTTCTTAAAACGATAAATTTTTTAAATTCTATCAGTTTGTTTGCTTATTTATTTATTTATTTATTTATTTATTTAATTTTGTATTTATTAGGTTGTTTATTATTTATTTTCACTGAGCTTAAATCATTACATAATGTGGTATTATGACAGGCCTAAACATAATTATATAATTTATTTATGCATATATACTGAAGGAGACATTAAAATAATTAAGCAGTTTGTATAACTATACTGTCACAGGCTTTAAAATTATTAAATAATTTGTACAAGGATACCGATGCAGACGTTAAAATTATACTGACGCAGATATTAAAATAATTTAATTTTTATTAATCATATTTTTTGTTTTATTTTCATTACAAATATTAATAAATGTTATTTTAGATTAATACTGATAATGAAAAGATGAAATGAATTTAATTAATAATGTGTTGATTTCAATAGCGTTATAGTAACAGAAATATTAAAAAATATATTTTTTTATCTAATATTATCGCATTGTTGTTTCTTCGTTCTTTCTCAAAATTATTTTAAAATAAAAAATTAAATATTTGATACAAAATAAAGTACGTTTTATCTATAATGAGTTATTATTATTATTATTATTATTATTATTATTATTATTAATAAAGAACCATAATATAAGAAAAAACTTATTTATAATACAAATTTTATATATTTCGTTTATCACTATTAATTATATTTATTGGAATAAATATAAATAATATTAATAAATAAGAAAAATAAAAAATATATTTGATATGGTTACGTAAAATTTTAATAAGGAAATATAGAATAACTCACATATTATATATTTGTGTATGTTTCAAGTAAGATAAATATGTAAATAAAATAAAACGAAATACAGTTTAATGGATAATGCAAACTATATTGAAAGTAAAAAATATCAAGTTATTTTACTTTTTCATTATGAGATTAAATTTAAAAGGATATTTATTATTATTTGTTTATGAAAATAGATAGAAATTGTGATGATGGTGAAGTAAATTAGAACTCACAGATGTGAAAGTTAAAAACTAGGAGAAAAAGAGAATGAAAAATAAAATAAAAAAGGAAGAAAATTCAAAGGAAAGAAGAAAGTAGAAAATAGAGAAAGAATAAAGTTATGCTAATTCTATCACAATTAACTGGAATAAATAATAAAAATGTACATATGTATGTATGTATGTATGTACATATATATGTATGTATGTATGTATGTATGTATGTATGTATTTATATATGTACTTACGTACATACGTTTGCATATATGTATATATCTGTGTATATTTATATGTATGTATTTTACGAGTTCGTTTTTGGATTTTGTTGTTATAATTCTTTTTAATTATTATTAGTTTGTGTATGTGTGCGTGTGCGTGCGCGCACGAGCGTGCATATGTAAGTGTGTATGCTTATATATCTGCATGGAAGTAGTGTACATGTTAATGGTTGTGTCTAAGTTACTTTTACCTGTTTGTGTATATTTGACGATTTATTCACTAATAACTGTATAATTATATAAAAAAAAATTTTTAAATGCTATTTGTAAAATAAGGTAAAAGACAATATTAGCCAACAACAACAAAATAAAGGAAAAAAAAAAAAAAAAAAAAAAAAAAAAAAAAAAAAAAAAAAAAAAACATATTCAAATAACAGCAAAAATAAATAATAATAATGAAATAAAGCGATGTTCAAGTAAGTACGACATTATTAACGTGGTAAACAAAGCAATAATTCAAAAACATGAAAACAATTCTAAAAAAAAGATTAAAAAGTAAAAAAAAAAAAAAAAGTTAAACAAAAAGAACAAAGCTGTACTTACCAAAGGTGAAAAAATAGCAGATTACACCTGCAAAACGTGATAAGAAATATTTCATCTGTGAGAATTCATTTCTCTGCGTGCTGCAACCAGCGGTCTTGTCCTTACCCACGTCTCAGACAAAGCCACGCCTATTAATCGATTAAGTCAGAGTGAGTCGCGCTGAACGGCCGGTTGCAATGATCGGCAGATGCGAGAAGCGAGCGATTGGTCGATTTGTTTCAGATAATGTAATCAGGTCAAATGTAATTTGCATCTTGATGCAACAAATGAAACTGTACAGATGTTACAAATAATTTTCGTTATCAATAACATTTCAGACAAGCTAACGTTTAGTCACAGCGGGAAGTTTGGTGACATTTGTGAGAAGAAGAAGAAGAAGAAGAAGAAGAAGAAGAAGAAGAAGAAGAAGAAATGATAAACGAACAGATGATAGAAAGAAGAAATGAAGGAAAATAATCCGACGTAACCAAGAACGATTAAAATATATAATTATCACGTGCAGTGACATACGCACAGAAACACACATCCACAAACACACACACACAAACTCACACACAAACTCACACACAAACTCACACACGATCATTCTTTTGTGTTTTATTTTAAATTAACAAGGTACCTGTTTTTGAATCTATTTTCACCAATCTAACCAAGTTTCACACTGCTCCGCTGTAATACATCCAAATATCTACTCTATGTTATCACTGACAATCGTTTTACGTCATCGCCAATAGTTATTACGTAACTGTTTTTTTTTTGTTTTTGACAATGTTTTACGTCTGTAAGATTTATCACGTAACTCTTTTTTTTTTTGTTCTCTGACGTCTCTGACTGTAAGATTTATCACAGGGTAATTCTCTCTCTCTCTCTCTCTCTGTGTGTGTGTGTGTGTGTGCGTGTGTGTGGAAATTTGTTTTTAACTATTCGTCAGACATAAAGAGTTACTAAAATAGAATTCATATAATGAAAGGTTTTCAAAACTGTTTCCTTCTTTTTCTTAATTGTGATTACAATCAAAATGTTATAGTTTCAATATTTACCGAATTTAAACGTAGAAACTATATCATGTTTCACTTAAGAATAAAAATAAACAAATAAATAAATAAATAAATAAATAAATAAATAAATAAATAAATAAAAAAAGCTGAAAGTTAAAAAAAAGTTGATTTAGTGTTTATTTACAGGATATATTGGATTATTTAGTTGTTTACCTGACGATTTTTATTTACATTTCATACAGTAATCACGTTGAAGTATTTGTCACTGAGTGAAGACGTCTTTGATGTTAATGAAATCGCTGTTTAATCACGTTGAAATAATCAGTTTTTGAAATCACATTATACACAACGCCAGGGAAGTCAGAATGTGGGAAAGACGAGGTCAGATAAAAAAACAAAAACAACAAAGATCAGATACACAGGTGAGAAAACTATTTTCTCTTCCTTAGTTTGTCAAACTAGATGTACGAATACGTCTTTAAACATGTTTGTAAATGGGTTTTTTTTTTATACGTTTGTAACATTTTATTTATAAAATGTATTTTTATATATGTTTGTAAATTTATCTTTATACAAGTTTGTTAATGGATCTATATGAATTCATATTGATAATTATATTTTATCAGACACTACCAGACAAAAATAATGTTAAAGTAACGAGTTAACGATATGGCCACCCGGATCACGTGACCCGGCATGCTTCTACCTGTCGGAGAAGAACAGGACTGACTGGTTAGTGACTTGCTATTTAAATTATTGATGTTTAAGACGTTATCTGATTTTTATGTGTTTAATCACATTCTTATTTACCGCTGATGTCGTTTGATTATTTTTATAATTTATATATCAAACAAGATTTATTTAGTGTCAAAAGACATTTGCTTTAACTGCATCGTAAAACAGCACTGGAATGAAATACACCAGTAGTAGTAGGTTCCTCGCGGTTTATTTATTTATATGTCGAACAATCTAGCTATGAAAATTAAAAATTCATCGACAACAACAACAGAGTGAAACAGGTTTGCGGTAACAGCGAAGTCGTGACTAACGTTTCCACGTGGCTAGCGTTGACCAGCAACATCTGCTCAAGGAATGTCGTCCGTTTTATTTAGCACCTGTGCTAATGCGACTGTAGGGGGTCGTAATATTCGCTTTGATGCCTAAACCGCTCAATCGAACTGGCTAATGGCAATTTATTCCTCACGCCATATTGCACGGTTCAATCAAAAATAGCAGCAGAAATCAACAATGCGCATGCGCCAGTTTTGTTAGGCTACTGCAGCTTCAACCGGTATTACAAGTGAGTTTTAAATTTAACGCGGTGTGTCCGAAATAAATTAATAGCAACGTAAGAAAGTAAGCAAATATTTGACTGTCGTAGATTGACATGACTCGCGGATATTTTCAGTTCTTTTTCCTTTTTTTTAATTTTTATTATTATTATTTTTTTTATATCACAAGTTATAAATCCTGATATTTGTTAACAAACGAAATAAATCCTGCCAAACAAAGTTAATCTTCCTGTTAGATTACATAAAGTACATTCACAATGAAGTTACATAAACCTATATATATCAACCCCACCCACAAATACATTCATGCAAACATAGACACATAGACACCTAGTTCTATAAATATATATAACAACGATACAGTGTCAGTTGAAATATAGGCCTTAATAATAAAATAAAATAAAATAAAATAAAATAAAATAAAATAAAATATATGATTTTTAACTAATACAACAGCTATGGCGGTGTTTAGCGTATTAAACCGATATAAAAATATTTGTTCATCAAATTATTTTTAAAATTAAATTCAGATGAAAATGACGTGACCAAAATACTGATTGCAATGCAAATGAAAAGTAGCTAATACGTTTACTTTGACTGCCATATTGTAATACAGGAACAGTTGTAAAACTAACAAAGCCGATACCCTGTACTGTAAATAAAAATCATTTACAAAATACTGAATTTGATCTGTGAAACTTCGACGAGCAATAAGAATGAAATAGAAGGTTAGTATTAAATAATATACATTTCGTTTATTTATTTACATAACGTGAGAGTTTTTAGTAAAGCACTGGAAAATGGAGAATAAAATGTTTTATCTGCATAATCTACGTCATTCACACATCAATTTTGTGACGTAGAAATCAAAACAGAAGCGTTGCTATTGGCAACAGACAGTAATCATCGTTACTAAGAAGAAAATTAGTTTTTTAAGCTGAAATCGGAAACATAGATTTCAGCCATTTCCTCATTTCACCAAAACCATTTTAATAACGAAAACGGTTTATTCTTGGTGTAGTTTTTTTTTTGGTTTGTTTGTTTGTTTGTTTGTTGTTGTTGTTGTTGTTGCTGTTGCTGATGTTATTGCTGTTATTATTATTATTATTATCATCATCATCATACCTTTCCTTCATCATATTTTGTTGTTATTATTATTGCTGTTGTTGTTTATTTAATACACACACCCACACACACACACAAACACACACACAAACAGAGAGAGAGAGAGAGAGAGAGAGAGAGAGAGAGAGAGAGAGAGAGAGAGAGAGAGAGAGAGAGAGAGAGAGACTAAAGTGTCTTCACTTATAATTATGCTTTCATACATATATTTAAGTTAATAGTGAGAGAAGATATTTCCGCTTAAAACACCAACAATGTGTATTAATCCTAGTAAATATTGTACAATAAAACACTACAAGTGTGTGTTATTCTTAGTAAATGTTGTACAACAAAACACTAAAAGTATGTGTTATTCTTAGTAAATATTGTACAGAAAACACTACAAGTATGTTTTATTCTTAGCAAATATTGTACAATAAAACACTACAACTATGTTTTATTCTTAGTAAATATTGTACAATAAAACACTACAAGTATGTTTTATTCTTAGTAAATATTGTACAGAAAACACTGCAAGTGTGTATTATTCTTAGTAAATATTGTACAATAGAACACTACAAGTGTGTTTTATTCTTAGTAAATATTGTACAATAGAACACTATAAGTATGTATTATTCTTAGTAAATATTGTACAATAAAACACTTCAAGTATGTGTTATTCTTAGTAAATATTGTACAACAAAACACTACAAGTGTGTATTATTCTTAGTAAATATTGTACAGAAAACACTTCAAGTATGTTTTATTCTTAGTAAATATTGTACAGAAAACACTACAAGTGTGTATTATTCTTAGCAAATATTGTATAATAGAACACTACAAGTGTGTATTATTCTTAGCAAATATTGTACAGAAAACACTACAAGTATGTATTATTCTTAGCAAATATTGTACAGAAAACACTACAAGTATGTTTCATTCTTACAAAATGTCGTACAATAAAACTCTAGTATAGTGAATTATTCTTAGTAAACGTCGTACAATAAGACCCTGGTATAGTGTGTTATTCTTACTAAATGTCATACAATAAAACACTAGTATATTTCTTACCCCGTCTCACAACGAGGCTGACTGAGAGAATAGCTTTTTGGCATTTGACATGTGAGTCGCGTGCAAGGCGTAAAGTTAAACTGTAGACGTTTACAAAGTGTAATTTAAGTATCACGTTTCAAAAAGCTAATAACTCTTGCCGCGGAATTCAGCTCCGCGTTATATTACAGTGTATTTTCCCTAACCCCGGTTTGGGTTTCATATTTTATTACGGAATTTTTTTAAATTGTTTTTTTTTTGTTGTTGTTGGTTAAAATGATATTTATTTAGCAAAGTTAACTGTATTTATATTTCTGTATTGAATAATAACACAATAATAATAATAATAATAATAATAATAATAATAATAATAATAATAATAATAATAATTTTTGAGGCTTCTTTGATCGAGGAGAGACGATTTCTGAAACGAACAGATGTGACAACTAATTTCGACATTATAATATAAATAAATAAATAAATAAAAGTAAATAACAAATAAATAAATATACAGCAAACAAACAAACAAATAAACAAACAAATAAATAAATAAATAATACATTTCTCTATTACTAAAATATAATAAACGGGAACTAACAATATATTAAAAAGTGAATGCCAGTTATAAATGTGAAGAAGTTTTATGTTTATTAAATAATAATAATAACAATAATAATAATAATAATAATAATAATAATAATAATAATAATAATAATAATAATAATAATAAAAATACATATCTAAATGTCTATCACTAGTATTAACGGAGAAAATACTCAGTTATTGTTGAGTTAATGGAAGAGTTTGCAGCGTCAAACAACATGAACACGAAAGTGCGCGTACTAGACTGACAGATGCAGTTGTTCTGTTTGTACCACGTCTGCACAACTTCCTGAAGAAAAACGTACCAACGATGCTAATAATATTGATAAATGTTGGCAAAATGTAATAATAATAATAATAATAATAATAATAATAATAATAATAATATTATTATTATTATTAGTAGTAGTAGTAGTAGTATTAGTATTAGTATTAGTATTATCTATCAGTTATAACAGTGACAAATATGAATATGAATTTGTTGATTATAATAACAGCAACAACAAATGTATAAATACAGACAGACTTTAACATTATGACGCAATAAACGATCTACGTCATAAGACAGCGATATGCAGTAATATTAGTTTGGATGTACTGTCTTCATAATTACAGTAGGTGAGTTTTGTTAACAACGACAACAACACCAACAACAAAAAAGAGGAAGAACAAGAAGAAAACAGACTATTAAAATCACAAGATAGATACTGTAATTCTCTAATAACTTTAGCTGAACGCCTGACAGAACTGATAAAAATGTATGCCCGATAGTTATGTAAATGCTGGTGTACTTTGTAATCTCGTTGTCATACAGGACACTGACATCAAAATGGCAGCTCTAGGATCGGCCGTAAAGACTGCCACAAGTTCTTTACACAGAAACATCTTTGATAAACAGAGAAAAATCACATTAAATAAAATAAAATTATATATATATATATATATATATATATATATATATATAAATTCACATACACACACATACACACTTATATATTATTTATTTATTTATTTAATTTATTATTATTATTACTACTACTACTGCTATTATTATTATTATTATTATTATTATTGCTGATATCATTAATATCTAAACATATATCTCCCTTTATATATGCATATTTAATATATTTTGTAATATAATAAACATATTTTATAGGTAAGTAAATCATTTTATTTTATTATATATGCTTGTGAGTGTTTCTTTGCCTATAAAATAGAAAAAATAGTATTTAAATTGATAAATACGAATTTAAATATTTCCAACGATGATATAGCGGCTAGTTATCATAAACATATATATATATTATTCACACTGATAAAATGATTTTATCAATATGTTTAAAAAACACTCAGTCCATAAAAGAAACTTAAATTTATTCCGAAAATCTTGTTTTGTTCTAACGAATGTTTAATGTTTTTGCTAACCAGAAAGAATTTTTCCTTATTTAGCATAAATAATTTTAATATTAAGACATAAAGAAAAATATATTTGATATACTACTACTACTACTACTACTACTACTACTACTACTACTACTACTACTACTACTACTACTACTAATAATAATAATAATAATTATTATTATTATTATTATTATTATTATTATTATTATTATTATTTAATGATAGTAGTCTGAACATACTCTTATCTCTACATAATAATGATATCTAAATTATAAAAATATTTTTATTTTTTATTTTTAACTAATGCCTATGACGATGAAACATCATCTAAACTTCAAATTATCGAAATAATTGTTGGTCCTGAGAAATAATTTTTTTAAACTGATGTTGCTTTTAATTCTTCCTCTTCTTCGTTTTACAGAATTAATAATTCAATAATTTTCCACTTAAAAACAAACGAATTTTTATTAAGAAGGTCACTGCATTTTCATTCCATATGGTCGATTGTTTTATTTAAAAAAATAATTAGTTGTTAAAAACATTTTTTTTTTCCTACTAATTACTGGTAATTTAAATCGTAGAAATAACGAATAAACAAATAAATAAATAAATAAATAAATAAATAAATAAATAAATAAATAAATAAATAAATAAATAAATAAATAAATAAACGTTAATTATCAAACAAAATATTTTAAACAAATTAATTTTGTCCCTTTTTAATGAATATAATAACCAACATTGTTAAAATATCTAATTAATGATAACGTTTTAACGAAATTTCCGATATATGAAGACTTTGATATTATCGTTTCTGAGAGCAAATTCTTTAATTAACTAATATTTAAATAGTGATAGAAACAAAGAGACTTTATCTTCTCATTTCTGCATGTGAAGATCCATTTCTATAAATTTATTAGAAATAAAAATAGTATGACTATTTAATTTAACTATCTAGTAGTATACTTTCGCATTATTTCTGAATGAGAAATGAGTAATTTACCTAAATTTTTTATTTAAGAAATTATTTTATCTATTTCATTTATTTTTTACGTATTTTAAGCATAACATTTTAAACTATTTGTGTGTTAATCAGTTATCAAAGATATAATTATGAAATAGTTCAAATAATCAGGATGAAGTAGGACATAAAATAAACTTCCATATTCTTTATCTGCTTCCAGCTGCAGTTACGCATGTTTAGATAGATTAAAACAATTTATTTATGAACAAATTTTAAAAGAAAATTTTCAACTTAAGAAACACAAACGTAAAAGTTTTAGTTTTAGTTAAAATACAAACTGAATACAAAATAAGTAAGAAAGAATTTTTTTTTTTTATATCCAAGTTTTTCTTTATTTTTTAAAAGATTAAGAAAATTTAACAAGAAAATTAGTAAAAGAAAAAAAAAAAAGAAAAAAGGATAAAAGTGACTTTTTAAAAGAGAAAAAAAAAAATAATAATTAAATAAGCAAACAAAAAAATATAAAAACAAAGAACAAGTTTTTTAATGTTTGAAAATTGATAAAAGAACAAGAAAAATAACGAACTAATTAGAATTAAAAACAAATTATATTTAATTAAAAATAACACGTGATTGTGTTTTATATGAATAAATGTAACAAATGATTTTGTTTTATTTAATTAAATATCAAAGATTTTCATATAAATTATAGCACAAGTTCTTGTAACGTTGTAATTTAATAAGCATCACATATAATTTTCTTATACTTAAACAACATTAACACGTTTTAGTTACATTTAAATAACCATAATACACAACTGTATTATATTTAAATAATTATAACACGTGCTTGTGTTTTATATGAATAAATGTAATAAATGATTTTGTTTTATTTAAATAATACATGACTGTGTTATGTTTAAATAGCTATATCACAACTAATGTTATATTTTATATATGATTTTGTAATACATAAATAAATATGTTACCTTTGTTATATTTAAACAATCATAATACCTGATTTTCTTGTATGTAAATAACTACAATATAATTTTATTATATATAAATAAATACATCATCTTGTTATATTTAAATAAATACAATACAGGAATTTGTTATATTTATATAAATATAATACACGATATTTCTATTTGAATAAATACGACATGATATTTTTATGTTTAAATAAATAAAATAGACGATTTTATTACGTTTAAATAAATATAGAACCCAATTTTATTACGTTTAAATAAATATAGAACCCGATTTTATTACGTTTAAATAAATATAGAACGCGATTTTATTATGTTTAAATAAATATATAACACAAATTTGTTATGTTTAAATAAATATATAACACAAATTTGTTATATTTAAATAAATATATAACACGAATTTGTTATTTTTAAAGAAATATATAACACAAATTTGTTATTTTTAAATAAATATATAACACGAATTTGTTATTTTTAAATAAATATATAACACGAATTTGTTATTTTTAAATAAATATATAACAGATGATTTTGTAATATTTGAATAATTATAATACACTCTTTTGTTACAGCTAAATAACTATAACGTATAAAATACCTATATTTAAATAACTATAATACGTGATTTTGTGATATTTAAGTAATTATAATACGTGACTTTGTCATGTTTAAATAATTATATTTTTTTAATTTGTTATGTTTTAATAACTAACATACGATTTTGTTATTTGCAGATAACTCTAGTACATTGTTTGGTTATATTTAAATAATTATAACACATGATTTCTTATATTTAAATAATTATAATGTGATTTTCTTATATTTAAATAATAATAACAAGATTTTATTATATTTAAATAATTATAACATGATTTTATTATATTTAAATAATTATAACATGATTTTATTATATTTAAATAATTATAACATGATTTTCTAATATTAAAATAATTATAACATGATTTTATTATATTTAAATAATTATAATAATTTTGTTATATTTAAATAATTATAACATGATTTTCTTATACTTAAGTAATTATAACATGATTTTTGTTATATTTAAGTAATTATAATGATTTTGTTATAAATAAGTAATTATAAGATGAATCTGGTATATTTCTGATAATTGTTTATTTATTTATTGATGTTAATGGCGACGTTATGTTATTTATTTAGTAAAAGCTGTGATTATTATTGCTGCTTTTGGATTTATTATTATAAATATAATTACTACTGTCATCGTAATCACCATTTATTTTGATGATGTCGTTGTTGTTGTTGTTGTTGTATTGTCGTTACTAATAAAAACAAAAATATCTTAAACATAAACGAAAAAAAAAATATAAACGAAAGTCAAAGTTCAAAGAGACGTATATAAATACCACATTCCAGAAAAAAAAAAAAAAAAAGAGAGGAAAAAAAGAAATATGCTCCGTAAAATATTCCACTTAAAAGTATTTTCTTCTGAAATATATGTCATCTTTTAACACACAGAAACACACAGAAACATGCATATAAACATATGTAGTTGCATATACAAACGTACATACGTACATACGTGAATGCATGTCTGTGTGTATATATATGTAAGTATCTGTTATGTATGAATGTATATAATGAATGAATGTTTATATACACACACACACACACACACACATATATATATATGCATTATGTATGTATGTATATAAATGTGTATGTATGTATGTATATATATATATATATATGTATATGTATATGTATATATATATATATATATATATATATATATATATATATATATATAAATGTATATGTTGATACATACATATGTGGACATATACAAACAAACACAACACTGTTATAAAGACATAACTATTATTATTCTGTGTTAATATTAAGAGTTTTGTCAGATAATTTTTCAATAGCTGATTGTTAATCATTCATTGCTGAACTTGTACAAATTTTAAAACAGGATATAAAGAAAGAATAAGAAAAGAAAATGAGAAAGAGGAGAACAAAATTAAATATGAAATGAAATAAAGTGAAAGAAATGTAGTAATTACATTTCTTACACTCAACGAACTGAAAGAAACAACTAAAATAAAAACAACTTCAAATACGTTTACAGTCGGAAACGATTTATGCAAACACGTGTATAATTACACAAACTGAACACAGAGGATTTCAAGATAAATGTTCATGACAGTTGCTAAGGAATAATTTCTCTAAACGTTTTCTTACAGTAATACATGGTTATATATAGTACATACTTGTGTTTCTATGTGTGTGTATGTGTTTGTGTGTGTATATCTGTGTGTGTGTGTCTGAGTGTGTGTGTCTGTGTGTATGTGTACGTGTGTGAGTGTGTGTGTGTGTGTTATTATTATTTTTTAAATAAATTTGAACACAAACACTGATAATATTCCTGATGTGTGATGTACTTTGATGACAGAATAAATATATGTTTGTATGTTTGTGTGTCTCAGAGAGAGAGAGTAAAATAACACAAAGAAGATAGAAAGGGTATCATACATACATACACATGCAAACATAAAAAATATACCTGTAAGGTAAACTGACTTACCTGAAGAGATCAAAAGATCGGATAATTTCCACCAACGCACCATTTCAGGCTGGACTGTCTACGGCTGTCACGGCGTCATGAGGCAAACGTTGATGATGTATCCAAGTTTTAAGATATATACGCGGATGCCCAGGGCAGACATTCCATGTCACCAGTGATTGATGTCAGAGTGGAAACATATCGAATATTATCGTCGAAGTGAAAACAGATAGCATCAAAAATTACCTGATAGTAGCCGAGTCGTTAGAACATGACCTAGAGCTGAGACACAGAGAGAAAAAACAACTGAGTGTTTGATAGACAGTCAGAAGATTAGTTTTGTTAATGAGAGAGAGAGAGAGAGAGAGAGAGAGAGAGAGAGAGAGAGAGAGAGAGAGAGAGAGAGAGAGAGAGAGAGAGAGAGAGAGAGAGAGAGAGAGAGAGAGAGAGAGAGAGAAGTTGTTAGTGTTTTAGAATGAAAGGTAAAATAACCTGAGTGAGAGAGAAAAACAGAGATGAAAGATAGAGGGAAGTTGTTAGTGTTTTAGAATAAATGGTAAAATAAACTGAAATAGAGAGAGAAAAACAGCGATAGAGAGAGTGGTAAAGAAGAGAGAGAGAGGGAAGTTGTCAGTGTGTTAGAGGAGGTAAGGATTGAGAGACGAGTGTTGCCGCAGTGGGCGGAGGACGAAGGAGCAGTTTGAACGGTTTGGCCGCGAGCCGAGGAAACAGACGCGGCTGAAAGAAGCTTTAGAAAACCAGCCAAGCACACCGCGAATAATAACACAACGTTTTATGAGGCCGTTTTGGCCTGCGTGCATTTACGGGTTCCCCAAAACGACGTCGTTTACCCCAGTGCGGCTGTTTGGCGGCGCACGTTTACGACTGTCGTGTCTATTGACATGTCGGGCGCGGGGCTGCGTCTCAGCAGGGCGTAGCTATTATTTTTCAATTTTCAAAAGTTTTTATTTCCATGTTTTCACATTTACAAGTTATAATGTATTTTTCAGCATAAAGTGTCAAGAGAGCACAAAGAATGGAAGAAAAGAAATCACAAAGTGGAAGACTTGCTTCTGACAACCAAAAAAAAAAAATCATTTAAATTTTTTTTTTTTTTTTTTTTTTTATTATTATTATTTTTATTATTTTTTTTTTTAAATAAGGAAGAAAAGAAAAAAAAAAAAAAAAAAAAAAAATTAATATTAAAAAGAAAAAAAAAAGGAAAATTAATGTTAGAAGAAATAAAAGAAAATATGGCTACACGAATAAAAAAAAGATTATGTAATTTGTTGCTTTCTGATCAAAAAGTAAAATGTACAATGTTTGAAGTTTTTTATGTTGACAAATCTTATCTTTGTGGAAAATGTTTGTTGTTTTGAAATTCGTCTGCCAAATGAGATAAAGAAAATTAATGTTTAATGAGTTTCACTTCATCCGTGTCTAGTTCAAAGTGAACGAGTACATAGACAAATCTGTTATCAAACACATATCTGCTGCTGATGTATAAAACAGACCACGCGTATCCCAGAGTTGTCGCCCTTCATATAATCTATCGTAATGGAAAGAGATTTTATTGGAAAAAGAATTACATAATCAACAAATACCTGACATAAATACAACATGACAATAACACCTACTACCACCATTATACTATTACTATACTACTACTACTACTGCTATTACTATTACGTCATTTATTACTACTACTACTACTACTAGTGCTATTACTATTACGTCGTCTGTTACTACTACTACTGCTACTACTAAAACAACTACTACTACTACTACTACTACTTCTTCTGCTACTACTACTATCATTATTCCTACTCTCACCACTAATAATGCAAATACTATTATCAATATAACGGTTACTACTACTACTACTACTACACTACTGCTACAGCTATGCTACTAGTACTTCTACCACTACTACACCTACTGCTATACTATTGCTACTACTACTTATGATCAGTATTACTACTAATTCTCCTACAACTGTTACTATTTTAGTATATTTTATGACACAACTATTGTTGTAAAGATTACTTTTTTGCTGCAACGACAACAACTACCACAACGACAACCACGACAATACTGTTGTTGTGGATTTTGTTGTTGATGTTGTTGTTGTTATTATTATTGTTATCATTATTATTACTATTATTATTATTATTATTATTATTATTATTATTATCATATAAATAAGATTTTCATTTGAATTATTAACAAATTGTGTGGTTCTATAATTATTAAAATATTTAAACACTTCAACATCTTTTCAAGAAATTTTTATTATATATTAAAATTGTTTTGCAAAGTACCTTTTAAAACTATAATTTTTCTTATTATCATAATTTTCTTATCTATATTCACTTTGAAAATCACGTACACGCCAAAGTTATTTTAGAATATTTTAAAGATGGATTATACATTAATGGGTGAATTAACTAAAAATGTGGGTCACATGACTGATCGATGGTGGGAAAAGATATGAGTGGATGTTTTGCCTGGAGCGCTGACTTGTTGGAGGAAATTACGCGGCATAGCTCAAGGGAGTGTCACCTGATTATGTTCATGCGCCATTTATAAATATATTTCCCATATAATAATCTAACCTTTGTACAGAGAAATCTACTTCTTCAGACAAATAAAACAATGAATCTTTGTATTAAAATATTAATAGGTAACAAAAAAATAAAAAATTTAAAAATTTAAAAAAAAAAAAAATTTAAAAATCAAATAGAGAAGAAAATGAACTTCTAGAAAGTGGAATAAATTAATTTAAATAAATAAATAAATAAATAAATAAATAAATAAAAATTAAAATAATAGAAATTATAAACAATATATTTTTTAAATTATAATTAAAATATAATAAGTCACAGAATAATGTCAGAAAACGTTTACCGATTTACTAGTTCTTTTGTTTATTGTTTGTTTGCTTATATATATAACTGAATGTATGTATATGTGTATATATTTGTTTATTTATAAATATATGGAAACTATATTTTAAAGATACAGTTGTCTTATCATAATTATATATACTTATCTTTGGTGTCCAAGTACATGTATGTAGACGAAAACTGAGTATTTACCAATGTTTTATAGATTAGGATTATCGACTAGATTACATACTGAGGGAAACAATTCAACCAATGTTTTAACTTGTATGTGTGCGTGTGTGTGTGGGTGGGTGTATATGTATAATATACATATGTGTGTGTGTGTGTATGTATATGTATAATATACATATGTGTGTGTATGTATATGTATAATATACATATGTATGTGTGTGTATGTATATATATATATATATGTGTGTGTGTATGTATATGTATAATATACATATGTGTGTGTGTGTATGTATGTATATGTATAATATACATATATATGTGTGTATGTATGTATATGTATAATATACATATGTGTGTGTATGTATATGTATAATATACATATGTATGTGTGTGTATGTATAATATACATATATATGTGTGTGTGTATGTATATGTATAATATACATATATATATGTGTGCGTGTATGTATGTATATGTATAACATACATATATATATGTGCGTGTGTGTGTGTGTGTGCATGTATATGTATAATATACATATATGTGTGTGTGTGTGTATACGCGCATATGTGCATGTGAAAGAGAGAGAATAATAGATTACTGACATATACATTTTAAATTATTATTATTATTATTGTTATTACTACTACTACTACTACAACTACTATACTACTATTACTACTACTACTACTACTACTACTACAACTACTATAGTTCTACTATTATTGTTATTATTATTATTGTTATTATTATTATTATTATTTCTAACAATATTTATGTTAATCTCAAACTATTCGTTTATCCACCATCCTTTCGGTACGCATGTATATTTATGGAGTTGTTATGTACGTACATGGATAGGTAATTGGATGTTGAATTTGTTGGTATGTGTACTTGCAATTAATATTACTGCATCGTCCTTTAGAGCCCGAAGTTGAATAACATTCTTTTCCTAGTTAAGATTAAGCCATGCAAGTTATAAATAGAACATCATGCAGTAACATGCATGTTTCTAAAATTAATATACTTTTTTGTATTAAGAAAAAGAAAAACATCAAGACGAACAGTAACACTCCTGCTGCTAAATAAATAAATAAATAAATAAATAAATAAAACGTTTTCACAACACAGCGTGGAGAAGTAGCTGGAACGGGATTTTTAAAGTAGTAGCAGTAACCATGGACTGGTTGATACGTGTACTGGTTTGTGTTTGTTGTTAGTGTGTGTGCGTGTAAGTGTGTAAGACCCAACATACACTCACTCTTTCTTTCTCTCTCTCTGTCTGTCTGTCTGTCTGTCTGTCTGTCTCTCAGTCTCTTTCTGTCTCTCTGTTTCGTATTTTAAGAGGAAAACTACTTACTTCTGAAATGTTCGAAAATAACTTCATTAACGATCTGACACCTTCATTTTGAAGATTTTTTAAACAGTGTATTTACTAATGCAGTGTTAAAGGAATATTATGACGTCATAAACGAACAACGTCACACCCGATTGTTTAGCGTTGCTATGAGGAAATTATTTGCAGTTATTTAGGATTATCTTTTTCAAGTTTACTTCAGGTAAGCGATTCTTTTTTTTTTTTTTTTTTTTTTTTTTTTTTTTTTTATCATCATCAACAACAACAATTAATAATAATAATAATAACAATAACAATAACAATAACAATAATAATAATAATAATAAGAAGAAGAAGAAGAAGAAGAAGAAGAAGAAGAAGAAAAAGAACAACAACAACCCAATGATGATGATGATGATGATGATGAAAGTAATTAAATACCAATATCAATATATCAGTAAGAAATAATAGGAGATTTATTTATTTACTGGCTTTGTTTTGATTTTCTGAGTTATTTACTGAGGAGGGAGTCGTTCACGTTTAATCGATGTTTAGAATATTGAATTTTAATTATTGAACAAGTCGTAGGCGTTACGTTCTGGTATCAAACATGAGACAGGAATTATCTCCTAGTTCGAGAATTATCCTACAGGATTAACTAATCTATTACTAGAATCAGCAGTGACTTTGTGTCTAGTCCAGATATACTTAAACAGCAGGAAAAATACATAAACAGACAAACAAACAAACAAACAAACAAAAAACAAACAAACAAACATATTAACAAATAAATAAAAATACATAAAATAAATAAGAAAGAAAATAAATAAATAAATATTTATTTATTTATTTATTGTAGACAATAAAAAAATAAAAAAAATAAATAAAAAATAAAAAAATGAAATTAAAACGAAATAAATCCTTAGCGAAATGCAGCAACATAAAATAAAAATTAAAATAATAACCATTGATGTTGTCAACAGAACATGAAATACATCGATCGACGTTACCGCCTATGTCGAAATTGCGTAAATCAAATAAAACGTTTAACGGTAAAAATTAAAACTGATCCTCGATCGAATGTGAATTCCAAGAAATTCAAGTTTAATGACCCAAAATACACTTAATACTTATTTTGTAAGGAAAAGAAAAAAAGAGAAAAAAAAAAAAAAAAGAAAAGAGAATCCATAAATGTTTATTAATAATTAGTAGTTTATGCACTTTTAAATAATAATAACGATAATGATGATGATGATAATAATAATAATAATTAGCTTTTTTTCCCTTGCATAAATTCTGAAGCTCACAGTGGCGTGTGCAAAACGGTCGACTTGTAACCAAGCTGGCTGTCATCTTAGACTTGCTTTTGCCACATGTGTATATTTCATCATATCTAAAGTAATTACTTTCGTCTGCTTTATTATTATTATTATTTTTTGTATTTATTTATTTATTTACTTACTTCTTTTATTATTATTATTATTATTATTATTATTATTATTATTATTTATTTTTTTTTTTTATATATTTATTTTACATTTCTTTACGGCTTAATTTTCGTAGACATCGCTACGGGTGCGATTTTTAAAAAGCGTTTAAGAGGAAAAACATGTTTGAAAAGTAATACAGCTTAGTGTGTAAGGCATGCAAGTTCGTTTTCATGCAGGAACTTCGAGCGCTCGTTAACGCGTGTTTTTTAAGCGTGCACATCAAGGGATGGTTATAATTAATTTTAGCGTGTAAATCAAGAATCGCGCAAAGCGAAACCACGTTAAGCTAGGATACATGTAATAAAGCAAGGTATATTGCTGCAGTATTTCTTTGTCATGAACAATTTTTTTAATATTTAAAAGGTTACCCGAAGATAAAAAAAGAAAAAAGAAAAAGAAACTACGTGGTTGCTTTGCTCATTGCAATACAGAAGCTTTTAAAAACGTTTTATTTGGAAATTATTATTTAAAATTTTCGGCAGTCGTCGTGTTTAACCAGTGAACCAGCGTGTCGTCTGAGAGGCAGGTGCTTCGTCTTTACAAAACCCGCTGAATCATCAAACCTCGTCGCCGTATTAAACTCAGAATTATAATTAATTATAGAATAAAAATATCAGACGTTAAAAACTGCGAGCGCGGGAAATGTGTAGTTGAGTTGTTCCTCCATTCACCTGGCGCACCCGCTCGTCACAGACGGCGAACACGCACAGTGTACAGCGATTTGCGATTCAAAATGGAGAATGGACCGACACAACTCGTCTGTACGTGTTATTTCAGGTTCATTGGTGCTCACAGGGACTCACCTATGCAGGAAGGGACCTGTTGCGAAATGTAATTTATGAAATGCATTTTTCTCTCAAAAGACATAATTAATTACAGCCTAATGAATTGGAAAAAAAAAATTTCATTAATAAAAAAATAAAAATAATAATAATAGAGAGAGAGAGAGAGAGAGAGAGAGAGAGAGAGAGAGAGAGAGAGAGAGAGAGAGAGAGAGAGAGAGAGAGAGAGAGAGAGAGAGAGAGAATTAAATTTAAAATTAATATAACAAAAAATAATTGCGAAAATTACGTGAATATGCATTTTAAATTTTTCCACTTGCTACATATTTATTTATTTAATTTTATTTTATGTATTGCTTCAAAGTCAAAATTTTAGCAGTGTTAAGGTAAAGGTTATGAATCGTTGCTATACATTATTCTAAAAAACATATTCATTAACTACTTTAATATTACTTCAAAAAATTAAAATTAAATAAATAAATAAATAAGTTTTAAATATTTCCAATCAATTGTTATTTTTTAAAAACACAAACCTTTGTGTCGTTTACCTGACAACACCTGATACAAAACTGAACAGAGAACCAGAAAAGAAAATGCTACCACAATGAACAGTTTTTTTCTTCTTATCTTTTGCTTAAAACCACCAGTGCGTGTTAAATTTGAATTAATTAATTAATTTAATGTAACAACTGACTGCGCTGGTTTCAGTCTAAAATTATCTATTCATCTACAGTAAATAAAATGACTATATCTATATCTGTTATCTATCTATCTGTGTATCTATATATCTACGTCTGTCTGGCTGTCTGTCTACCTATATATCTGTCCATCCATCCATCCATCCATCCATCCATATATATGTGTGTGTCTTTTCTACTTCTTTCCACAAATTAATTCAAATTTTATTTATTTTTCATTTCACTTTGGTAAGAAGGTTTGTCAATGAATACACAGGGTGAAAACGGATGCTTGTATAACAGAGTTTATTTATGTGTGACTACTCCAAAACACTGGAGAGGAAGACAAAATTAAAACACTGTGGACTCAGTCTTTTGATTCGTTTGTGTTTGTCTTTAACAAATGTAATTTTCTTTCATTCTTTTTTTGTTGTTATTTTTGATAATATTGCCAGAATTAGAGTTATTACAAAAGATTTTTCTGTGTGCAACCATCAGTTTAAATGAAAGAATGCAACGCAAATTTAACTGCCACCCTCCCAAAAAATAAGATAAACAATTTAAACAATAACAAACAACATGAGTATTTTAATATTTTATGTCTAACAAAATAACAGCAATTAGGAACAATTTAAACAACTGACATATTGTATACATTGTATAAAAAGAAGAAACTGTGAAATACAGTGGACTAGAACAAGTAAAACAAAATTGTTAAAAAAGCTGAAGAAATATTTCTAAATAAATAAATAAATAAATAAAGTACTTATCAGTGACCCCTCACAGTCAGAGGTGATGTCAACATCAGAGGACTGATCAGTCAGAGGTGATGTCAACATCAGAGTTAAAATGACTGTGATGTCAACATCAGACAGTTAAAATGACTGTGATGTCAACATCAGAGTTAAAATGACTGTGATGTCAACATCAGACAGTTAAAATGACTGTGATGTCAACATCAGAGTTAAAATGACTATGTGATGTCAACATCAGAGTTAAAATGACTCTGTGATGTTAGTACACAGACACTGGCTGATGATTTCTCTACATGAAAATTTTAATCTCAAGTTTCAAGTGTTTGTCTCTTACATCACTGGAGCAGGTGGTTTGTTTTTCATGCTGCTAAACATTCACTCATTTTTACACTGCTCAGATCTGTCCAACCTGGAAAAGACAGGGACAGTTTTGAAAGATAACACGTTACATTCATATTCTTAATTTTTATCAAATCCTGACTTGTCTGACTTACAGTGATATTAAACAAATAAAAATAAAAATAAAAACTAAAACTGTCAAGAAACTGTAATGATTTATGGAATCAATTTTATATTTTTGTTTTCTTACTTAAAAGTAATAAAATCATATTTTCTTTTCTTTCATTTTAACTGCTTCTTTCATTTCTTGACAAGCAAACACAGACAAGATTTAAACATTATGTTAAACAAGCTATCTATATTGTTAAAGACACTTCTTTACCAACATTATTAAAACATTTAGCTGAAACAAAATACAAGTCTAAATAAAGACTGAAAATAATATAGCACTAGTGTACAAAGTAAATGTAAACTTAGCTGTGACAGATTTTTATTTTTCTTATTTTATTTAAAGTGTTCCTTTTGTGAACAAATCTAAGTAAACTTTACATACTTCCAAGTTAGTCTTTATTTTATTATTACCATTATTATTATTATTATTATTATTATTATTATTATTATTATTATTTTATTATTATTTATTTATTTATTTATTTATTTTTGCTGTCCAATCTTTATTAATAACAAAGTATAACAACAAAAGAGTACATTCTAAAAATATCTGGTGCCACCATGTTTCTGTTGTCAAGACAACACACATGGAGACCAGTTTTCTCAAAAATTCAGAGATCAGTTTGCTAGATAACCACAACAACAACACCATCACTCCAGCTACACAAAGTTAAAATGCTACACAACAGTGTTTACATGATTTCAAAGTCACACTTTGTTGTTTATGATGAAAGGTCAATGAAAACAGTAACTGGAATATAAATAATTTTGTTAGACTGTCTGTTAATTCCACCTCAGCTAACTCAGTAAAACATGTCACATACAACTGACAAATTTACATTTATCACAAACAGATCGAAAAAAGAAAACCAAAGATATGTAAAAAAACTTAACTTTTACTTGATTCATAATCAAGCACACTAACTTAATTTCATTTATTATAAACTAATATCATTTCAAATGATACATTTAAAAATTTAAAAACAAATACAAATTTACATACCTTATGCTATGAGTTTTTCAAAGGATAAAATAAAATATTGACTTGTTAAATTTATCTTTTACATCAAATGAGAAATAAATTCTAAAATAAAAATCTGTCATTTAGTCAGGTAATGTGTACAATATGTTTATTTTTATTTATGTTTTCTTTAAAATATAAAATAATTATAAAGATTATAATGAATATAGTAAGTCAATTACAGTTAAATAAACGTACTCTAAAACCCAAACTTGAAAAAGCGTTTTGAGAAATCAATAGATTCAACAAAAATCACAAATATAAATAATATTTTAAATATGTAATTGAAATTGGATAACTTAATAGTATTAAAAAAATAATAATAATAAAATAAAAATGAAATTACTACAAATGAAGAGAAAATCATTGGCTATATTTAGGGAATGTAAAAACATGGATAAACAAAAATTCAAATGATTAAACAAATAAAATAATTAAATCTATTAAAAATAAAACTTAACACTGAGGTAGGTGATGACACTGGGGGAGAAAATAAAACAACAAAAAACAGAAATTTACGTTGGCTGCTACATTTCAAATAAATGAAAAGTAAAGTCTTTGTTAAAGTGAGATTTTTATAAATTACGTGTAAAATGAGCTACTAGAATAGTTGATCTGTTACTAACTTTGTTAGTAGTAAAGATTGTTTTCAAGTGAAAATAAACCAGTCATCTGTTCATGTGCGATGTTTAAAATATTTATTTGTTCTACCACAGACACTGTGTTAGTCACTTTAAACAGTGTATCAAAAATATTTTGAAATTACAATTATTTTTTTAAAAGGAGAAAAAAAAAAAAAAAAACCAATTGTTTTTTTAAAAAAACACAAAAAAACCCCAAACAACAACAACAAAAGAAAAGAAAAACACCCTTCCAAACAAAATCCAATAAGAGAAACACAAGACAAAATTAAAACAATAAGTAAAAACTAAACACAAAAAGTTTACAAGTTTCAAAGTTTTGACAACACAAAGTACAACATTGAATGTGTAACTTTTTTACTATCACCGGCAGACACAATTTTAAACTATTTTACAAATGCAATGTTTGTTTTATATTCACTGCTTTTCCCAATCTAACCAGTGTCTGATGTGTTGAGATGTGTAAACTGAAACTTGGTGCTGTTCTGTAAACATGAACTAGGACATGTGTATTCCTCGTTCAAGACAAAATTAAAATAAGTAATAAAATTCTAGAGTTTTGTCATGGCAGAGGAAACAAGCTGTTATATCTAATAAAATAAAATATTTCAGTTTGTCTGCTCTTGATAGGATCAAATCTGTGTAGGATGCTGTTTCAACATCACTGGCATGTGCTGTCTTGTATGTAGAAAAATGTAATAACACTGTTACATCTCATTACTGACACTTAACAACTGCCAATAATAAAGAATACATCAAAGAAACATTCATTAATTCATCAGACTAAATGAATGTTTAAAGAAATCTCAACTTTTAATATTAGAACAGAGATAAAAAAAAGAAAAGAAAAGAAAGAAAAGGTGATTAAATTAAGGATATGTCATGACATTATTGCACAGTCTGAAAAATCTAACACAGATAAAAATTTTCAATTTAGTTTTGATGGTAAAGCCTACATAAATATCTGATCTAACAACACACACACACACACACACAAAAACTTTTGTTTTTTAAAATGTCATAAATGTATAATGTTAAAGGTGTTTTAAAGGATTTTTGTGAAATCTGGACTGCAGCAGTTTGCTAGCAACTTTCCATGATTTTCATTAACAAACCAGATGTAAGTTTATAAAGTAAGAGTGATACTAAAATGAACTTACAACAAAAGTAATATTTATACAACTCAGTAGATACAAAATCTTATTTATTCCTTGATTCAAGGTCACAGTGTTGTAATGACAGGATCTGTTCATGAATTCCTCTTAGTAAACATTAAATAAGTGTTTGAAATCTTACAATTACCTCAAACTGTATTAACACTATGTGGCTGAATATACTGTACCAAAATAATACTGATTTCTGTTTGATCTACTTTCAGATATCACAATAATATTTCTTTGATTCAATTCTGATAAAATAATTAATAAAACTGTAGGGTTGGAACAAGAGTTCATTTCATTCATTTAAGTGAAATTCAAAGACAGTATTTTGATATTTGTAGATAGATTTAATCAACAACATACGTACCATTTTGTTCAACTTTAGAATGTGTATATATATATATATATATATATCATATATTTCAGTCACTTGTGAAATGAAATCACATTCTCAGATTCTGTCTACTAAAAACACACTTTTGTTCAAACCCAGAAACAATGATAATAAAACTAATGAGGTTGAAGGTAATTATAGTAGTTTAAAGTGTACAATTCGTGATACAAAGAAACAGTCTTTAAAAATACGTTTTTGTTCTATTTTTCATTTTTCATTTATTTATTTACTTTAACTCAAAAATTATCTAATAATAAATATAACAGTTTTAAAAAATCAGAGTACTGCAGTATTTTTTTAGCTGTGACATCATCAGTGACATCAGCATGACATCACAAGTGACAGGTATTGCACACATTCCACTATGATATTTACTTCAAAATGTCTTTACAGACAAAATGCAATCAGTATTAATAATTATTTAATTCTCATATTTAGTTTTGTCTCTGTGTGTTGTGTCTTGGGTAGTTATTATTATTATTATTTTGGTATTTGGATATTTGTACTAGAAGTATGTAATGTCTATGATTATGTATCTGTATGTAATGTGTGTGTTTGTGTACTCACACTATTTGTATAAAGTTACACTCTGACAAAGTATGGCACTTTGTTTTTCAAGCTCAGCTGGACATTAACCCAGTGTCGCCCATCAGTGACCACACTGTCAATGCCCTGCCACTTCCCCTTCGGCAGATACACCCTCCTAGACTGCTGACCCTCACACAGGATAGGAGCCACCAGGATCCTGTCTCCTATCATGAACTCATCATCTATTGTCATGGCAACGGCATCCTTCTCATCCATCCACCACAGTGGTTTCAGAATGGAATTTCCCTTTTCACCAGACAGAGCTCGCTGCAGTTCTGGAACAATGACATTCTTCCTGATCTCCAGCAGGTCGCTGAGGATTCTCAGACTGGTCTCATTCAGAATGGGGAGGGTGGGGATTCGGAAGCTGGGGAACACCATTGCCAGCTGCAGCCACTTGGCCAGGAGGTCCTCATTGCGCGCCACATCGGCCAGACCATCGAACATGATGAGAGGGTACCCACCAATACCGAGGTGAAGAGTCAGAGGAATGACAGAGTTGAAACATTTCACACCTTCCACATCAAACAGCTGAGCATGGACAATGGCGTACACTGTGTCTGTTGTAAAACCAGCGATGTAGTCCTCAACCATGGTGGTGTTCAGTGAGGTGATCATGTCTGAGAAGAGTCGAGGGTAGTTGAGGAATGTGACGTTTGGATCGGAGTAGGTGATCAAGCGTGGTATCACAGTGTGTAGAAGTTTGAAAGCTTTGATGTTGTAGTCTGCTTTCAGCTGCTGCAGGTGTTGCCGGTACCAGTGTCTTGCCTCCGGGTTTGACACATCGAGGACTGCACCCTCCTTTCCTCGCCAGCTGATCAGCTTGGTTACCAGACCCATTGAGTCCTGCAGGAAATAGTTCTTTTCTATGCCCATGTAGAAGTGCTTTGACCTGTATGTGAAGAATGTGGAAATTGGAAGCATCACCTTACAATTTGTATTGGCCAGTTCATCCAGCAGGTGTTTCATTCTGAGCAGCTTGTCCTGAGAAAACTGCAGATCTCCAAACTCATCCTCCCAGTCCCCAAAAATCTCCAGAAAATTACACTGAACTTTGGAATGAGCCAGCTGATCTCTGAACTTTGCAACATCATCGACACTGGACAGAGCCCATATTGGATTGACAAAGATTTTACCGTTGTCTGTGTTGCTGTCTGGAGGGTGGAAATCTTCATCAGCTTCTTGGAACAGAGACTTCTGCATGTGTTGGTGTGACTTCATCACAACGTCCTTCATGCTGTCACCGCGGCAGATGGTGTACTTGAGCAGCATGCCACCCAGTCCTGCGTCCTCATTGGAGAACTCCGAGGCGAGACAGAACTGTTCTTTGTCTGTCACGTTCCACGTCACCATGAAAGGAACGTTGCTGTCTATGAAGATGCTAACAGCGTTGGAAGATAACCAAAACGGAACTCGATTTGTCTTCTGCTCTGTCGGGTATTTAGGATAGAAAGTCACGTTTTTTATCTTCAAGTTACTGACTGGCCAGAACTTGTGAAAATCTGCAGCATAACCAAACCACTTCAAACCAAGCAGGTAAAAACAATCCTCAGCTTTGAAGTCATCAGACAGACCTTTCCACAGCAGAGTGTAACAGGGGACTGAACTGTTGCTGTCCTTGCTGAACTCCAGGGTAGCCATCTTGTGCCAGATCAGACAGTTGTGTACATACTGGTTGTCTACACGACACCAGTCATACGGAGTTGCCTTCAGGTGCATGCCCATGTCTCCATACAGCACTGTGTTCTCATCAGAGTTCTCAAGCTCCAGGGTTCGAACCTTGACAGTGAAGAGGAAGGAGCTGTCGAGAATAACAGATTCGACTGATGCCTTGTAGAAGAGCCAGATAGAGAAAACACCAAATGCCAGAATGCCGAAGAGGACGTAGACAGCTATTTTCATAATCAGCCTCTTCCGCCTCTTGCTCTCCTGGGCCTGGACAGCCTGAAAGAGACAAACAACTTGTAGAATTACACATTTAACATGTACTTCACACAGTTTACACATTTAACATGTACTTCACACACACTTTACACATTTAACTTGTACTTCACACACAGGTTTACATTTAACATGTACTTCACACACAGTTTTACACATTTAACATGTTTTACACATTTAACTTGTACTTCACACACAGTTTTACACATTTAACATGTTTTACACATTTAACTTGTACTTCACACACAGTTTACACATTTAACATGTACTTCACACACAGTTTACACATTTAACATGTACTTCACACACACAGTTTATACATTTAACATGTATTTCACACAGTTTACACATTTAACATGTACTTCACACACAGTTTACACATTTAACATGTACTTCACACACAGTTTTACACATTTAACATGTACTTCACACACAGTTTACACATTTAACATGTACTTCACACAGTTTACACATTTAACATGTACTTCACACACAATTTACACATTTAACATGTACTTCACACACAGTTTATACATTTAACATGTATTTCACATACACATTTTTACACATTTAACATGTACTTCACACACAGTTTTACACATTTAACATGTACTTCACACACAGTTTTACACATTTAACATGTACTTCACACAGGTTTACACATTTTACATGTATTTCACACACAAGTTTGTTTTACATGTATTTCACACACTGTTTTACATGTATTTCACACACACTGTTTTACATGTATTTCACACACACTGTTTTACATGTATTTCACACACACTGTTTGTTTTACATGTATTTCACACACACTGTTTTACATGTATTTCACACACACTGTTTTACATGTATTTCATACACTGTTTTACATGTATTTCACACACACTGTTTTACATGTATTTCACACACACTGTTTGTTTTACATGTATTTCACACACACTGTTTTACATGTATTTCACACACAGTTTTACATGTATTTCACACACACTATTTTACATGTATTTCATACACTGTTTGTTTTACATGTATTTCACACACACTGTTTGTTTTACATGTATTTCACACACACTGTTTTACATGTATTTCATAGGTAAAATGGGTTAAGAGAAAAAAATTCATTCTTTTACAAATTGTTATTTATTTATTAAAACAAACATACAATATAAATGAAACACAGGCATGCACCATACTAGTTCCCAAGTTTATTCATTTATTTGTGAACTAGGTAAAGTGACAAATGCTCTAACAACAATCTGTGACAAATACCTCACTGAATACTCAAATAAAATCTAACACAAAATGTGTATCTGCAGTTTTTATTCTGAATGTGATGAAACAAAAGAAAATATTCTACACAGAATGAGTTGTTTGTACTTTTCAAAGTGATGAGAAGATAACACTACACAAGTAATTTGTCTGTAAAACGCTCTCTCTCTCTCTCTCTCTCTCTCTCTCTCTCTCTCTCTCTCTCTCTCTCTCTCTCTCTCTCTCTCTCTCTCTCTCTCTCTGTCTGTCTGTTACACACAGGAGACAGGCTGACACTGAGTGACACTGCAGTAATCTGGTTAGTGACTGAATCTAGTGACTGTCTGGTTAGCATTATGTAGTGACAGCATGTAACACTGTGTGGTGATGTATGTAAATATAAGACTGTGTGGTGATGTGAGTATGTAAATATAACACTGTGATGTGAGTATGTATATATAACACTGTGTGGTGATGTGAGTATGTAAATATAACACTGTGTGGTGATGTGAGTATGTAAATATAACACTGTGATGTGAGTATGTATATATAACACTGTGTGGTGATGTGAGTATGTAAATATAACACTGTGATGTGAGTATATATATATATAACACTGTGATGTGAGTATGTAAATATAACACTGTGTGGTGATGTGAGTATGTAAATATAACACTGTGATGTGAGTATGTAAATATAACACTGTGTGGTGATGTGAGTATGTAAATATAAGACTGTGGTGATGTGAGTATGTAAATATAAGACTGTGTGGTGATGTGAGTATGTCAATATAACACTGTGATGTGAGTATGTAAATATAACACTGTGTGGTGATGTGAGTATGTAAATATAACACTGTGATGTGAGTATGTAAATATAACACTGTGATGTGAGTATGTCAATATAACACTGTGATGTGAGTATGTAAATATAACACTGTGTGGTGATGTGAGTATGTAAATATAACACTGTGTGGTGATGTGAGTATGTAAATATAACACTGTGTGGTGATGTGAGAGTATGTAAATATAACACTGTGTGGTGATGTGAGTATGTCAATATAACACTGTGTGATGATGTGAGTATGTAAATATAACACTGTGTGATGTGAGTATGTAAATGTGTGATGTGAGTGATGTAAAATATAACACTGTGTGGATGTGATGTGATGTGAAAAAAATATAACACTGTGTGGTGATGTCAATATACATAACTGTGATGTGATGTAAAATATAACACTGTGATGTGAGTATGTCAATATAACACTGTGTGGTGATGTGAGTATGTAAATATAACACTGATGTGAGTATGTCAATATAACACTGTGGTGATGTGAGTATGTCAATATAACACTGTGTGGTGATGTGAGTATGTAAATATAACACTGTGTGATGATGTGAGTATGTAAATATAACACTGTGATGTGAGTATGTAAATATAACACTGTGTGATGATGTGAGTATGTAAATATAACACTGTGTGGTGATGTGAGTATGTCAATATAACACTGTGTGATGATGTGAGTATGTCAATATAACACTGTGTGATGATGTGAGTATGTAAATATAACACTGTGTGGTGATGTGAGTATGTAAATATAACACTGTGTGGTGATGTGAGTATGTAAATATAACACTGTGTGATGATGTGAGTATGTAAATATAACACTGTGATGTGAGTATGTAAATATAACACTGTGATGTGAGTATGTAAATATAACACTGTGATGTGAGTATGTAAATATAACACTGTGATGTGATGTATGTAAATATAACACTGTGTGGTGATGTATGTAAATATAACACTGTGTGGTGATGTGAGTATGTAAATAGAACACTGTGATGTGAGTATATAAATATAACACTGTGATGTGAGTATGTCAATATAACACTGTGTGGTGATGTGAGTATGTAAATATAACACTGTGTGGTGATGTGAGTATGTAAATATAACACTGTGTGATGATGTGAGTATGTAAATATAACACTGTGATGTGAGTATGTAAATATAACACTGTGTGGTGATGTGAGTATGTAAATATAACACTGTGATGTATGTAAATATAACACTGTGATGTGAGTATGTAAATATAACACTGTGTGATGACGTGAGTATGTAAATATAACACTGTGTGATGACGTATGTAAATATAACACTGTGTGGTGATGTGAGTATGTAAATATAACACTGTGTGGTGATGTGAGTATGTAAATATAACACTGTGATGTGAGTATGTAAATATAACACTGTGTGATGATGTGAGTATGTAAATATAACACTGTGTGATGTGAGTATGTAAATATAACACTGTGATGTGAGTATGTAAATATAACACTGTGATGTGAGTATGTACTGGACAGTTTATTTTTGAAACTCCTCTGGGCCAAATGGTTTAATCTTTGTATTGATTTGTGATCTGCTGGAGGACAGTCTTGTTAGACAGAAGAAACTCGTTTTTAACTCTCTGTTCTTTGATTTGAAAAAGTGTTTGTTTTGAACAGAAATATAATTAACAAAGAAGAAAATTGGATTTAAAAGAAGCAGAGTTCAGAGTTGTTAGCATGCTAAGTGTGCATTGATCACAGAAAGCAGCTGATTGTAGTCACTAACTGTGACACTAGACTACAACTTCACATTTCACAAATGTAATAAACAAACATCATAGACATTATAAGTGACAAAATTAAAGGTGTCGCTGTCAGTAAATTTAAAAACAAAATTCAAACGCAAATTACACTTTACAGTTATTAAACATTTCAGGCTCTGGAAGTATTATTTATATCCTACAGTTCAGAGTGAAATGTTTTCCAACACCAAACGAAAATATTTATTTCTTTAAAACTTGTGTTCCAAGCATCACCTCATTCTGACAGTTTATGTACACACCTGTGACAGGTGAAAGAGAAACAGGTACAGGTGTGTGCTTTAATCAGCTTGTTCCACTGTGATAAACTGATGTTTGTGTTTAACGTTTATCTACACCCAGTCCCCTGGCAGTTTGTTCTCTGGGATGAAATTACCACCAGACGCAGCCTGCTGCCTGCAGAGATAACGTTTCAGAAACAAGTAGAGAAATGTAGAAAACGTTATTATAAAATGAAAACTGTGGTAAAATGTTTTACTGTTTTTAGTTTAGAGAACTGGTAGGTTGTAGGATCACTTCTCATCAGAGTTGTGTTTGCCTGCTCCAGTCAGTGACACACAGGTTGAAACCTGCTGGACTCTGAGTTAAAAACGAGTGGATTTCACACTGTGCTAGTGCGAGTGGATTTCACACTGTGCTAGTACGAGTGGATTTCACACTGTGCTAATACGAGTGGATTTCAGAATTTGCTAGTACGAGTGGATTTCACACTGTGCTAGTACGAGTGGATTTCACACTGTGCTAGTACGAGTGGATTTCACACTGTGCTAGTACGAGTGGATTTCACACTGTGCTAGTACGAGTGGATTTCACACTGTGCTAGTATGAGTGGATTTCACACTGTGCTAGTATGAGTGGATTTCACACTGTGCTAGTAATGAAGTGGATTTCACACTGTGCTAGTACGAAAGTGGATTTCACACTGTGCTAGTAACGAGTGGATTTCACACTGTGCTAGCACACTGTGCTAGTACGAGTGGATTTCACACTGTGCTAGTATGAGTGGATTTCACACTGTGCTAGTATGAGTGGATTTCACACTGTGCTAGTACATGAAAAGAAAAGTAATAAAAAACATTCCCAGCTCCTTTCATCAGTTTTTAAACAGACAGTTATGCTCATTGATTTTTTCGTTTAACTTATGGAATGACTCACGTATTATTCATGAATATTCATGACTGCAAAACTGATTATTGGCAAAGACAGCACATTTATGTCTGTGAATGTGTGTTTGAATTTACGTATGTATATGTATGTGTGTGTGTGTGTGTGTGTGTGTGTGATCACAATAAAAACAGGCTTACATCTAAATTTATTACGAACTTCCAATAATCAATTTAAAATTAAGATTTAACATTAAATTCTGTTAGGAACCATTTTTGATAGAATCTCTCTCTATGTATATGTGTATGTTTGAGATAGAGAGAGAGAGAGAGAGAGAGAGAGAGAGAGAGAGAGAGAGAGAGAGAGAGAGAGAGAGAGAGAGAGAGAGAGAGAGAGAGAGAGAGAGAGAGAGAGAGAGAGAGCTACTTATTTTTACTGATCACACTGTACAGAAGAAAACTAGTTATCTACACACAAACACACAAACACACACACACACACACAGATACACACACACTCACCCATACAACACACACACATACACACAAATACACACAAACACACACACACATACATACACAGATACACACACACTCACCATACAACACACACACATACACACACACACAAATACACACACACACACACACACACACACACACACACACACAAATACACACACACACACACACACACACACACACACACACACAGATTTTACTAATAAAACCCACATTGTTATTGCTCAGCATAATTTTGATATTTTTAGTTCTCCAGACGTGACTCGCATTTTTAACAAACAAAATTCAAAGCTAGAATAAAATGAATGTTGTCAATATTCAACACTGACATGTTTACAATAATATCTACATTCTGACTGGTTAGTGTTTAAGAACATAAGTCTAGACCGACCAATCAGAAATCTTGTTATTTACCAGAGACTAGAAGATAATGAATATTATTAAATATATTTGTGTTAAAGTGGCACGAAACTGAGTGTGATTGATTTTGTTGTGTAAAATTATTTTTATTTGTGTCTCAAAAGCTTTTATTCTGTGACCTGTCTTAGTTTTAGTTATATATAATTAATAATGAAAATAATAAAAATAAAATATTTATGTCAAACAAAGAAAAAAAAAAGAAAGAAATATGTTTGAGTGGATTTGTATGTGTTTGTGTGCATGTGTGTATGTGTTTGTATTTTTATCTGCACAAGTGTATGTGTGTATGTTTGTATTTGTATCTGCATGTATGCTTGTATTTGTATTTGTATCTGCATGTGTGTATGTGTTTGTGAGTATGTTTTTGCATGTGTGTGTGTCTGTGTATGAGTGTGTGTGTGTGTGTCTCTATGTGCTGTCTGCATGTCAGTGTGTGCAAGGAAATTTTAAAATTTCCAACAAAATTAAATTATGATGGATATATATATATTTTTTGAAATCTTACAAACAAACAAACTTACCACATCTTTTGTTAAAGCAACAAAAACAGAACATGGGCTGTTAGTTTTACACTTCCATTTTGAGTTCTGCATTGAGTCTGAACTCACAGAATGAGTTAATTCACTCACAATGAACCGAGAAAATAGAAATAGCTTACTTTGTGTTCTGTGACCCATTCTGTGAAAATATACGTGAAGTATATTAATTTGAAATGCTTAGTTCATTAAAAAAATAATAATTTTTAAAAATAATAATAAACCAAAAAAAAAAAAAAAAAAAACAAATAATACTATACAGCATAATAAATAAATGAAATGAGATAAATAAATAAATATAAAAAGAAAAATAGAAAATGTAAAATCGTTCCTGTGTTAGTTAGCTCACAATACAGTTGTTGTATTTTATTTTAAACTCAATCACAGATCCTGGTGTTTAGTTTTACTTACTAAATCACAACATTCAGCATTTTCACATACAGCAGAAACACAGAGTATACAATTATCAAAAAACACAAACACCTGAAGTCAAAACTGCCCCCACCAAAAAAAAAAAATTGAAAAATAAAATAAAATAAATAAACATAATCAATTAATAAAAAAATAATAAATAATAAATTAATATAAAAATATAAAAATAAACAAGTACAAAAAACAAAAAACAAAAAAAAAAAAACATCAAGAAAAAAATCAAAAAACACCCACAACAAAATAAATAAAAGTAAATGAAAAGAAATAAAAATATCCACCACAAAAGTACATAGTAGCTACTTCTCTGGACTGACTTACGTACATTTTTTTGAAAGGGGTCACAATTAAAAAGCTGTGTAGAAGTACTACCTGTGTGTTGTGTTATCTGTTTGTAAACAAAGGTTTCGTGTTACTGCTGTTATGAGCACTGTACAAGATAACAGATGACAGACTTTATTAATATAACAACCAGCTGAGGTAAACACAGCAGCAGACTTAGACTTTTGTTGGAAGCCCTCTAACACACACACACACACACACACACAGAGAAACACAAACACAGACACACACTAACACACACAGACACACTACACACACACACACAGACTAACACACACACACACACACACAAACACACACACACACAACACACACTAACACACACACACACTAACACACACAACACACACAGACTACACACTAACACACACACACAACACACACACTAACACAACACACAGACACACACTAAAAACACACACACACACACAAACACACAGACTACACACACACTCACACACACAAAACACACAAACACACACACACTAACACACACACGACACACTAAAACACACTACACACTAACACACATACAGCCTACACACTAACACACACAGACACACACACTAACACACACACACACTAACACACACACACACACACTAACACACATACTACACACTAACACACACATTAACACACAGACTACACACTAACAGACACACACACTAACACACAGACAGACACACACTAACAAACACACACAGACACACAGACATAACACACTAATACACACAAACACAGACAGACTACACACTAACACACAGACACACATGCACTAACAGACACACAAACTAACACACACACAGACATACACACTAAAACACACAGACACACACTAATACACACACAGAGACAGACACACACACAACAAACACACACACAGACACACACTAACACACACAGACAGATATACACACTAACACACACAGAGACATACTACACACTAACACACACAGACACACAGACAAACACACACACACACTAATGTACACACACAGACAGACATCTGGACTACATGTATGAGCTAACTGCAGACTGTTATCAGCTGATGTTATTTCTTTTTTTGAAGTTTGTTTATTTTTATTATATAACTGTGTTTCAGGGATTACTTTATAACAAAAAAAAAAAAAAAAATAATAATAATAATAATAAAATAAAATAAGAAACAGAAATCCTCCTCCCAAAAAAAAAAAAAAAAAAAAAAACCACTCTAGAAAACTAAAAACATAATGATAATTAAAAATTAAAAATTAAACAAACCAAAAAAAGTAGACATTTTTATTGCTATTTTTAAATACTTTTGATTCACAGCATGCTGTTATTACTGATGTTATAAATAATGTAACAATTTTTCATGTTTAACAATTTTTCAAAAAAAGTACACTTACACAGAATAAAATGAACATTTGATATACTTAGCACAGTAAATATTTCATGGTTTTTCTTTCAATCTTAGAAAAAATAAAAATAAAAGATATTTTTTTATTTATCTTGATTTATGTCTACTACTGAAAATCAGTACACGTGTGTAACTGTGTGTCACACAACACAATGACAGACACAAATTTCACTCATTTTTAAAATTGTTTTTAAATTAGATCACTGTGAGTCACTGTGTCTGTGGGTGTTTGGACAGTTTTCTGAATGTAAAACAGTTTAAACATCACAAACTTCACTGACAGAACCAAAACAAGCAAGTCTACAACATCTGCTCAAAACACAAACTGAACATTAATTTACCACATCAGTTCATTTGTTTATCTATTTATCGCTCTGTTTATTTATTTATTTATATTTATATTTATTTATTTATTTATTTATTTATTTATTTATCTTTTTATTTATTTATTTATTTATTTATCTCTCTATTTATTTATTTATTTATTAATTAATTTATTTATTTATTCAAAAACATCAACAAGAAATAAACTAAATTTCAACATTAAACAATTAGCATCTTTTTTGTTCTTTCTTTTTCAAGAGCATCTGTTTTCTTTCTGATCTTGAAATTACAAAACTTCTTTAAGACAAATTAAAATTTAAGATATATAAAACTTTTTTCTTCAAGAACATCCATATGTGATTCAGTCTTGTCTAACAGCTGTCTAATTTTACATCACCCCCACCCACCCCTCACTTTCTGCTGCTGTTTTTCCTGTGTGTGACACATACAGTCTGACTTCAGTTAATAATTAATGATGAACAAATGTCACTGACAACTCTCCTGTTTTAGCTACAGGTGACAAAGTGTGTGTTTACTCTAAGTGTGTGTGTGTGTACACTAAGTGTGTGTGTGTACTCTAAGTGTGTGTGTGTACACTACGTGACACCATTGTTACGTTCTAATTTGTTACTTTATACTTTACTGAACAAAATTCAACATGTAAAGTAGATAAAGAATTTACAGAGTATGTATCAAAAAATATAATAATAAAAACAATTAAATTAAAATTAAAGAATAAGTAAATAAAAAAGTAATAGTAATGATGATGATAATATAATAATAATAATAATATAATAATGGCAAATGTATGAAGATACTCAAAATAATAAATTTCACACTGAATGACAATACCATCATACATACTGAGATTGGTAACATTTTAATGTTTATATAAAATGCAAAGCAATAATCACACATCAGATCGATTCCATAGAAAATACAAAACAATACAGAGACATACATACTGAGCCACATACACATATACACATAGAAAAATACACACACAGACACACTGACACACACACATACACACACATATATTATTTCCAACTGTTCTTTGTTAATTAAATTTTAAAATCTGACACTGTTCTTTATCCTTTCAAATTTATTTACTTGATTTACTTTTTCAGTCATTAAAAAGACAAGTTTGGAATCAGATTACTGCAGCTTTCACACTAATGGACAGTGAAAAACAGACTGAATTATTAAAACAATAAATAACAATTTGCAGCGAGAATTAGAGACAGTAAGATCATCAAAGTCGTCCAAGTGTGAAAAAGTGCAGTCATGTGTGCAAAATAACAAGAAAATGACGTATCTGTGTTAGAGTGAAGTCAGATGATAAAGGAATCATCAACTGTTCATCAAACACAGAGATATCTTCACTTTGTCTTTGACAAGCTTAATTACTCAGAGATAACAAGTTGAATCACAGAGATAACAAATTGAATCACAGAGACAAGTTGAATCACAGAGATAACAAACTGAATCACAGATATAACAAGTTGAATCACAGAGATAACAAACTGAATCACAGATAACTAGTTGAATCAAAGTGATAACAAGTTGAATAACAGAGACAAGTTGAATCACAGAGATAACAAACTGAATCACAGATATAACAAGTTGAATCACGAAGATAACAAACTGAATTAGGAAGATAACTAATTGAATCAAAGATAATAAGTTGAATCAAAGAGACAAGTTGAATCAATTTGAAACAAACAATCACAGATAAACAAGCTGAATCAAAGAGATAACAGTTTGAAACACAGACAGCAAGCTGAATCAGAGATAACAATTTGAAACACAGAGATAACAAACTGAATCACAGAGATAACAAGTTGAATTGAAGATAACAAGTTGAAACATAGAGAAAGCAGGTGAAACAAATTGTTATTTTTGCTCACAGAGATAATGAATAAAAACTGTCAATTTTTTCTGAGATTGAAACCACTGACAGCTGGATCAATCCTCCTGACTGTCTCCTAGACTACATCCAGTTCCAGTTAGCTAAATATCAAACAACACTGGTGATGACAGAAAATATCTTTTCTGTATTAATAATAAACAGTGATAACTTGCTTCCTCCTTACTAATCAGAATCACTAGAAAATTCAGAAAAACAACTGGTAACACAAAAATAAGGTTACATTTACCATTAATGAATATTTGTTTATTAACATTATTTAATGACAGTACATGAACATTTGACCTTGACCTTTCTCGTATGAACTATTAGCATGATCTCTTTAACAGACATGGGGTACAAGCTGGAACGTGATTTTATTTGCAACTTTTAACAAGGGTTACATACTGGGACAGGAAAGAGTCATTGTGCTGCTATTAACTGATTATGTTTCTTTTTCAAATTCCACTTTTGTTGGTCTACGGCAAAAATACAAATGGAAAAGGAGTGACAGACATTCAGATAGTGAGAAAGAGATACAGACAGTTAGAAAGAGATACAGACAGACAGAAGCTCTATAACTTTTTTTTTTTTTATTAGTTAAAAAGAAGGGAAAAGAAATAAAGAAAGAAAAGAGCAATTTAAAATACACCCCCTCATACATGACACAAAAATCAATTGTTTTTAATTTTCATTCTGTGTAATCTTTAAGAACTTTGTCCTGGACTCATACATAAGCTAATCCTATCTGTTATCTCTACTCAGTTTTAATCACTGTTTACAAGAGTGGTCCAGTCATGATTTAGTTTTACTTCTAGGTGTATTCAGTTACTGTGATGTCCAAGGTTCCACTCTGTCAGACTGTGGGTTTGTTTACAGGCTATTTTCAGATTGGGCAATCCATAATCAGTGTGGGACTTAGATTGTGTTTAATTAATCCATTATATCTGATTACAAGACATTCTCTCACTTCAAATGTCAGTGACCTCTGATAGTAAACTGAATGAGAATGAATGAAAGAGAAAACCAGTGAAGAGGGGAAAAGTAAAATAAACAAAATATGAAAATCTCTCTATCTATTTATTTATTTATTTATTTATTTATTCAAAAACATCAACAAGAAATATTTGATATGTTAATGGAAATTTTGATTGTCAAAGAAAATCTTTGACATTAAATCAAAATGTTATTATATCTTAAAAAACAAAAGTCATTGTGTCTTATAAAAAATAAATAAAAAAGTACAAGAGAAAAAAGATTTGAATGTATAAAATGAACAGAAAGAAAAAAAATATGACAATGCTAATTACATTTCTTATCTTCATAAATATTCAATAAGAATGTGTCAGTGTGTATTCTATTTCAAAATAAATGTTAAAAAAAAATCATTTGTTTGAACTTGAGGTTTAACTGAGAGGAAATTCACTAGATGTTTGAAATCAATCACTGTGAGAATGAACTGACTAGATAAACACACACTGGTTCAGCTCAGTTTTACTTCTTCCACAAACTGGAATAATACCATCTCTCTCTCTTGTTCTTTTTTCTTCTCTCTTTCTTTCCTTTTCTCTGTCTTACTTTCTTCATATCTCTCTATCTCAGTCTTGTTCTCTGTATATATCTGCATCTCTCTCTCTCTCTCTCTCTCTCTCTCTCTCTCTCTCTCTCTCTCTCTCTCTCATGTAAATATACACACATATTCACACAACTGACATATACATATTCAATAAGTGCTATGTGAAAGGGTTTTGTTTTTAAATTATTATTGACTTTTAAAGTATCTCAGACAGACAGAATCAAATCAAGTTTATTTCTTTACCAAACATAACATTGAAAAATGAACACTTTCAGACTGGTACAAATGAAATGTTTTCATTTAAGTTTCCAGTTCATCCTTACAATCTTAAAACTTATTTTCAATCACTAACACAAAGTAGCCAGATTTTCATCAAAACACACAACTAAGAAACTCTAAAGATTTACAACTTCCAAAGCGTATTATGAATATAATCATCTTTACTTTTAATAAAAACTCTACATCAGAAATATGTTTAATAAAGTAATTAAAATTGTTTTCATTTTCATTTACCAGTACTGTTCTTCTCCTTATCAAATGTTTTAATTTTTGGTTGCTATGGTTACCACACAGATTATTAAGAGGCCAGTTTGACTTTGAACTAACAAATAACTGTTCAAAGTAACACATGCTGAACTCCTCACCCCCCCTCCAGAAAATACTCAACTAGTAGAAAACATTAAACAGACATTTGAACTAAGATAACATTAAATAGACATTTAAACTAAGATAACATTAAACAGACATTTGAACTACATAATATTAGGCATCTGAACTGAAATAATATTAAACACATTTGAGCTAAAATAATACTGAACAGACATTTGAACTAAAATAAGATTAAACAGACATTTGAACTGAGATAATATTGAACAGCTATTTGAACTAAGATAATACTAAATATTTGAAGTGTAATAAATTTGAACTTAAAACAGACATTTGAACTGAAATATTAAACAGACATTTAAACAGAGAAAATGTTGAACTGACATTTGAACTGAGATAATGTTAAACATTTGAACTGAAATTTAAATTGAATGTAAACTGAGATAATGTTAAACAGACATTTAAACTAAGAAAATGTTGAACTGAAGACAACTGAGATAATATTAAATATATTTGAACAAAAATAATGTTAAACAGACATTTTAACTGAGATAATAATATCAAAAGACATGTGAACTAAGACAATGATAAACAGACATTTGAACTGAAAAAAACAGTAAACTTTCTGAATGTAGTAATCATGTACATCTTGATAAAACAGTTATTTGTAGAAGACATCCAACCTTTTAAAACTGGAGATAAAACTTCACAAACTGGTATGAAAAAACAAGTATTTACAAGGGAAATCAAACACGACTGCTGATTGATTAGCAAACACGTAGTTAATTGTTTTCAGACTTCATTAGTCATTTGGTCGGTGTAACCTTGGTTATTTTGATCCCCTGGTTCAAGACGCTGGCAAACACAAAGATATGTGTATAGTGAGAACCTGTGTAGTTTATTCCACTGCATATACATCACATTAATCTCAGACACACATCTGTATCATTGAACACATACAAACCTGGAAAGCAAACTAGAACACTGCAAGCTGAAAGAGATTACACAAACTGGTGAAGCTACTAGAAAATAACTGTAAAGTTCTGAGTAATGAATGAGCCCATCTCCAGTATTCTGTAATAACAGTGAAAAATCATCTATATGTAGAACATAGAAGAGAGAAAAAATAATGGATATTGAGATGAAAATTCATTATTGTAATTTTTATACAATGTTTTATTTTATTTTATTGATGATTTGAATACTCCATATTAATTATTTTATTAACTTGTTTTTTTTTTTTTTGTTTTCTGTTTGTAAAACATAACAAAATCACGCCAGGAAATTCTCCTTCACTGGCCAAAGCACAAGACATTTCTGACAGTTTTATTAAATAGCAATTTTAGAAAAAAAAGAATTATATACTAAATTATATTGTTAGTCTGAAAAATTTCAGTTTTTTTCTTCAGTTTGCAACTATCCTTTCCTTCACTCTAACACACAAACACACACACTCACTCACACAAACAAACAAACACACACACACACACAC
>CM022669.1:728072-770572 GCA_012295275.1 Chrysomallon squamiferum
CACATTAGTAGAAACTATCATTTTCTGTGCTATCAGCATAAATATACTAGTCAGTAGAATCTGTCATTTTTCTCTTTTATTTATAACAAAACTTTTGCCTTGCCCCTGGCTCTGTTATTCCATGTCTTATCTGGTACTGGTCAGACAAAGACTGGTCAGACAAAGACTGGTCAGTGCAGTGACCACTGGAGAGTCTGTACAAGAGTTCTCCAGTCTGTTGTTGACTCTGAGCTGAACTAATCAGAAATCTGACAAGTGCTTTCAGTTGCTTTTCTTCTTCTTCTTCTTCTGTCTTATTACAAAAATAGCAAGACTGGCTTGGTTTTGAAGATGTGTATTTACACAGTTCACACAGATTAGATTTATTGCAGATGTTTGTTGTGCCAGTTTGGTTCTACTTCTGAAAGTTCTTAAGTATACATTTACATGATAAACTAACCAAAACAAAATAGCTGAATAAAATAAACAGAAATAAACAAACAGGTAGGAATACAAATTATAATACAGTTTGCATCTCTCTCTCTCTCTCTCTGTCTGTCTGCCTGTCTCTGTCTCTCTCTCTCTGTCTGCCTCTCTCTCTCTCTCTCTCTCTCTCTCTCTCTCTCTCTCTCTCTCTCTCTCTCTCTCTCTCTCTCTCTCTCTCTCTCTCTCTCTCTCTCTCTCTCTCTCTCTATGTATATATACATATATTTTCCCACTAACTGTATTGTTTTGCAGCTTTCATTTACTGATAATTTGTAACTCACAGCAGACAATGCTGAGAAGATTAATAACAATTTTAAGCAGAGCTGATTGTCAATTACAGAATCAATACTGTCTTTGTGCTTGTTAATCTACATCAAAGCATTAAACTGTAAAAAAAATGATATAACTTGCATATGTATCACTATATATAACTTGTCTATGTATCACTGGATATAACTTGTCTATGTATCATAGTTATAAATAGTGTAGTGATTATGACACAACCATACAGACACAGAAAACATTACATTTATAAATATGCAGATATAAAGGACACTTGTATGAATCTTCATCTTCAAAAACAAAAATATTCCTTCACATATTCAAAAACACAAAACAGATTTTAATCATGTAATTTTTTATTTCTAATTCATTCACAATAAATGTCTCAAACAAAGTATAAAAACTGTAAAGACTATATTTCAGAAGAAAAAACAATGATGAGAAAAATTAGCTTTAAATTATATTAATTAGGTTCAGACATAAAGCCTCTTTTTCACGTTTGACAGAGATTCCTGTGAAAGTTTCACTGAAACGTTTCCACACTGGAACAAGCTGCACCTCTGATCACTGAGATCAGGTCAATCAATACTGCAGCTCAACTTGCAGCTCAAAAACAGTGCACAGTGCCAAAACAGTTCCACACAAACAGTGAACTCAGAACTTTCTTTAAAAAAATAATAAATAATAAATAATAAATAATAATAATAAGAAGAAAAAAATTTAAAAAGTGTCAGGAATGTTTTTATAGATTTTAATCTTTGTGTCTGTCACTTCTTTGTTTAATCTTGTCTGACAAGTAGACAGTTAAACTGTTTTGAAAGAAACGTCAAAGGAAATTTTGTTTAATTCTAAAAATGTAACATCATGCACAGAGTTAACAATGACAATAAGAGAGAAAATCTTCCTTTTGTCACGCAGTATGTTGTAATCTCAGACGTAAATAACTCTTTTTTATCCCTTCCTTACAGACTAACTACAGAACATTATTCATTTATTCATTTATTTATTTATTATTATTATTATTTTCTATCTCTTCTATTTTTTCTGAATTGTAATCTGTTGTAAAAGTAAGAGACAAATAAGAAACTGTTTGATGATTTTCTAGATGATGTATGAACAAGTTTACAGATAAAGTTTATCAGAGTCTAAAACATGTATGAACACACACTGAACAAATGAGTAAATGAATGTTAATTTTATATCTGAGTCAAATATTTAATGTAAAATTTATTTTTTATCAAATCTGTTTTCTTCTTTACACTAATATTTTTTTAGCTATTGTGGTTAACCTGAAAACTATTTATAGTTTGATATTTAATAGATTTTAAAAACTTAAAGATATATCTAATGAGTGTTTCAATCCATGTTTGTGGTTCTAATATCCCTCCCTCCCTCCCTCCCTCCCTCTCTCTCTCTCTCTCTCTCTCTCCACACACTGTGGAGGTAACACCCAAACACTTTCCTATTTGATTCCTTGGACAAGAAAAGAAAACGTAAACCCTCACTGGAGTCCATGCTTCACTGTAAATATTGACAGAAGAAAAACATATTTAAATGTCATTCTTGACATTTTTAAGTTAATAAAAGATTTAATAAAATGCAATAATGAAACTGAATTTCTTGAATTAGTTGAAACTTGCTTGCTGTTCAAATATCATTTTCTCTCCTGAAGAATTCAAAGAAAACATTAAATATTTTTTATTACAGTATAATACAGAAAACCGAAATCAGAGTGTGTAATGATTTTTTCTCTCATTTGCATATAATTTTAATGAACCAAAGATGTGCCTGAATCTTTTAAACATACCCAAACAAAAACCACTGATAAAGAAGCTGTGATGTTCAAATTAAGTGTATTTAACAGTATTTATAAAAAATAAATTGATCGTGTAATTTGTAATATGCTTGAGAAAAGTCACTGAAAGTGAAAAGAAAATGGATATTCAATATTCCATCAATGTCTGCAAATACAGTGAAATGTTTTCAGTGCACAACACTGGTCAGGTTTTCAAAGAAAATAAACATTCTCTGACACCACTCTACCTCAAGTGTCTTACTGTTATTATTATTAGTATTATTATTAGTATTATTATTATTATTATTTTTATTTTTATTTTTATTATTATATTATTATTATTTTTTTTTTTAAATTATTATTATTATTATTTATTTTTATAATTATTATTACTTTATTATTATTATTATTTTATAATCATTATTATTTTATTATTATTATTATTATTATTATTATTAATTATTCTGATATCACAGGTACATGTGGAGCACATTTTTAAATTTACTGTTTTAGTGATCAAACGAACTGGTCTCCACGCTTCACAGATATCAGTTTTATCAAACGAACTGGTCCCCATGCTTCACAGATATCAGTTTTATCAAACGAACTGGTCCCCATGCTTCACAGATATCAGTTTTATCAAACAAACTGGTCCCCGCTTCACAGATATCAGTTTTATCAAACAAACTGGTCCCCACAGATATCAGTTTTATCAAACAAACTGGTCTCCACAGATATCAGTTTTATCAAACGAACTGGTCTTCACAGATATCAGTTTTATCAAACGAACTGGTCTCCACAGATATCAGTTTTATCAAACGAACTGGTCTCCACAGATATCAGTTTTATCAAACAAACTGGTCTCCACAGATATCAGTTTTATCAAATGTTGGGATCTGCTCACATCATCCCCTGATTCCTGTGTGAGACTTATTCATTACTCTTCATTTCTAACCTTTGTGTCACATAACACATATGACCACTTCAGTCTTTTGTTCAAATGAAAATCTCACAAATCTGAGTTATCTCTGTTGTTATATGTTGTCATGACAGTGTTCTTTACATTAATAATAATATTAATAACAGTAACAATAACAATATTATTAATAATAATAATAATAATAAATATAATAATAATAATAATAATCATAATAATAATAATAATAATAATAATACACGTAGAAACAAATAACAAAATTTAAAAAGAAAAAAGAAAAAAGGAAACCATTCTGATTTTACCAATCAGGTTAAACTGGCATGTTAATAATGATTCTGCATTTGCTCACTGTCTCACTTAACATCATAATTAGTAAGATGAAAAAAGCCCACCATTGTATGAAAAGTTTTACACATCAAGTTAATCTTCTTGTTTTCAGTTTGGTACACAACTCAGACAAATTAAACAGCAGTAAACATGTCTGGACAGGATTTGAGACAAATTTCAGAAGCATTACAAGCAGAACACAGTGAACAGTGAGTGCAGTCTTCTTCCGACAGACACATTTTACATTTCCCTGGAGTCACACTAAACTGAGTGAGAGTCAGTCTGAATAGATTGTACCAGTCATTTTGTTTTATCTCAGAGTCAGAACAGAGTTTGTGTCATTTTGTTTTATCTCATAGTCAGAACAGAGTTTGTGTCATTTTGTTTTATCTCAAAGTCAGAACAGAGTTTGTGTCATTTTGTTTTATCTCAGAGTCAGAACAGAGTTTGTGTCATTTTGTTTTATCTCATAGTCAGAACAGAGTTTGTATCATTTTGTTTTATCTCAGAGTCAGAACAGAGTTTGTGTCATTTTGTTGGAGCTCACAGTGAGATAAATGTTTGTGTGAGTTTGTTGGATCTCACAGTGAGATAAATGTTTGTGTGATTTTGTTAGACCTCACAATGAGATAAATGTGTGAGTTTGATTGATCTCACAGTGAGATAAATGTTTGTGTGAGTTTGTTGTACCTCACAGTGAGATAAATGTTTGTGTGAGTTTGTTGGACCTCACAGTGAGATAAATGTTTGTGTGAGTTTGCTGGATCTCACAGTGAGATAAATGTTTGTGTGAGTTTGTTGGACCTCCCAGTGAGATAAATGTGTGAGTTTGATTGATCTCACAGTGAGATAAATGTTTGTGTGAGTTTGTTGGACCTCACAGTGAGATAAATGTTTGTGTGATTCTGATTGATCTCAATTAATTTCCAGTAATAGTTTTTACCAACAGACAAAAATTACTTTTCTAAAATTGATTACATTTGTTGAAAGTCCTAATTTTAAAATCGATACACAAAAACTGGTTTGTGTTTTTTTTAACACCCAGACTTTATTTTGTACAAATGAAATAAGATAAAATGTGGTCTGAGATCAACAATGACAAATTTTGCTTAACGTACCAAGCTGTCTGATCTAAATTATTTTCTTTTTCACAGAAAAATCCAATAGAAATATTTTACAGGTTTATACAAATGCAAAGAAATCTCTGAAAATAGCAGAGATCTAACATGGTTTACATTAGTGCGTATGCAAACAACTCATAACTGATCAGGTTCAAGTCAATGCACTCTCTTGTTTTTCAACAATTTTCCTTCCATTAAGTGATAATATTTGAAAAAATATCACGTTCGAACATCTCAGTTTACACATAAATCTTTCTCGATCAAGTAATTCAGTGCTGGATGACAACAAACCTTCAGACTTTCTATCTTCTCTGATTTTTTTTATTTTGAAAGTGATGTTTTAAGTTGGTTCTGCTATCCCAACATGGAATATGAACAGTGGATTTCAGGCTGGTAATTGTCTGGTCTGCTGACTGAAAACATTTTCTGCTCATGTAAATCTAATTAGATTCTCCTGGGATGATCCAATGCAGCAGTCAGTGTGAACAAAAAATACATCAAAAATCATCATCAAAAAATGATGTTTACAAGAATGATAATCAGCTATAAAAACAATATTGAAGAAATAGAAGCTGAATTTTTTCTATAAGTTTCTAAAGAAGATTATTATTATTATTATTATTATTATTATTATAAATATTATAAAGAAATAATATACACTAGGAGGATATATAATTTAGAAGAAAAAATAATCTATAAAAACAAATGAAGATGAACTTTGTAATAAAGGTGACTGAAGAAAAAGATGAAGATGTGTAGCAGATGAAATGATCACAAGATGAAAATGAAGAAAAACACTTCGATGAAGATAAGTTTACAAGATGCATTGTAAGAAGAAAAATATAATATTACAAACAAATCTGGAAGATACCTAGAAAAAAAAAAATGAAAGAAAAAATATCAAAAGCAATAACTGAAAATAACAGGATGATGAAAAGTATGCAGAAAAGTAAAACACAACATGAAGTAAAAAGTAAACAAGAAAAAAAATAAAAATAAAAATAATAAATAAATAAATAAATATAAAAATAAACTATGTTGATGCAGAAAAATTCCATGTTGATAAACTGTAAGATAAACCTTCACAGTAAATATCAAAACTGAAAGATAGACTCAAACAATTATCTAACATGTTTCTCATACACCAGTTAGAGAGCTGTGGTTGGAACGAGATATTGGACTGACTCTGTGAGTGTGTGATCTCATTCTACTCTGGGTTATTCTGGTTTTAACAGTAGGATAGGCATCCGGTTTTTATTTCCATGAAACAAGGAAATAATTCTTTATGATTAAGAGTGATACTGCCATAAATATCTTCTCAAGTAATGGATCTTTCAAGTACTTAATTCTGTTATTAAATTAAACAGTGGCATGGAAAATAATAATTTTTTTCTTTTCCCCATAATGTCATTTATCAGCATGTGAAGATGGTGCTAAAAATAAAGTGTTACCATAAAGTATGACTGCATTTTTTCTAAAAAAAAAAAAAAATGTATTATGTTTTTCAAGATTAGTTCTTTTTAACTGTCTCGTTTTATTATCAATAAAGTTTGGTCACTATGAAAAAAACCCAAATAAAACAACTATATAAAATACATTTAGTCCATTTCTATGTAATGCTATTATTTTACATTGTATTCAACTCATTAATTTTTTTTTTTTACTTTTTCCATTTTTTATTTTATTGATAGAGAGAGATATATATTTTTATTTTTTAAAATTTTATTCATTTATTTATTTGTTTTTATTTAGCAGGGGAAGAGCTGTAGACATGTACTACATTAAATTACTTACATTTCACAAACCTCTTGTCCACTTAACTCATTCATCAATGGCACATATTTATTCTATCTTTCTTTTCTTCTTATTTTTAAAAAATTAATTTAATATTTTTGTTTTATTATTCACAGGTATGTATGTGTGACTGTGTGTATCTGTGCATGTGTGTGTGCATCTATACATGCATGTGAATGTGTGTGTGTGTGTGTGTGTGTGTGTGTGTGTAAGAAGAATTAATCAGTTTTATTTCTTATTTTTCATCTTTTTCACTTACTACTTAGTCAGTAAACCAAATTTTGTTAAATATATTTTATCCTCCATCAATCGATCCATGCATTCAAATATTTATTTATTCTGTGCTGTACAGAAATCTACTTACTTGTAATCAACATACATTTATTTTCAGGTTTGTGCTGCACCTAGTTACCTGATTACCTTACTAAGGTAAATATAATCAACATCACATAAATCCATCAAGTATGAACTCATGCTAAATGTTCATGTTGTATTTTCAACTTCTGTTAACTCAATATTTTTCATATCAGCGTTTGCCAGATCAAAATCAATCACATGGAATGTTTATACCTTCATTTTATGCACAATTTGATTAATAAAAAATTTCTACTGATAGAGAGATATCAGTGAATATTACGATTATATTTATTTATTTCTATCTGTGGATAAATATTATTATTATTATTATTATTATTATTATTATTATTATTATTAACCATTGTGTTTAGCAACAGAAAAAAATATTTATTTACAGTTTTATATATATATATATACATATATATATATATATATACATATACATATAAAGATGTTTTAATAAAATATATATATATACTAAATATCTGCCTTTATATAAATTCATTTTAAAATATTCTTTTTTTAATAAAAATATAAGCAAATAAATAAAATATAAATAAATAAATAAATAAATAAAAAAATAAATAATGTTAAAAAATAATATCACTATTAAAATGTGGGTGAGTGAGTGTGGTTATTTTCCACAGATTATTATTGATTGTAAACGTGGATGTTTGAAATGTGTGCTGTTATTGATAGTGTGTGTGTTATTACTCTTGAACCTGATGTTCACAGAAGTCTCCCCACACTTCAATCTAACTAATAGCTTCTACTTGATACAATCAGCAGAGTGCCAGAGAGAGAGAGAGAGAGAGAGAGAGAGAGAGAGAGAGAGAGAGAGAGAGAGAGGAAACAGTGATAAAGAGATAGACAGAGAGAAAGGGAAGGAAAGATGAAAATGCAATGATAGTCAGACAGACAGACAGAAAAACAGAAAGAGGAAAACACAGTGAGAAACAGACAGACAGACAGAAAATAAATTGATGCTTATAAACTTTCTTGTTATCAAATATTTGATTTATTCAAACTGAAACGAGCGCAGAATGTTTAACATCCCCTCATTTCCAGTCTCTTTCTGTTTTCTTTCTATCTCTCACAGTATTTTTAACCATAAATGCTAGAGACATCTGTCTGTGTACACTGTCTAAAACGAGAGTATACCAATTAATGAATCATTAGTGCAGGTAGCTGTGTGTTTTAATCAAGTAATTAGTGGCTACATCAAAACAGCAGTCTTGTCATTACCAGTGAGACTAGCCTGAGATATGTCATTTTAACTGCACACCTCTCTCTGCAAGTTGTAATCATGAAAGGCAAAATAACAGAAGCGTTTTTATGACTTTGATAAAGAAACGCATAAAAGCAGATGAAGGGAAATGATTTTTGTCATCAAGAAATTTGTCTACTTTCCTTAAACTGATCAAATATGACAAAGCACAGAAAAAAGACAGAAAGACTTTGAAAATACAAAAGAGAGGTAATTCAAACTGACAGAAGTTATTTGTGTGTGAGTGTGTAGTGTGTGTGTGTGTGTGTTTTACAGAACTATCTATAAGCACATAAGACTACAGGTTTTTATCTACAGATGTTAGGACATTTTATTGATGATATTTTCATTATAAAAAAGAGAACTCTGTCTCTGCAGACTGAGATAATGTTTTTAAATATTATTTTAAAGTGTTCAAAGCAGAAATGAAAAGAATAGAAAATCAAGAACAAGAAACAGTAACAATAATAATAAAAACAACCCCCCCCCAATAATATAATATAACATACAAAAAAAACCCACAACAATAATAATAAAAAATAAATAAATAAATTAAAAACGAGAGATTTTTATCAGTTTTAACACACCCCAACTGTTACAATAATTTGTCATAATATTTTTAACATACAAAAAAATGTACAGACTGTGAACATTTTTAACACAGTTACACAGTTTTAACACACAGACTAACAGTTTTAATAATTTGTCAAATAAATAAACTAAAATCTAACAACTGACTGTGAACAGTTACAACATGAGTTTTATCAGTTTTTTAAACAACTGTTAAACAGGAGTTTGTCAGTTTTAACACAGGTTTATCCAACAACTGTTACAACAGGAGTTTGTCAGTGATGTACAGACTTTGGACAGTTTTAACATAGTTACACAGTTTTATCTAACAACTGTTACAACAGGAGTTTGTCAGTGATGTACAGACTTTGGACAGTTTTAACACAGTTAAGGAGCAGTTCTACAGGGTGTAGATCAAAGTCATAAAATTAACGACTGAACAGTTTTAACACAGATTTAACTTTGTCATGAATTTGGACAGTTTAATTACACAGATCTAACAACTGTTACAACAGGAGTTTGTCATATAGACTTTGGACAAACATAGTTAAGGAGCAGTTCAGAGATAAAGTCATTTTTTTAACCTGATCAACATGGATAAACACTCAGACTGGAATTTGAAAAGTTAACATACAGAAAATAAAATAATAAAAAATAAATTAATAATGCAAAATTTTATATAAAAGTATCAGAAAAGTGAAATTACACAGGACATTGGGCAATTCAGTTTTAAATAAAGTGTGTAAAATTATAAACAGATAACATGCTTGTTGTTATAGAATATTGGAGTTGTATGAAAGCTCATTCACTATATAAATATAAATAATTAAAAGGTTTGTGTTAAGTTAGTAACAAACTGTGATCTTCAAAGAGAATATTTTAGATGTAGAAGACATATTGTGTTTGCTAACCAATTAAAGATACACATAAACATGCATTAAATATCGATTCTCTCTCTCACACATATACACACAGTAACATTCATGTACATGTACAGACACATAAACAGACTGACACAGACAAACGCACACACATACCCATATACACACTCACACACATATGATACATATAATTACTCACAGATGCAAACCCAGAGTAAACAAAAAATAATAATAGTAATAAATAATTAAAATATGCAAACCAAGGATTTAACTCTTAAATAAGTACAATTCTATAAATGACCTTTCCAATAAAATGAATAATTGAAACAACTTTAATAAGATCTTAGAAAAAAGTACCACATCAAACTTTTACATCCTACAGTGAGTCCTGTATGTTGTTCTTGTAGCAAACACATCCTGCATTCAATTTCATTTTTAACCCTATCTAGTTAAAACATATTGTTAAACGTAAGTAGCTAAAACACATTTAGCTAAAATATATCTAGTTAAAACACATCTAATTAAACTGTATCTAGCTGAAACACCCACTCTTTATAAATCATATATAAAACAAAATAAAACTGTTTTGAGATTCCTAACCCTGTCACAACCATGTTGTTCCTCATTATTAATCTTTGTGCTGGTCTGCTTTCATCTGTAACATCAGACTGGCTTGTTTTGTGTTTTTTTCTTTACTCTGCTATCCAGTCTTCCTGTCTCTTAAACCCTGGACAGTAACTTGCCTAGTCTGTATCACACTTGTATTAAAGACAGTGAGGTATTCACATGGGTGTGTTTAAAAGGGGCATATTTAGACAGAGTTAAAAATGTGTACCTTAGTATATACAGCGATACAATAATTTGTTTAGATAACAACAACAACAACAACAACAACAACAACAACAACAACAAAAATAATAATAATTATAACAAATTTTCAGATATGAAATTATAAGTATAGAAAATTGTAACCTGAAAAAGCCTACATGTTATCATAGATGATAACATTGAATAAGTTCTATCAAACCATTTCTCAGTCAATTTGTGTAACTACATTTCTATGTACATATCTATCAGCTATCAGTTTTCAAAGATCTATGAATTAAATTTATTTTCTAAACTTCATTATAAAAAATATTTGATTTAATGAAAGCACCTCCCCACCCTGACTTCAGTGTGAAATGTGTGAATCCCAGGTGAGGACAAACACCCACACAGACCCTCTTGTACATTATCTGTAACTTTGAGTTAAAACACTGACAGAAATAAACGACAGACATTTTTAACAAACATAAAGCTTCTCGGTTTACATGAAGATATTAACTGCAGACATAACATCAGAAATAAAAACTAATTTAGTAGAAGTAATGGCGTCTGCCTGCAAATCATTCAGTGTTGAACACATCCTTTCACTGGCTTCCATACTCACAATGTGTCTTTCAGGAACAACAGCATGCCAGATGCTTTAATATGTTGTTTTGTGTATGAGTGTCTGTGTGTGTGTATGTCTGTGTGTGTGTGTGTTATTATTTTTAAAATAAATTTGAACACAAACATTGATAATTATCCTGAGGTGTGATGTACTTTGATGACAGAATAAAAATAGCAATATTTTTACTGTCTTTCTTTTACATATTTACACCCACACATATACACACACTCACACAAACAAACACACACACCCACACCCACATACTCACACACACACAATGAATGAATCATCATCTTAATTAAAACAAGTTGCTTTGTTTTGCTCTCACTTCATGCATTATGCCAGTGAGTCGTGAATAAATTATGATAATTATATGTTAATTACATACATGTTGAAGATGTTGTCTAATATATTTTAATGTTAACATACACAAATCTTCACATGCAAATCTGTGAAGAAATGAATAAATTATGTAAATTAACCACATATGAATTATGTAAACTAACCACATATAAATTATGTAAATTAAGCACATATAAATTATGTAAATTATTCACATATAAATTATGTAAATTGAGCACATATAAATTATGTAAATTAACCACATATAAATTATGTAAATTAAGTAAAAACCAACCTCATAGTCCTCGTCTGTGTCAGGGTCACACACAAGGGGTGCGGCAGAATCTTTGATGACCACCCCACGACTCATCCTGTGTGTATCAGTGAACTAGCAGTGTAACCATCACAACTGTAAAAACAACATTTAAATAACAGCATCATCACAACTGTAAACACAACATTTAAATAACAGCATCATCACAACTGTAAAAACAACATTTAAATAACAGCATCATCACAACTGTAAAAACAACATTTAAATAACTACATCATCACAACTGTAAAAACAACATTTAAATAACTACATCATCACTGTTAGCAGAGTAACCATCACAACTGTAAAAACAACATTTAAATAACTACATCATCACAACTGTAAAAACAACATTTAAATAACTACATCATCACAACTGTAAAAACAACATTTAAATAACTACATTAATAATTGTATTATTAATATCAATATTAATAGCAGTAGTAGTAATAACAGTGGTTGTAGTAGCAATAATAGTAGTTTTAGTAGATCTAGCTGCAATTGAAGTAATATAGGTAATAAAAGTAATAAAAGTAGTAGCAGCAGCAGCAATGGTAATAATGGCAACAATAACAACACAACATTTATTTTAAATATATATATATATATATAATGTGTATTAACACAAGCAGTTCATGAACAGTTATGGGTAAGCAAAACAAAAGTTGTAAAAGCAGAGAAAAAAAACTCAAATAGATAGTTTTCTAACTAGTCCCAGACCTAGCAGTGTGCTTTAATCAACACAGAAATCAATGTGGAGTCAGTGTATGGCTGGTGATGTGCGTTTGTCAAAGAAAGATGTGTGGTTAGCACAATACACCCAAATCTGTGCAGCAGTTTAAACTGATAAATGCAGGGATCAGACAGAATTGGTAATAATACAACTTTTCTAAAAATAAACTGCAGTGCTCAGTGCCTCTCATCTCTCTGAGAAAGATGTAAAGCTTTTCATACAGCTTTTAATCTTTTTCTGTACACATTTATCAAAGACTGAATATTGATGTGTCGTTAGGCTGTTACAGACTCAGGATAATGAACATTTTATTTTATTATCATTATTAAAAAAAATTATTATTATTATTATTATTATTATTATTATTATTATTATTATTATTATTATTATTATTATTCAGAGATCTTCAGACAAAACAGTGTGTTGAGAAGTCAGGTGTACTAATTATACATAAGTCTGTTCTTTTATTCATAGACAAGTCAGTAAAATTATTCATATATTGTATTGATCCATGAATATATACACTGTCTTAATTCAGTATGTAATAAAAGTGGTATTGATGTTAGGTTTCTTGAAGCAAGTTTTAACCTGTCATTTAGTGATTTTGTAGAAACAGACCACAAGAAACTGTTACTCATAAACATTGTCAAAAACAGACTGCCAGGACAAACAGACACTGTCAGAATGGACTGTCATGACAAGTGACTGTCAGAATGGACTGTCGTGACAAAGAGACACTATCAGACCAGACTGACATGACAGAGACACTGTCAGACTAGATATGTGACAGACAGTCACTGCTATTCATCACTTTCCCAGGAAACATCCAGTCACACATATTTTATTATTCTATTTCACGTATCTAAATAAATTTACCAATACAACTTTTTGTGCTTTTTAAAAGTAAAAATGTTTTTAACTGACACATTGCTGTAATTACTAGTTAAAATTCATGGTTATAATATACTTATTTAAAAAAATAAAAAAAAATTATCTGCAAGACAACCCTTGAACATATATAACAAATTAGTAATCTTGGAGTTCTCTCCCCTTACACTAAAATTACAAATAATCTAGTTTATAAGAAACATCTTGAAAATAAATATTTATGAGAAACAGACTGTTTTTTTGTTTTTGCATGTGTGTATGTGTGGATGTGTGTGTGTGTGTGGATGTGTGTATTTATGTGTGCATATTAATATATATGAATGTGTATTTTGTGTGTATGTGTGTGAGTATATTAATGTATATGTATGTGTATAGAGTGTGTGTGTGTGTGTGAGTGCATATTAATTTATATGAATGTTTATTATGTTTGTGTGTGTGTATTTGTGTGTGCGTATTAATGTATATGAATGTGTATTGGGTGTGTATGTGTGTGTGTGTGTGTGAGCACGTATTAATGTATATGAATGTGTATTGGGTGTGTATGTGTGTGTGTGTGTGTGTGTGTGCGCATGCATATTAATGTATATGAATGTGTATTGGGTGTGTGTCTATTTACAGAGAAAAAAAAAAAAAAAAAAATTGTCCTCACTACAACCAACTCCATGCACAGTATCAACATAAATAAAAAAAACAATAATAAATAAATAAAATAAATAAATAAATAAATAAATAAATAAATGAATGAATAAATAAATATACACATGGTGGAGAATTAGCAGAAGCAGGAATTACTGAAATGCGTCACAGAAGTTTCTATAGCAACCAATCAGTTTAGACTGATTACTATGTGTGTGTTTGTGTGTGTATGTGTGTGTTTGTGTGTGTTTGTGTGTATACAAGTGCATATGTGTTAGTAAATGATGTGCAAGAATTAGGTCTATTATTACATGCTACAATAGTGACTTTGGGTGTTTGCTTGTTTTATGTTTTCTTCTTGGATTATTGTTTATTCTGGGTTTATAGCACTAACCTTGAAATAATTGTTTTAACTAACAATGTGTTTCACATTTCTCAAAGTGCTGTACATCAAATAAATTTCTGTTATGGTGCCAGATTAACAGACACATTATATATTTTTAAATAAACCATTTTAACAATTTCTGTGTTAGTTATCTTTTATTACTGAAGTCAAATTTAACACATCATCATTTGATTAGTTTTTTGGTAGGACTGCTCTATCTCTTAACATCGTAAAATTTAAATCTCTGTATTTCTGCAGTTATTTATTAATATCCAAACGTAACAGGTAATACACATTTAAACATAGCCATACAACATGTATATATATATTCTTTCATGACAGAATCAGACCCAGTGACAATTATACAGGCTTGGAATTCATTATAGAAATCAGAGCAAAATGACTGCTCAAGTCACTTACACAACTAACAGCATAATCATCTAATATATACATATATATATATATATATATATACAGTCATTTTGCTGGTATTCTATAATGAATTCAAAGACTGTATAATTGTCAACGGTTCTGTTGGGGTCATTTAACTGACAAAATTTTCTTCAACAACAAATGTGATTATATTCTAATGATATAGTGTTTGTAGTTACTATTTACAGCATTTTCATTCCATAATATAACATTGTTTCTATTTGTTCAAAACAAAATAATAAATAATTTGTCAAGAAGGCAACAGAAAAAATAAAACAGCCTGTAAAATCTGACACATTTCAGTCCACTGATTAATTCATTAAATCATTCAAAAGGTAAAATTAAGAATCACCTGCCAATAATAATAATAATAATAATAATAATAATAATAATAATAATTATTATTATTATTATTAATTATTATAAATTGATTAATTGATAATTTAATTAATTAATTAAATTATGCTAAATAATTTTGTCTTCTGTCCAGGCTATCTGTATTATTTTATTTTTAATCATCCGGAATCAAGATATTTTCATGCTTCAGCTCCAATCTGTTTAAAATTATAACGAACAGGCTTGTCAGACATTATTAGTAAATTACAAAATTGATAATTATAAATTATAATGGAATATTTAAATTATGCAACAGTGAACGATAATCATAATAATAAAAATAATTCAATGAATACAATACTGAATAGGGTTGGATGCTCCATCGATTACTCCAAAAATATTCATAAATGAATGGCAGTTTCCTTTACACAAATTGAGCACGTTCTTATCGTCTTGTAGTGTAATATTTGTTACAGTTTAACATTGTTTACCTTATTTGCTTCGGATCAAACAACGTTGTTTACTTGCTGATTGTCCTCATTATGGAATAGACTGGGAATATATCATTTGTTATGTTAAGGAAATTGTAATGATACCGTATCAGACATTGTAAAACTGGTTGATGTATTTCTGTATTTCTACCGGATTTTGACGCGAACCACAGTTGAAGATCATTGCCTATCTTTCTTTTTACTTGTAAGATCTCTAGATAATATTTGTTAATTATTTTGCATAAATTTCGCTGATGTATATGAAAATAATATTATATTTAGTTAATACAATGCAGTATAGTAACTATTGTTGTGATTTCAATTTCATTTGAGTTTAAAATTCACGTTGTCTATATTTACTAGTGTTTTATAGCGGAATGTGTTTCTCAAGTTTTAGGTGAATAATACATAGGAAGAAGATTCAGAATGGCTGATGCCAGTGACTTGGACACTTTGGAGAAGAAAATCGAATCTTTGGAGGCTATTGTATTTGGAAATGCCGAAAAAGATGCACAGTATCCAAAGGTAGAATGATTTGGTAAAACTGTTCAAGCCGTTTTGTGGTTCTTGCACTGTTAAATTAGTATTAGTACAATTAATGCCTGACGTTTCGTTCGTTTCAACTTTCACTTTTCAGTTTAAACCTTTTTATCTGTGTTAAAAACTTTAAATTGAGTATTTTGTTACGTTTTGTTAATAAAACTAGAAAAATATTTAATCTTATAATAACTAAGTTATTTATATTGTTTTAAAAGGAATTTATATAAATACATAATTATAATATCAAATCGCTACACATGAATGATGAAACTTGAAAGCTTAAATTCAAAACATTCCTATAATTTACAAAAATAAAAATATAAGCTGTTATAATCTAAATGATACAACAGATAAGCAGTGAAGTGCATTTCAGTTATCCATTATTTGTTTCAAGTTATATAGTTTTACTAAATCATAATTCTACCTCATTGCATTCAAATTTTTCTGGTTTCAGTCAAAACTAACAAAAATCCTGCACAGAAGTTCAGATTGATTTTGTTTTTGAATACATTAATTTGATGTAACTGTTAAAGTGACCTTCCTAATTCAATTTTGCACTGAAGTGATTTCATAACAAAGATATTTAAACTGACTTGTTTCTTTTGATAAGATTATAGATTTAGATGATTATTTTGTTATCAGTTAAAAAAACAAACAAAAAACAAAACAAATCAAAATTAAAATAAAGTGAATTTAATAACTTTAAATTTTTTTTTCTCACTCAGTTCTCTTTTGTGGTTTTTATTATTACTATTATTATTTACTTTTATTTTTATGACATTTAATTAATATTATTATTTTAAATTTAATCTTCCTTATTTTAACCTTTTATTTGACTGTTCTCATCTTGTATATGTTATATATGCATTAAATATATGTGATCTATGATTTATATAATTTTAATTGCTTGCTTTCTGCAATGATGTTCATGTTTTTGCATATTTTAGTGCACAATTCCTTAAAGAAATACTCAGGACAAATCAGAATTTTATATTTTTGTAAATAGTCCCAATCCATTTGAAACATATATATTTTTTTAAATGAAATATAATAATTTAGAATTAAGAAAAAAATGTGTGTGTGTGTGTGTGTGTGTGTGTATTGTTTGTCAAGAATACTTTATAACATTTATTAATGACTTAGTGGTTATAATCAATCCAGCTAAAGAAATATGCTGATTTCATAATATGTATCAAACTATTAATATGTTATTAATAAAGTTAAATAAATGCAGCAGTTTGACCTGAGTGTACCTTTAAACCCCCTCTGTGTTCATGTTTTGTATGTGTATAAATATTTGCATGTTTTTTCAGGGTTCATCGACAGACGAGCAGGTAATCATATTTTAATCAGTTTTTTTCAAATTACAAAGGCAGAGTAGTTGTAGGTTACCTTGGTGATGACATTTTGTATGCATTAATTTCATTAAATATAACTGCATAACAAATCTTATTTTTTATATTTTTTAACTTCAGAATTTAAATACTTTAAAAAAAAGTTCCTTTATAATGTGTCTTTAACAGTTATATTGCTTGTTAATATTTCTTTCTTTTTCAAGGTTAATAGTTAATACAGTTTAATTTTTTTAAACAAACTAAATATAAAACTGTTTTATACATCTTATGACATAATCAAATAGAATTATCAGTAACTTATCTATTAAAGTTTAATGAATATATATTTGTATTTTATATTATTCAGCATGCAGTATATGTTTTTAGTATTATGTCTCTTTGTGAGAAAGAGAGATATACCTGAATGGTTTTCTTTATAGATGGGGTTTAATCTTTTATTTTTGTACTAATTTTATATTAATGTTAAAATTGTAATTGGAAGTATGCACTAAAGAAAACTGATCAAATTTTATTTCCTTGTATTAATAATCATAATATTATTGCCACATACTTTTCAAAAGGATACTTCTCAATCACAGGAAACTAACTTTAAAGTGATAACATATATTTGTATTTATTTACATGTTATTTGAGTGTTTTTGCTGTGTTCACAGTGTATTGACAATCTGTCAGCGATACAGAGCAATTTGTTTGCAGCAACAGCCAGCAAGAAAAAGATTCTTCGTGCTTTTGAAAAATGTAAGTATTTTTGAAACAAATATTAATTTATTAGTTTTAAATAGTTTTAGAAACCCTACAAAAAATTAATAGAAAAGAAGAAGTAAAAAATGATAATAGAAATTATGGCTTGTCACACACACACACACACACACACACACACACACACACACACACACAGAGAGAGAGAGAGACCCAGAAAGACCCAGATACAGACACACACATGCATTAAATATTTATTAAAAGGAAAACCCAAACAAAACAACATGTTGTGTCTTAATACTATCAATAATATATTATCAATATACTTATATTGTGAATAAAGCATTTTTGTTATGTAATGAATTTAATATTTTGTTTTAAACAGTACCAGAATTGGAAAAATACTTAGACCCAGCCTTTGTAGATAATTTGACAACATCACAGGCAGTGAAAGCAGAAGTGATTCTTTCAGGTGAAAATTTAAGTCAAATGCAAATCTTCTGCTTACAAATATGTTTGTATTTCAAATTAATGTCAGTCATATCAGTAAATTAGTAAATAATAAATACATATACATATGTGAGTGTATTTTTTATTTTTTTGTACATGGAAAATGTGTATTTTTTATTTTTTTGTACATGGAAAATGTGTATTTTTTATTTTTTTGTACATGGAAAATGTGTAATCCAGGATTTGTATAATCACTGGAATTTTCAGGTATTTTGTGTAATGTCTGATTTACTAGGTATTGTGTATAATTTATGAAATTTTTTCTGTAGTTAAAATATTGGATTTTAGCTTAATCATTTTCTGTGTTGGTGCAAACAACAAAATGTTTTATTGTATCAGTTTGAGATTAAAGTAATAATGATGTGTAACTTGTATTTTCAGAGGAAGGTTTTCTTCAGAAACAAGCCAGTCTTCTTGACAAGATGAAAAGTCTGGAAGAGTACATCAACAGCGAACATATTAGAGGTTTCTTTTTCAATTAATCTTTTGTTTTATTTTAGAAACCAAAAAGATGTACTGAAAATTATTTCAAATATGTTTTTGGTCTATTTTTCAAGTATTATTTATTTTTAATTTTTCATGAGATTATGTAAAGATCTTGTGCATGTTATTTATGTTAATAACTGTGTTATTAACAAATTAATTTTGTGATATTTCAGCAGTTCCAACATTGTCTGATAAACTACAAGAACTATGTCAGGTTCACTTACAGCAGCAGGTAAAAGTATAATCAAACAGAGTTATCTGCCTTTGATAAAACAAATACAAATTTGTCCTCCAGTACAGCAGACTGGGTGGAAGTTGTACATTTTGATTCTTTTGTAAATGCATAAATAATTTTAACTTTCATGCTTTTAGGCAGAGCCATAGTATAATTTCAAGTAGGTTTCGTTATCATTTTGCTTTAAAAGCTGTATTAAATCAAGTTTTATTAGTTCTATAGTTTTTTCTACTATCCTGTTGTATACTATATAAACTTTTGTTGCTCTATGACTATTTTATCACACTGGTTTTTAACAAAATAGGAAGATACATCTTACAATTGGCAAACAATAATTTAATTGAAATTTTCCTCAAAACTAGAAACCTTTGTTCTGCTGAGTTCAGATTACAAATCTCAAATTGCAAAGTTTATTAGGTCATTTTAAAGCTGTGATGATCCTCTTACAATATAAAAGTCTCTTTCAAATTCGTGCTCACTGTGACTCATTTTGCTGTTCTTGGTTCCAGTTATTATCCTCTTTTTTTTGATATTCTTCCATGAGAAAATAAATTTAAATATTCCTTAACATGTTGCTAGAAAGTAGTATAAAATTTTGTTTAGATATGTACTGATTTGTAGGTTTTTTTCCCTCTAAAAACTGACCTGAATCAAACACAGAAGTTGTAATAGGAACATTTGACAAATGTGAGGTTATATGTGTGACAGGAACAGCTATGAAAACAAATATGATAAATGGAATTCTGTGTGAAAAGTTGTTAAATATTAAATAATATTTTATGAGAATCATCATTATATTACTCTTGTAATTGATTATTTTATTTGTTAAAGGATAAAACTGGGGAACTGACAGAGGACGTGAGAGCTCTACTTAGCAACTACAACTCAATTGTATCCTTTTCATTGCTTGCTTCAGTTACTTTAAACATACACACACACACACATGCACATGGTAAATTGCCTACATACAATTAAAACATTTCCCAATAGTTGTTTTATATGATTCTTGTGACTAGACTTTGTTAATAATAAAACAAAACAATAAAATAATAAACTTACAGAAATATAAAGAGGCTAACAATTTTCTTTTTCAGTGATTTCATTTTGTAAAGATATATTTTTGCATTAATTTATTTAGTGTCATAAGATTTTTTTTATTGTATAATAAAAGAAAAAAACTTCATCAGTTGTAAGTTTGTTATTCGAAATTTGAACACTAGACACAAATTTGAAGTATGTTATATTCAGGCTATTCAAAGCAGTCCAAGTTAAGTAATATCATTTTCTTTTTGTGTACAAACTGTTAAACTAAAATTAATTGAATGTTGTTGTTTTTCTTAACTTACAAGATAAATTTACTCTCCAAACAGTTCTTGAAGTGGGATGAGATAATCACTGAGGCTGAGATTGAAGCAGCAAGAAAAAAATGAAAGTGGACATTTGAGAGAAAATAATCGATGACCTGATTGAAAAAAACAAAAATATATAAAACAGATATTTCCAGTGGTCAGTGGTGGTCAAGATTAAATATAAAAGAAAAAAAAATTATATTTATTCCATCTTAATATATTTCCATTCTAAGTTTTAATATTTGCATAAAATACATTGATGTTTTTATTAAGTAGTGAGACATTGTTTTAAAAAATACTGCAGCTTTTGTTTACAAAATTTATATTTATATGACTCTAGAACTTTTTCTTATTTTTCTCACATTTGTTAGTTACATTCCTATTCTGAATATAAGAAAGTAGAAATTTTTAAAAACTATTTTACTAAGTTAAATTTAAAAGCAATTTCTGTGTGTAAAAACCTGACATATAAGAAATAGCAAAGTGGGAGATGAGTTACATCTGAAACTAACAAAGAGCTTTTTTAAAATAATTCTTGCTGCATTGTTAGAACACTGGTGCAACAATTTGTAACAGAACTTTTTTTTTATTAGAGTTATTATTAGAGAGTTCTTATTAACAGTAGCAGCATGTTTCACAACATTGATTTCATGTTTTATTCAGTTTTCATTTAAGCTTGGTGTCATACCTATAGTTCACATTTTTTATTGTTCTCTTTTTTTTTCTGTCTGTTTAAGCAGATGAGAATCTCATCATACTGGAATTAAATTTTATACATAACAAAATAAAATAAGCAACCTTTTCTCTGGCCAGCAATCAGTTTTGATTGGTTTTCTTAATAAAATAAAATTATGTGTACACATTTCCATTATTTAACTAAAAGAATAAAGTTATCAAAATACAACTTGCTATTTATGTACTACATAAGAAGAATGTAGTATTTGCTTTAAGATGGTAACAATTTAGGTAACTTACTGTGTTTATAAACTTTATTATAACTGAAACAGCAAGAATATCAAGTCAGCATATTACATCTAATTCTGATGTATGTTAAAGTGCAATATGAAACATCACTGAATGTTATATATAAACATGTTTTATTATTTGTTACATTATTATTTATTATCATGGCTTTACTTCAGTTGTCGCTCTACTACGTTGGTTGAGGAAAATAAAAACATAAAATTCATTTCTTTTGGTGGTATTTTAAAACAAAATTTATTGGGCATAGAACATAAATAGTGATTCTTTATCATCTCCGTCTTGAAACATAATATTTTGTTATCTGGCTGAGCCTTGATAAAGTACATCTCCAGTTTCAAAAAGATGACACTGAATTTCTTGCTTATGGAAGGGCTCCACCCTACCCTTATAATTAATGTCTTTCATTTTTTAAATGTCTTATTTCCAGAAACTGTTTATTATATGAAAGAAATATGAAAACTACAGACCTTGGCTGATCAGACACATAATAATAATCTTATTATAAACAGAAATAGCTAATACGAGTTCAAAAATAACTGTAACATGGTTGATCATAACCAAAATAAATGCTAACTTTGTTGTACAATAACAGGGCATAATAATGGTAAGTAGTGGATCACATTTTGCTTCTAAATAATATTAAAATCAAAATCTAAAATAATACTTGAAGTAGTGTCTTTTTTTTTGTTCTTGTCACTAGTGAAATCAACTGATTTTCATGACTAAAATAAATTTGAATCATTATTGAAAAATGATAATAAATGAAAAAATAATTAAAACAAATAATAATAATAAAATGATTTAAATCATGATTTAAGTAACTAATTTGCAGACTAAGAAAATATTAACATAAATTGTCTTGACAGCACTTTATAAAGACTATAGGTACTTGATGTAAGAAAAACAAATGTAAAATGTATAGGATTTCTTAGTTCATTCAGTTCATGGTTCTTCAACATTGTACATATGAAATATTTCCATCCTAACAATAAACAACTAAATAAAATGAAATCAGAGATAGCCTAAGAAGATTAGTTTTGTGAAAATTCTCACTTGGAAAATAAGTATTATAATGGTTTTGTGTAGAACATCACTGATCAGAAAAAAAGAAAGCAAATTTGATTTGTTTTACTACAAACTATAAATATTTGAACACATTTAAACAATTTTAATTTATTTTCATATACACTATAAAAATTATATAAAAATAATAATTTAAAGTAATATTTTAATAAAGTTTGCTTCATAATGTAACAAATTTCAGTTGTAATATCTAAGTAGTGTTTTTAATCGTTCAATACACCTGGCCCCAAGTTTCTCCATACTTCTCTCCCAGTTTTCATCTCCAAACCCCTGTTAATTCCTAACCATTCCTTGAAACTGTAAACAATTTATTTAAAGACTGAAAGATAGGAGAAAGTCCCAATTCATTATTTTGTTTTTCTTTGTAAATAAGAAAACGGTAATTACAGATCTGTTATTCAGTGTATTTAGTTTACTTAACACATTCACAACTAACAGAAGGCTACAACTGTGCCTTTGAAAGCAGCAACATAACAATAATGAGTAATTGGAAAATAGTGACAGTCGTGCATATATTGCTACATAAAAATAATGGTTGAGTTTTTGTCTTTAAACATTAAAGGACACCAGTCCATATATTTGCTATCACAACACAGATATTTATGATAATATTATTGTACATATATTTATATTTCCAGTAATAAAAAGAGTACTTCACAAAACATATCATGTATTAACAGGACGACAAAATGTATAATTGAAAAACTCGAATATATCTGACCTACCCTTACTAATTTAATCCCAGAATCAACACACAAAACAGTCACCTTCCTGGCAACAAACAATTTTACAAAGGACTTTCTACTGCCTGTTTGGAAATGACTAACGTGATGAAAAATAGATAATTTTGTACTCTAAGTAACAGTATTCTTTCATTCAGTTTGAGAACAAAAACATTAGATAAAACCGTTAAAAATTAAAAAACATTATTCTCATTTTGAGATGAGAATTTTAAGCTTATTTTGTACACATGATTAAATAAAATAAAAGAACATTCAGTTTTCATACATTGTAGGTTAACAGGATTTTAACAGATTTAATAAAACTTTGCCCTAATAAATCTGTCCACTTTAACTGAGTTAAATAATTTATTTCAGAAGTAAAATCAAATATAAGTAAAATATAAATTAAAAAGATAGAACCAGATTAACTATGTTTTGTATGCTTCAAAATACTGCTCTAATTCTTTATAAAATATGACAGTAAAATAAGAAGCCTTCATCAGTGTTGACATTTTCTCTCTTTTTGTGATGTCATTTTATACACAGTAGACTGAAATAATCCTATCAACCTGAGACTTAAACCATGCATTCAGTTTATAAAATACTCGTAAAAAGGTGTTACAAAGAGAGGCTATATTAACCTCCATTCATCTTGTTTATTATCATTTACGGTTGTGTTATTAGCAAAAATAAGTGACCAGAAAGTTAGAAGACTACAAAACCTATTTAACATTTTTCTACAGCAGCTAAAAGTGATGATTATGAAGACAAATCTAGTGTTGACTTCAGCGCTGACCACTTGGCTCTCAGACTGTTTTTCACACTGTCTGAGGCAAAGATGTGACTGATGCTGTTGTAAGACAGATCCCAAATGTTTTCACGAGAAAATCTGAAAGTTTCAGCTGCTAGGATGTATTCTTTAGAAAGTGATGTTTGGTAAACTCCTTTTCCATCAGTCTGCAACAAAACAGAATTAGTGTAAACAACAATGTAAACAACATCATGTAAACAACAGTGTAAACAACATGGGTTCAGGACAAACAAAGCTTTAAATAAAAGGACTTCAGTGGTCATTTAATAGTTGTTTCATTAAAAAAAAAATTGTTAACATTGATGTTTTAATTATAAGCTTCAGTCAAATCATTTATGAATAAACAGCCTACAACACAAGAGAAATATCAGTTGAACACAATGTGTGTGTATTTAGCTTCTAAAATATGAATTTTATATTTAAAAAAAAAAAGTTTCAAGCAATGATACCTAAATTAGTGCAAAATAAGTGTTTACTTTATATAAATTTAGTGTAGAACATTTTGAACTGTGAGTTTAATCTAAATTTTAATCGTTTCAAACTTTTTCTAACAACCAGCATAGCAGTTAATATTTTTGGACGTCAATTGTGAAATTCAACTTTATTCTGGATATTTTTTCACGTTTATTTTGGCAAACTGAAACTATACATGAATTTTTATTTATTTACTTTTGTAAAGGATCTTATGATGTTATACACAGAACAAAGGCAAAAGTACAAGTTTAACTGTTATAGAGTAAATACAGTGGTACCTCGAGTAACAAGTGCTCCAACTCTTGAGTTTTCTGAGATATGAGCTTTGAATTGCAAGCTAAAATCTGAGTTACAAGCAAGCTTCAGATATGCTAGTAGGCGCAACAAACAACACAACATCCGCCCAGCATCCTGTGTCTTACTTGTTTGCTTCATGTGGTTACCTCGCCATGGAAGCATCTCTTGTGTTGTGCTTGCATTTTGTTCAGTATTGTGCCAAATTTCCATGGATCCTAAGAAAGTGAGTGCAAAGGACAGTGCTGAGAAGAAGAAGCAGATGATGTCTATTGAATTAAAGCATGAAATCATAGAAAAACATGAACAAGGTGTGTGTGTAGTCGACATGGCTAGGCAGTATGAGTGTCATACTTCTACAATAAGTACCATACTGAAGCAGAAGAGTCAGTAAAGCCTGTATGTCCAGCCAAAGGCATTAAAATAATTTCTAAGCTGCAGACCTCTGTCCATGAAAAGCTGGAGAAAACTTAACCCTGTACACTTTAGAAAACCAATTTATTTCTTTACATTCTCTTTTATTTTGTTTTTATACAATATTTGTCGTTTATGCATTCAGTTTTCTTATTTAAAAACACGTTACAAAACATGTTGTGATTTTGGGGGAGGGCCGAAATGGATTAATGGTATTTCAATTAATTTCATTTGAAAAAATTGATTTGATATACAAGTAAATTGAGTTACAAGCTCGGTCATGGAACAAATTAAACTCGTAAGTCAAGGTACCACTGTAGTTTTAAATGAATACATCTGACTCACACAGAGGATGACTGGATGATTTTTACTGTACCAGAACTCCAGATGATGAGATTTGTAATCATTCACTGTCTTTGTCTTTACATTGGATGTCATACACACCTCTGTAACAATAACACATACACATTACAACTCTTACACAGTAAATATAGTGTTTCACAGTGTTTCATTATTAGCATTTTTTTATTTTTTATTTATTTATTTTTTTTGTTGTTGTTGTCAGATCATTTATCTGGCAAATTCTGAGGAGGAAGTGAACCAGATTTCTGGACAAACGTTTAATTAAACAGCTAAAATACAAAACAAAAAATGAAACTGTATTTAACAGATACAAATTAATTTGCTTCAAGTGACAACTTTATACTCTGATTCTGTCAAACTCCAATACTCTTCAGCTGGAGTAGAATTTAAGTATCTGTTCCTTTAGTGTCTTGATAACACAGGCAATATATGTACCAACACCATACTCTCATACAACACTGCAAAGAAGCGCTTTTATCTGATGTCATAAGTAACTCTACCTTATTTGATACACTGCCTGCAAAATGTTTCATTTTTTGGTTTTCAGTTAGCAAGTTATCTTTCTGCTGGCATTTTAGATATACAATTAAATCAAAAATACAATAAACTGGCAAAACTGGAGAAGTAGACACAGCATTTGTCATTACAAGACTAATGTGATACAAATGCGTCATGAAAATTAAAACAAAGCAGCCAAGAGATGACCTGCTATAAAAATAAATATCAGATTCAAAACTTTCCAGTTTTTAAAAATAGTCAGATGAATGGCCTGGTACCTATTATATTGTATTCCTATAAATTATATCAAGGAACATTTTAAATTTACATTTGCTAAAAAGTAAGTATAGTGTCCAGAGATTACTAACAACTGTTGAACGGTGAAGGAATCTATAAATGAACTTTTGAGTAGAATGTATGTACCAGCTTTGAAAAGAAAGGTGAAGTTTAACGAACCTATTGGAATGTTTTTCTCTAAGACAAGTTGTTTCAGGTCAACAGTGTCATCACCAGACGCTGAAGTGTGTTTGTGTAAATAGGTGCCGTGTCCAATTCTGTCACAGCAACACCTGTTTAATACATTCAACGTTTCCTCAAAACTAGGAATCTGCAATCACAAACTAAATTCTATTAAAAAAATTAAATAATAATAAAAATAATAATAATACAGATTACATAAATTTCAGTTACCGAGTAAACATCATGTATAAATAAATAATAGATAAATACATTTTTTAATTTCTTGCTAACAAAGATTTACTTCTGGCAGTATGAAAGGAACAATAACACTGAAATAAAAAACAAACAGAAATCTATTTTGCCCTGCAGTTATGTCATATGAGGAAAATATAATCTAAAGCATGATACATTCTTTATGAAGACAATGAGTGTGATATTAAATATTAAGTGTAATTAAAACTAGATAAAAGACTAAAAAGAGAAAGGTCTAATTCAAACAAAAGTGACTGAATCATACAATCAGAGGAAGAAGAGTCTAACCAATGAGAAAAACATTTAAAAGTGAAATGAGTTAAAGCCTTTGAAAACAAAGAAAACCAACACAAGTTACTTACTTCAGCTAAGTGCAAAGCAAGTTTTAAACCCTTTTCATGTGCCATCTGGAAAACTGGAATGTAATCACTGGCATCACCAACCTGAACAAAAGTATTTAATAGAATTTTAACAGTTAGTATTTAATATACATTTTAAGTTAATATTTAATATAAATCTTAACAGTCAGTATTTAATACACATCCATGTCATTTAGCAGTAAGTATCTTTTATATGCACCTTCTCATAGATTGAAATTATCTACAAACTCTGATAAACAAGTTTTGAGGGATCAGCTTTGAAGGACATATTCTAATTGTATGAAGAGGAAAGCCGAAGTGTCACACATCAGATCTGTAAGCTAAATCGGCCCACATCATCTTTGTAAGTTAAATAAAAAAAAACTAGGTACCTGAGGATCACCACTGAAGTCAATCCCAACAACAATTCCATCAGATTCCTGCTGATACCTTTCAGCAATTTTCACTGTTTCCTTGGCAACATCAACACCTCGCCTCCGGTCAATGGAGACCAAAATACAAACGAGGATGTCGAGGTTTTCGGCTCTGCAGTCTCTCACTGCCCGAATCATACTGTCCAAGTACAAGGTCCATGTCAGGCCAGTTTCAGGAATGTCTTTTGGTGTTGATCGGAGCTCAAGATATTTAACATTGTCTGCAGCATATTCATGAATTACATCATATGTCAACTGGAATATATATTTATCAAAAACTGAAAACACTGCTGGAAATACTTGTTAATCTTGTAACTCAGAGACAAACAAATTTACAAAAATAGAAATAAATAAACAACATACATACATATATGTATACACACACATGCCACAAACATATAATAAATAAATTAATAATTAAAATTTCATTACATAAAATAAACAAGATATAGATGGCACTAATAAAATATGATAATTAATGTAATTACTTTAATTAACTTTTATATTAATATATTTATTTTTTAATTTCATTAAAATACTGACCAAAGAAAATGGAAATTTCATAGTTATATATCTCACAGCAGGACTAAAAATAACAATAATTATAATAACAATAAAATAACAATAAAATTAAATGTAAAATGTATAAATAAATAATTTTAAAACAAAAAGTAAGATTACATTTATAACCTTTTAATCCATGTAGAAATTCTTTTTTATCCTTTAAATTATTTAATAGTAAATTTAAAGTAAATAGCAATAAAACTCTTTTAACGTCTTAAAACAAAAACAAGAATAAATATGACTCAGTCTGGGATTTGTGAATAAATAAATGAGTCACTGGCTCTGCATTTCGCAAATGGTCAGGGCATTCTGCAAAACCATGGCAACGAATTTCAGAAAAAAATGATGGATGAGACGATTGCCTCAGGGGCAGAATAATACTAATCATGCTAATTGGAAGTCCTGTGTCTGCTCTGTAGAATGTCCTACATGATACAACCCCAGCATTTTACTGACTGGTCTGTCATACACGCAGTAACAAGCAAAACACATACTGCGGGATGCATATGTCAGAATTTCCTCTGTAATTACTGAGAGCTACATGGGACTGTGTGTGGAACTAATCAATATCATCCACTGATACCTCTGTAATTCCTGCAAAATTGTAGCTCTCAAGGTGATTGTTTTTTCTGGGTTTTTTTTTATTAAATTATTCTCTTGCCGATTTTATTTAATAAGATGTATAGAGGAAAATAATTTGAATGTATAATACAAGCACATATGTCAATATGCACAATTTCAAACATGCTAAGTTGAATCAAATATTAATCTTTCTGGGGTTTTTTAGTTTATTATTATTATTATTATTATTATTATTATTATTATTATTATTATTATTAATTAATTTTGTTTTTTAATTTTACTTTATTTAAGCCATGAGATTAATATATTTATCTTCATCATCTGCTACTGAATGATACACAAAGTTTATAAAAGTCATTCATATTTCAGGAAAGTATTTAAAATAATAATAATAATAATAATAATAATAATAATAATAATAATAATAATAATAATAATAACAATAAATAAATAACATTTTTTTTTAAATATATGCATTCAGGTACAGATTCAAGCAAATTTCTTTCCATTCCTGTAGTTACAGCTGAACCTCCATTTAATGGACTAAAAGGGAGGAAAGCAGACTGGAAATAAAAACTCTGGAGTTTCTGCAGGGTCTCAGAAATAGCACAGATGTTAATATAAACAATGTAGACTAATGTACAAAAATAAATTTAGTTTTAATTCACAGAGTGGAATAATCACTAGGATTCATATCGTAACAGACAGATACTGTCAATGCACATACAAATAATAATAATGTAAATATGTAGAGAATTCTAAAATAAACCAGAGCATGCACAACATAAATGTGTATCTGACCAATGTACACAGACTGGCACATCTGAGCAGACATCTCTTGGATGCTTCTCTGACTGCTGGACTGAATATTCTGGATGTTTTTACAGAGGTCCATTAAATGGAGGTTTGGCTGTGTAGTTATACATTCACTCTTGTACAAGCACACGTAAAGAATAAGATTTACCTTATAAATTGAATATTCATCATTGAAAATCTTGTGAAGATTTTTAAAAATTGAAAATGATCTGTAACAAATAAAGAAGAAAAACTAAAAATAAATAAAAATGACAGAGATAAATCTTGTTCACAGTTTCCCAAAGACAGTGAAATACAAACAGCTGTGGTTGGGGAATTGATACTATGGCCAAGTTTACATGTTTCTATCTACAGACAAACGTATTAAAGAAATATGTAATATCTAAATAAAGACTTGTTTTCTTACTTAGCAATGGGTGTGTTGTACCAATGGAACTGTAGTTAGTTAACCTTAATATTAAAATATTAAAGAAAAATGTAGTATCTAGATAAAGACTTGTTTTCTTACTTAACAAACTGGTTGTTATACCAACATAACTAGAGCCAGTTGACCTACAGTTACAAATTAAAGAAATATGTAATATCTAGATAAAGATTTGTTTTCTTACTTATCAATAGGATTGTTGTCATTTTCTGGAAATGTGAATTGCCAGCTGCGACATTCTTCATTGTTTTTTCTCTCCACCAGATGCTGCAGAGTGCTCTGACTGAAACTTGTGTTCAGATGTGTGTGCAGCTCCTACAAATTAATTTCTTTTTGTCAGCCCTGCTAAACATTCCATCATCAACTTTAGACAGAAACAAATGATCCATCTACACAGATTGAGAGGCTGGAATTTAAATGCAATCTAAGGCACAGACACACTGGGAAATCTGTCTAAACCGGCTTGATGTCAGTTAATTTTTTGTGATTTTGTATGTTGGGACCTATGATGCTGTTAAGATGGCCCTGATTGTTATAGGTAAATATTAATATTAAAATACTGAGTATAAGACAGTGCAAAATGGTTAATCAAAATTTGCTTAACATCTGTACAGGCTGAGAATCTCTTATCTGAAGTGATTTTGGCCACATATATTCCAGATTTACAAATATTTCAGATTTTGGAAAGAATGTGTTAGTAAAGTTTAAACATAAAATCCCATTTATATTCCAGACACAACAATGCTTAATGTTATAGCTTGCAGGTAGTTTTATGCAATACTTTTTATAATTATGTACAGGAAATAAAGTCTGAGTAAATCAAATATCTGAAAACTGTCAGATACTGATTATTTAGTACCTCAGTAAAACAAGTCAGAATTAACAATTTCAGATAAGGTATGTTCAGCTGGTATTTATATATATAGATATATATATATATTTTAATTATTATTATGATTATTATTATTTTTTTTTTTTTTAACTACGATAATTGTAAATGTGTTTTAAAATTATTTCATTGACTGGTGATGTACAGAATAAAATTGCTGATACAGACAGAATGCATACTTGGTATTCATGTTACCGAATATTATTATTCAAAATCATTATAATGATTATAAATAATTATAATTATGGTTTCATTTGCATGGACCAACAGGAATGATAACTTTTAACGGCACAAATTACGTCGCGGGAAAAAAGCCTCAAGATATTTTGCTGATTATTAAAAAAACAACCCCTAAATTTATTTTCTGCTGGGTTCTGACAGGGGGAACATTGACAACTACAAAAGTTAATACATTAATCTTATTCCGAATTATAATTTCAGTTTATTATGCATGCATTTACACAAAAATAATCCAGGTTGAAAAGTTTGATTAAGTTGAAAAAATAGTAATATCATGGTTTGGTAATATGAACATGCATCCTTATCTTTATCAGTGTAAATCATAAAAAGTTCAGAAAATAGACGTAAAATAATTTGGAAGTTTAAAACACTGATCAGACGGTTTATGAGCGCTTACAGAAACATTTACAAACATATAAACATGTATTCATTCATAATGCAATCAATTCTACATTGATTATTAAAAGTATTTTGGGTAATTATATCATATAATCAATGCCTCGTATATACATATGTGTGTTTTTGAGTACTAATTACTGCAAAGGTGGAAAAGGGTTTCTATCTAGTTGTCTTTATTCATTCATTTATTCATTTATGCTTTGCTTTAAATTCATCTTCATACCAAACTTTATACATGTGTAAAGTTCTGTATTTTATTATTTTTCACATCTTATTTATATATTATTTCTATTATCAAAATATAAATTATTATGTGTTTTTTCTTGCCCGTGTTGCATATCGGGATATGCATAATTGTTCTGTATACCTGTCCTTTATATTCACTTGTGTATTATTTACAGGTATCTGTAACCAGTTGTGTTATCTATTTTAGTCCATCACTGAATCTTGAGCAACACGCAGGTGTTCATAGAATTTGCAAAAGTCTTAGATATACATCTGTCAGTGACAGGTATCTGCAGTTTTTGAATTATTTCCACAATTTGGGGTTTTTTTTTTAGTCATGTGAGGTACGTTGTGGGGTATACATCTGTCCATCCTATGACTGAAATTTATTTATTTATCTGCTGGAAACACATTAAAATATGTATTGTTGTACACATTCAAGTAGCTCATTTTTCTGGAGATAAGAAAAATTTACAATTCTACACAAACAGTTAATATTGGTGAAATTCCTAATAAAAAATAGTAGTCCTCAATCAGCCATATCACAAATGAAATGTTGATTCATCATCACTTTAAAATAATCAAAACCAAAGGCACAGACTGTACTATATATGATTTAGCTTCAGCTATGAACATCCCAGTAATATTTGAATTGTGAAACAGAAATTGGGATATTTGTTGTTTGATGCTGTTAAATAAGAACATTTTAATTTGATATTGACATTCTGTTTTGCAAAAAGTTCTGTTTTATTCAACAGTTTTTTTTTTTTATCAAAAATCTAAACCTATGGAACAATAAGTAACAAACAAGTATTTCACAATTTTAAATCAGTGCAATAACATGTTACATCTGTGTCATATTAAAATAAATGAAATTGGTTCTGTTGTTTTTAATACTTTGTGTATGAAGATGCTTATATCTTAATGCATGCAAGAATTCAGCTGTTCAGATGTTTGATCTGCTGACCGAGAAAAGAGATGTTATGAACATTTGTTACAGTTGTAGATCATAATATCATACTCATTTTAATAGATCACCATCAAAGTGACTGACTCCATGATCAAATTGCACACTTGCACAAAGTCATCTGGGGTAACAGTGGACACAAATGTTGTAAGCTGTATTTTGTCAGCTGATGTCCCTGTTGTAATATTGTTTACAAGCTCCTTGCATACAGATAATGTCAAAGTGCAGTTAAGTGTTAATGGAATTTGTTTCAGTAAATTTTCAAGCATTTACTGAAACAAAGACAAACAGTTATCAGTTATTTTCTAGATACATCATTTAGAAGTGAAATTAACTTTTTATGTCACAATGACTTGACTTTATTGCTAAAATGTTTTTTATACAAATGTAATTTGCATGTTGGATTTTTTGTGAAATCTATTGTTACAGAGAAGCATAATGGCTGTTAAAATATAACAGAAATTATTATTTTAAAGTCTGAAACATACTTTTGCATAGAACAGTTTGTTTATTATACTCATTTCAGAGGTTATGGAGCCAGAAAGAAAAGAAAAAAAGAACCAGTTTCAGAAAGATATAGATGTAAATACGCTGTTATGCTGAAGATGGAATATTTTTCACTTATATATATTGCTGCAAAAATGTTCTTTAAAAATTCTGTTTTCTGTTATTTACTTTCCATTTTCAATGCATAATAGGTCGTGCTGTTTGTAAGAATGATATTTGGATGATTTTGCTGAAAAATTCATTATAGTGTCTTGGTTCCAGTTTTAAAACAAAATTGATTTTTTTTTTTTTTTTAAACTTCTGTCATAACTCACATAAAAATTGATTTTTCAATCTTTTTCATTGAAACAAAAAGCATTCAACTTCTAAAACATGTACTATGCAAACAATGAGTCTCCTATTTTAATTTTTATAAAATCAATGGTCCATGCTAGTTTGATACCACTCAATGAATTCCTTGAGTCACTGCTACTAATACTGGCAATTCTTCTAAATTACAAATCAAAAACTCTTTCATAATATATTTCTAGTACATTTTTATAATTATTAAAACCTTTATATGCGGGATGATGCTAAAAATGTGAAATAAAAAGAAAAAAAGAAGTGTTTACATTTTTGTAATGTATAATTATTCAGCCACTCCCGAAACTGAGGTGCGTTTCGAACAATCATCTTACAATGTGTCAGATGCGAGTATAGAAAGAACTAACTGACATCATCTTTACAGTTACATCTCAAGATTATAGAGAGCATATTTCTAGCAAACTTACAACTTTTGGCAATTTGTGACAGAATTCTTGCAATGACTGACTGAAATTAGCACTCATATTAATTTTATAAAATAAAACTCGTCTGCCACTTATGTCTCGATCAATGAAGCACTTTTTATCTGCTTGAAATTCCTCCTTTGTAATCGAGCATCAATATAATTATGGTTTTATCATTTATAATAATGACTTTATTTTTCTTATTTTCATAAAGCATATGTTTGTAACAGACACGGATTATATATGTATATAATTATGCGCGAGTTTGTGTACGAGTCTCGGGGATGGATGACAAACGTCGAAATCTTCTGCTGTTAATTTTCGTTTCTTTTACTTTCTTTATGTCTTTTTATTTATTTATTTATTTATTTTTTGTTGTTGTTGTTGAACAGATTAATAACTAATTATTATCAAATGACATGAAATACTAGTGCTCTTGTAGTTAACATTACGTTTTCATTTTCAGTGCTAATAGTTCAAACAGAGGTCACAGACTAGTAGGGTTTTTTATTTATTTATTTGTGGGATGTTTTTTAACGTCACCACTAGATGATATTTCATGTGTGATGTTTCACTGTTCAGTTTGTGTTGTTTAGATTTGATCAACACCTTATTTTAAAATTTAAAAAAAACCTTATAATATATATATTTTTTTTAGTAGTGTGTGTGTGTGTGTGTGTGTGTGTGTGTGTGTGTGTGTGACGGAATTCAGATTGCGTAACAAATTCATTTTTCTGCGACATCCGCCTGTTTATTTTCACGTTAAGGAATTCAATTTTTTTTTTTTTTTTTTTTTTTTTTTTTTTTTTTTTTTTGCCACGTTTGTACCTATTTTTGAACTCCAGGGGCGTTGTTTTAAAAGAGCTGGCACTTGGTAATTAAAACAGAGAGGGAAAAGGCCAAAACGAGAGCTCAGTCAGGTGAGAAACAATGTTTTTGAATGAAATTGTCTTAACGACGAGTATAATAAGCCATTGACTATTCTTATTTTGATAGGGTGTAGTGCAATTAATCTCTGACAATATTGAATATACATCAAATTTTGATTGTTTAATCTGTCCTCCATGCAGATTCTTATTTTATCGTGGTTCCCCAAATAACCATATCATTATTCAAACTTATTTAAATATATATTTTATGATTGTATAATATAATATTATCAAGTCACCTGTATATCATAATTAAATAATTAGCGTGAACCTTAACTTGTGTTGTGATTATTTCTCTAGTAGACAGATAGAATTTTGACTTATATAGATTGCTCTCAACTTGGCTTTTATATTCCTTGTAAGATGGCATTAAAGCACCTTTTTATCCAAGATGTTTTATGTGACTGATTTTTAAATAATTGTGTTATTTAACTTTGAATGACACACAACAGCCAATTTTATTTTTATGCTGGAGGATACTTGAACAAACATACTAACAAATAAAAGCGTGTACATACATATGTATATACACATACATCCATGTATTAGAATATAAAAATTTACCTTGTTCCTAAAGCCTCCACTACTACAAAAATGGAGGTCCACACGTCTCAAATTCTTTATGAATTCCTTTACACTGTTTTCGTGACGCAATAAAATGTGAGAATCAGAGTAAAATAATATGTACATTCATACACCATCTTCATCATTCATCATCATAATCATCTTCATCATCATCACCATATTATAATACAGTATGAAAAGGATGCATCCATTATTTCTTTTTACAAGTGTATGGACACTGCATTTTATTTATTAAAAAAAAAAAAAAAAAAAAAAAAAATAGTAATAAAATAGAATCAGTCAATCAGTCAGTAATAATAATAATAATAAAAATGAACATAGATTTTGTAATTAATCATTAATATTATTATTACTCGATGTAAATATATTTATTATTATTGTTATTGTTGTTTTTATTTATTTATTTATTTATTCAAATCACTTTTATGTTGAATCAGTGTTGGAAATTATGATCACTTTAAAGTTTAAATTAAATTTTAGAGCAGTCTGTGCGTGGTGTAATAATTTCTCCTGAAACACTAGTAATTTAGAAACTTTTCTCTTCTCTGAGGCAAATATTTACATTTTAAACGTTAACTCCTTCAGTTTCCAAAAGCTGACATATCATTACATGGTTTACTATTTTTAAACTGCGATGTTGAAGACCACAGGATTTTACGTTTATTCCAGAGAAAAAATAGACAAGTTCAACGCATTCTTTCCAAATGTATGACGTATTCAAAAATTACTAAGTGCAAGATAAATTCACGGAAAATCTGTACGTTAAAAACTGAAGATACCATAGTATAATTAAACATCCTCATATTTATTTTGTAAGATTTAAAAACATCATTAGTAACTAATAATAACATCGACGGATAAAAGTAAATGATTAATTTAATAACTGTCTCTTTTTACAAGTATTGTACAGATCATACTTTTACGTTTTAGCGAAATACCTTTTTAGAAATATTGTTACATTAGTCAATAAATATAAAATGCATTCGAGGTAATTTACATGCGATTTTCATAATCATAAAAATGATTTTATAATAAATTTTTGTAATATTACCATTTGTGATTACGTGATATACGAGTTATTTATATCTGGATTTTATGTACTTTTAGTAGATACTATATTGTAACGTAGAGCCTCGAGGCACGACAACGATTTAGTTATTATTGTTATTATTATTATTATTATTATTATTATTATTATTATTATTATTATTATTATTATTTTTATTATTATTATATATTATTATTTAACAAGCAAGGCAAGAAACTCTTACAAGCAGATTTCATGTTTCCACAACTGTACCGTAACCAAGTCCCCTCAGCTCGACTCGGAACAAACTGCTTATTCATGTTTGCTTGGAGACAAAACAACTATCAAAGGCTAAGTGCTCCTGTAAAGCTGGATGAGTATATTTTGGGATTAAACCGATATTTCAGCATGGTTTATTTTAATGCAAAAGAAAAAAGAAAAAGAAAAGTAACAAACCAGAATATAACAATATACACACGTGTCTTAAAGCTGCAATGTCAGGACTATTTGTAATAGTTGAATACTTACAGTTACATGCGCCCAAATGTTTAGTTTGAATTCGCCTGACAACCAGTTTTGGTCATATGCATCACACACACACACACACACACACACACACACACACACACATTTTGTTGTTGTTTACACTGTCTTTGGGTCCACTCGGCCATTTCTTGTTCCAGCAAGTGCACCATATGCTACCCTGTGTGTGGGATGCACTCTAATCAAAAATAGTAACCCATCAAGTGGTAACAGCGGGTTTCCTCTCTCAATATAGTGTGGTCCTTAACCATATGCCGACACTATATAACCGTAAAAAAATATGCTGAGTGTGTTATGAAATAAAACATTTCTTTCTTCTTTTTTCCCCTGTTTAATGGCTGTGTGTGGGCATGTATATTATTAATTTCTGGGTAATTCGTATATTGCTTAATATCACCTGTGTGTATTATTATTATTTGAAAACATGTTTTATAAATGACTTTTTTTTTTTTTTTAGTGTGTGGTCGCCCACATAGTAAACATTTTTTTTTGTTGTGCTTTCAGCTTCGGAAGCGGTATAAATGTCAAATGCTGTCCACTTTCGTACCGTTCATACGATTTGCATGTCCCCCAAGCACATCGCTTCACCAGTGTGTATGAACAATGTCTTCTAACAAAGGAAGTATTAACTCTTGATGAACAACTGAACTAAACAATGATCAACATAAAAACACCGCTTGTGGGACAATATGGCGGCCGAAAATAAAACATTATGGGTGTGTGGAAATGGCATGCTCTGATTGGTTGAAGTTCCGAAGTGATTGGCACCTGTTGAAACATGACTTTCAGAAAATTTGCGCTGTAACAGATTTGGTCCTTGACAATAGGGCGTCGTGTAAACGATGACGTTACAACAATTATTTTATATCATTGGTTGATGACGTCAAATAAGAAGAATAAACGAGAGATAACCTTTTTTCTTTCTTTTTTGTTGTATTTTTTTTATTTGTAGGCGACTTTTGAAATTATTATTTTCGACAACTGTGCAATTGTGCCCAAACATTTTTTTGTTTTTGTTTTAGAGCCTACACTTCAGTGTAAATCCAAGTTGCATAAATAAATTGATTTTTTTGTTCTTATACATACGTATTCCCCACCCCATTCTTCTTACGTACTCGTAATTAAACAGTCCCCGATAGCTTGAGTGTTGCCTAGCAGACGAGTGAACTGGAAATGAACACCTGCTGTAATGAGGCTATGAGAAGAAACAAATAAAAGAGTTTTGTACTGTGAATTAACGCACAGAGGAAGCGAGTCCAGTGAAAATGGCAACATGACACGTAACGAATAATTTTAAATTCATTATGCAATTTTATTTGGCATTTAAACTCAAAACACAATAGAATTAAATGAAAAAAAATAAAAAAAAAAAAAAAATATATACATAAAATAATAAATAAAATATAAATAAAATATAAATAAAGTAAAACAAAAAAAAAAAATACAGTAAGCTCGAGCAGATATATATATGTGAGACAATAAGTTTTTTTGTTAAATTATTTTAACAAAAGAGAAGAAAACAGACATATATTATTTTAAATGTATGAACAACAGTTTCTTTCGTCTAGGCTTCTACATATCACTTTATTATCATCTATTAGTGACCAGCTTTCCTTCAAAACTCACTTAGTAAAATAAAGTAATGAGTCCAGGAATATCTACCAATTAAAATAATAAATAAACAACAACAGCAATAATGCTAATTAATGATTTTCAACAATATGTGTGCTCAGGGAGAATGTTCGCACCACCCCAGCTATACCACAGCTGCACGCGCTGCTATAACAGTACAGTTAATAATTAAAAAATAATAATTTTAGATTATGAAATGCGTTTCAGTTTTGAACGATTAATCCAGTGTAGAACAAACTTTATAAAATTATTCAAGTATGTGTGTGTGTGTGTGTGTGAGAGAGAGAGAGAGAGAGAGAGAGAGAGAGAGAGAGAGAGAGAGAGAGAGAGAGAGAGAGAGAGAGAGAGAGAGAGAGAGAGAGAGTAATACAGTAATCGAATACTGGTTGGTTTTGTTATTTTGTTGTGTTGTTTTTTAAATTTATTATCAGGAAGAAAACCATATCACTGGTGATTATTAGAAAAGAAGTTTATTGTTTTTGTATTTAACTCGCTGTGTTTGTTTATACATTTTTGTAGATTTGTTGTTTGTCATAGATTCTTACGAAATCGAACCTTTAAATTATATTATTTTATCGTTGCTAAAAATACAGACTGGAACATTTCCAGAACTGTGGATTTTTAAATAATAATAATAATAATAATAATAATAATAATAATAATAATAATGATAACCTACGTAATAATTTTTACTGAACAAGCTTCATTTTGATAATTTCGATTTGATACAGAATCGTCCAACAAGAAGTTCGCGCACACAAAATTATATAAAATAAGAAGAAGCGAGTTAAATGAATAAGATTAGCTGAAATCAGATGTAAGTGTCAGCGAGGAACACTTGAAGATCACAGCAGTGAACTGAGATGACAAACAGTGACTGACATTTCAGCGTTGTTTGACAGATTCATGTGTATTAAGATTAGTATAGGAAGTGTAAACACACGGAGTACAATGAGATATCAGTTTTCAAAGTAATCACACTGATTTTACAGCGGTAAAAACACACTCACTTGTGTGTTAATTAACAAAATCTCGGCTAAATATACATCACGTGAATGTGTAAACATTTTTTATAAAGCAGTAGCGCTAGTTCACACAAAACGAAAAATGATGTACGAATAAAATAAAGTGTGTAAAGGTTAAAATGAAATAAAATATTATTTTCATTTAGTGATAATATATTTTTATAACAAATGCAAACATGTGCTTTAATCTTTCAATGTTCAAAAAAAGGGACTAAAAATACTTTCTGTAATCAAATGGTAAAATATGAAAAGTGATAATTTTGTTTAAAATTTGTAATAAAATTGTCAGACATTGTTCAGATAAGAGTTTTAAAATATAATAAAACATTTCACGCAGCCCTGTTGAATGTCGACACCAGGTTGTGTTACTGCAGTTACTGCTCAGGTTTGAACACACATTCAATTCAAATATTCTCTACCTTTAGCTTCTGTTGTGTTGAGACCTGTACGAATACGAACAATGTTTTGTATTTTGTAATGTATGCATCTGTGATACCATCACTGACAAGGAGATTTGCACTACTGTCAAAATGTTTCAGTGGTCCACAAGGAAATATTATCATCAATAACAATGTTAGGTAACGAGGCGTGACGTCACACAGGGTTAATGTGGAGCGTGTTCGAGTTGCGTGACAAATACCGAAAAAAATCGATTTTTTTTTTTTTTTTTTTTTTTTTTTTTTTTCATTGGCTTCAGCAGTTTTAATTTAAATAATACTTTAACATCAAACTACATTAATTTTCTGTAAGTAAGTGGACACTAACTTTCTATAAATAATATTTAACATACTCAAAACCATCTTTTTGTAAATAACAAGTACTGAGACTTTGATTGTTTAGGGGTTTTTTATTTATTTTCTACAACAGTAACAACAAATCAACTGGGGCTAATTATTATATATATAATAATAATAATTATCATAAATAAAACGTTTTTTCTTGCCTGTCAATTGAAAAACTCAAAGGATTTCCTCTTTTGTTAGCCGTAGTAGTAGTGGTAATCTTAGTAATAGTCGTCGTCGTCGTGGTAGTAGCAGTGGAAGTAGAACTATTTGTAGCAGTAGTAGTAATAATAATAACAATAGTAGGAATAGTATTAGTAGTAGTAATAGTAATAGAATAGTTGTAGTGATAGTAATAGTAATATTATCAATAGTAGTATCATTAATAGTAGTAGTAATAGAAATAATAGTAGTTGCGGTATTAGTAGTAGTAGTAATAGAATAGTAGTAGTAGTAACAGTATCAATAGTAATATCAGTAGTAGTAACAGAAGTAGTAGTAATAGTAGTAGTAGTAGTAGAAAAATACTAGCAACAGTTGTAGTAGTAGTGGTAACAGCAGTCGTGGTATTAGTAGTACAGCAGTATAAATAAATAAATAAATAAATAAAAAGAAGAAAAAAGAAAAAAGACAAAGTAACTAGACATGAATAATGGAATTATTAAGATTAAAATGTATTCATATAAGGGTATTCATTCATTCAAAACAATTCCATACACACCGATAGGTTTTCAAGCTGTCATATTTAGTAAATAATAAATTAAAAATAATTAAATCAGTAAAATTAAATAGAAGAGTGTAGAAAAAAAAATTTAAAATTTAAAAAAATAAAAAAAAAATAGAAGAAAGTAAACGAAATACAATTAAAATTTGTCATTTATTTTGTCTCTCGACGCGATTCAACGTGTGCGAGAGTCACGTGACCAGCCAGAGGACGGGAAATAAAGTATCAATAAAAGCACTCATTGATTATGACATAATACCCACAGCGAAATCTACAGAACCGCTGCAACGACGACTGTACAGTATCACGGCAACATCGACGTCGCTGTCGTTTAGCATTATCTCTACTATTCAGGATTTTGTGTGACACAAGTCGAGTCGGGTTGTTTCCACTCAATGGCGTGTTCATTATTTGCCATTACTGCACGAAGAGTTCATCTTGACGTGAAGCGTTACTGGTAAGTGTAGCTGCACTTAGTCCGGGGGAGGGGGGTAGAGATTTCAGCACATTTACAGTGCCATTGTGGCATGTTTTGCTACACATTTTATTTTTAATTATAAATTTTTTTATTTTTTTTTTTTAATTTTTAATTTTTTTTTTAATGTGATGATTAATTCGTGATGAGTGTGCTAATGGACACTGTCATACTTTATTAAACGTGGTTTTAACAGCAGCTGATGTCTGTACACTGATTAACGTACCTAGTGACTGTAATGCTGATACACTGCACTAAATCACCGATAACAATGTCCTGTCAAATACATCTTA
>CM022669.1:773072-808072 GCA_012295275.1 Chrysomallon squamiferum
AAAAAAAAAAAAAAAAAAAAAAAAAAAAAAGAAAATCAAAGAAAAAATCAAAGAAACGAAAAAAAAAAAAAAAAAAAAAAAAAAAAAAAATAATAATAAAAAAATGAACTCAGGAAGTAAATAAGGAAGTAAATAAGTTTAAAATTCTGGCCAAAGAAGCATTTTGTACCAAAAAACTGAATTAAAAGATTTAGCACTTTTTTTCATTGTTCAATTTTTTTTTAAAGAAGAAATTCTTTACAACGAAATTTGTGTGTATCACGTTTCTCTGTCTCCAACTTCACGTTTTACGTTGAAACTTTGACTCGGTTGCTGAGTGATGGAGATAACCAAGATACATCATTATAGGTGACCTAGATACTACGTCACAGATCTATTTCTTGTCGTCATTTGACTTTCTCTAATCTATAACTGAAGATGAAGATGTTCAGTGATTACTGTAGATGTAACAGAAGTCAGCTGGTACTTATAGCTCTGTGTTGTCTGTTTGTCTCTTACCCTGTCATCCGTCTTCTGCTTCCCGCGCCTCTCAGACTGGTGGACAATTACTATCTGCTCAGACTGGCCATAGACCAGCAGAATTTCCCGGTCCAAACAGTGGCAGCCGACAGAAATCAAACCAAGGTAACAATATCGGTGGGAGTGAAAAATATCAGCAGTTACTTGCTGCAGATGGACCGGATTATGAATAACACCAACTACAAAGACGATTCTGATCTCGGCTATTTCAGACCTCTGATGACTGTGAAAGATAAAATAAATCTTATACTGACATTCGAGACGTTCAAACGGGCTTGTGAGAAAGAAAATCTGACCTACTTCTTGTGGGGCGGGTCTCTTCTTGGCGCCTATCGTCACCATGGCTTCATTCCGTGGGACGACGACTTTGACCTAGTTATGAACGCTTCTGATTGGAGGAAAATCAAACGCGTCCTGTCACGTGTTGAAGGCTATGGGTTGTATGCTCCAGCAGACGAGCAGTGGAAGTTTTTTAAGAACGGACTCCAACCTTTCCCTGGAAAACCTTTCAACTGGCCATTTCTCGACATCTTCTTTTTTACATACGATTCGTCACATCTCTGGTCTCTGACGAAGTCTCTCAAATATCAGCTAATGAACCCCATTAGTGATATATTTCCTGTACAGTTACGCCCCTTTGAAAACATTTATGCAGCTGTACCCTGTAAAATGGAGGAAATTGTGCTTCGCATTTACGGAATATACTACTGTTCATCAGTGACGTGTCGACACAGGGACAACGTACCAGTCGAGTCGTTAACTGTTCCGTGTAAACGTCTGTACAGCGTTTTTCCATTCGTCTTCCGGAGAAAAGACGAGAATACCGGTAATGTTATCGAGACTCTGAAACGAGGCAACAGACTGTTGAGAAACGTGACTTTCCCAGCACAAAGATGTGTCTGAACTACGTTGTAATTTCCACAGAATAACTTTAAATTGTGAAGTTGTAACTAACAGCCTAAATACATGCAATGTGAGCGCTTGTTTAAATGCATCGAGAAGATTTTTCTTTTTTCTTTTCTTTCCATTTTTTTTTTTTTTTAATTATAATAAATAAATAAACTATGAAAATTTTGTCATCGATTAATTTACTAAGCTAATCGGTGAATTCAATGTCACTTATCAATCTGTCATTTCTCTGTTTGATTCTATCTGTCTTGCTGTCTGTGTGTATGTTTATTTATTTATTTAGTGACGCAAAATAATAATAACAATCATGATGATGATGATAACAAATAAATATTTAAATAAATTATAAACAAAAATACAGAATGTAGTTAGGTTGTTGTACACTTTAACACTCTCTACGAGAAAGATTTATGAAAAGATTAAAGTTCATTTCTTTCATCACGTTACTGGGATCAACGTTGTTTGCTCGATCAATCTTTTATCTATTTATTACTTCTGTTTTTAAACTGATGTACTCCCTAGCCTGGTTTTATAAACAAGTTTTATCGCTGTTATAGATCTGTATACAGTTTAGGTTTTCTTGAGGACTTCCTTTACATCGAAAACTTCATATGACAGTTTTATTTCCTTATTAATCGATTTCTTTATTTACATCAATATTTTTATTCATTAAAATAAATTATTTATAAAACCTCAATGTTTTTAGTAATGCGCTTTTGTTTCTTGTGCATATGTTTGGTATCATTTATCTATCCTTCTGTCTGTCTGTCTGACTATCTGTCTATCGAGTTATCTATCTGTCGATATATCATCTTTCTATCTGTCTATCTTTCTGTCTGGTTATTTATATATCCACATAATAATACTAATAACAGTAATACTCTATTTGACTATAGAGAAATTTCTGTAGTGAAAGGTATCAACGCTATGTACAACAACAACAACAGTAAATAACAACAATAATAATAATAATAATAATAATAATAATAATAATAATAATAATAACAACAACAACAATGATAATAATAACAATGGAAAACACAATGTTTGAGGAGTTATTGTTAGAACTGGAACTTTGGTAAATGTTGCGCTGGAAAACATTGAACTGCGATACACCGAACCTGAACTGTGCCTGCCTGGAATTACTGTCCAGTCTGCAGCTGATGACAACCACCCTCACCCTCACCCTCACCCTCCCATCCCGCCACAGACCTGTTCACCTACTTCTGTACCATTGTCTTCAGTTAGGATTTATTATTATTATTATTATTATTATTATTATTATTATTACTATTATTATTATTATTATTATTATTATTATTATTATTATTATTATTATTATTATTATTATTATTATTATTATTATTATTATTATTATTATTATTATTATTATTATTATTATTATTATTATTATTATTATTATTATTAATTATTAATTATTATTATTATTATTTTATTATTATTATTGTTATTGTTATTATTATTATTATTATTATTTATTATTATTATTATTATTATTATTATTATTATTATTATTATTATTATTATTGTTATTATTATTGTTATTATTATTTTATTATTATTATTATTCTTATTCTATTATTATTATTATTGTTATTATTATTATTATTGTTGTTATTGTTATTATTATTATTATTGTTCTTGTTATTATTATTCTTGTTATTATTATTATTATTATTATTATTAATTCAAAAGAAGAAGTAAAAAATGGAGATGTGGAAACTTGACCTAGTTCCTTGACTTCTGCAATGTAATTTATTTTAAAAAAAAAACATGAATTGAAATTTTAAAGCTCAAGAAAAGAGGACTGAGGCAAATGTGGAAATGTTAATAACAAACAGAAAACCCTAAATAAATAAATAAATAAATAAATCATAATAAGCAGATAGATAGATAGATAGATAGATAGATAAATAGATAATTCATCTATTTATTTTGATAACTAAATAATACAGTTCTCATCCGCATAAAGTGTATGATTAATAAGTACACAATGTTTTGCGAGCACTAAGGTGAGATGTACGTAGAAATCAAAAACAGGAAGATTTACGTTACACAGTACAGAGAGAAAGAGCTGGAAATCTCTAACGAGAGTCTGTGTTTGTGAATGTTTTCTTACAATAAAATAATAAAATTCATAATAAAATGTTTAGAAAAAAAAAAAAAATAATAATAATGATGATAATATAATTATAAATCAGATATTTTGATAGTTTAAGGTGTAACTGGATTTATCATGGGAAGTAACTCTCGTCAACCCGTGAACCAGACCATAATTAGCTACCTTTATGCAAATAATAATAATAATAATAATAATAATAATAATAATAATAATAATAATAATAATAATAATAATAATAATGATAATAATAATAATAATAATAATAATAATAATAATAATAATAATAGTAAGAACGATTATATCTGCCTTATATAAGCGGTTCCTATGAGATATATCGCTGGTTGTTGTGGAGTTCGGCTGTCGCTAGGTGTAACTAAGGACAAACAGACAAAGATGTTTATGTGAGTGTGCGACACGGTAACGTGCCTGTCCCCACACGCACTGGGAAGTGCTCCAGAACTGAGTTTGACACGCCCGAGTAAGCACATTTGTTATGAAAGCAGCAAACAGCTGAGTGTGCGTTTTACACAACCAAACGTAACAAACATTCTTTTCAAATCACTTTAGCTGTGTTCATTTATTATTATTATTATTATTATTATTATTATTTTTATTTTTTTTTTTTTTTTTTTTTTTATTTTTTTTGACGTCGTTTATTTTGTTTCAGTAAGTAATAATTAATGTGTTTTTTATACACATTGTATTTATTTATTACACGTTGACTCACTGCTCAGTGAGTTTACTGTTACACAGCTCTAAATTAGTGCAACTTAATTAATTTTCTGTTTTAAGTTAAAACATTTAAAAGAAAAGATTTAGTTGTTTTTAAATCTTTTAACATTATTTACTTAAACAGTTAATGATCACTAAGTTGTGATAATTAGATGTTAATTTTCATATACACAGTGAGAAAAAACCCGCGATATTTTCCTTCGAGTTGTTCACATACAAATATAATCCCATTTTCTTCTTCTTCTTCTTTCGTTCTTTCTTTCTTTTTCTTTTTTTTTCTACTTATTCTTGTTCTTGTTCTTTCTTTCTTTTTTCTTATCTCTTATTTTTTGTTCTTGCTCGTCTTTTTCTTCTTCTTCTTTTTTTTCTTCTTTGTCTTCTTTTTTCTTCTTCTTCTTTTCTTCTTCTTCTTCTTCTTCTTCTTCTTCTTCTTCTTCTTATTTTTATTTTTACTGTTGATGTAGAAATAAATTATTTACTTCTGAATTGTTTTTTTCAATAGAAATGTACGAAGTATAAGAAATTTAAGAAGCGCTGATCTATATATAAAATGTCTTTGACATTTATGTCTTATCTAAGCAGAGTCGACTAGTGTGAACCAGTACAGATGCACTTAAACCTAAATCGATATAACAACCTGAGTGAATTCAGTGGCTAAATTGAAAGCATAATATTTTAACAAAACACTTCTCAGCCGTTAAACCTTAGTATATATCTTTCTTGTAAAGTGACAAAAACAGCTAGAAATACATAGATGCATATATAGATACATATGTACACACACACACACACACACACACACACACACACACAGACACATGCACACACACATATATTAAGTGTAAAATAATTTTTGAATGAAATATACTAGTAAAAAATGGTATTGCTGTTGATCTGTACTAGACTTCTCTAAAAATTTAAATTTGTTTTATCAACATTTTTGTTAAAAATTTTGCAATTTACATATAAATACATTTGTTTATGGAGTTTTAAATTTCTGTTTATGATCGAGCTCTGTGTGGGTCAAGCTGACCTCAGTAAAATGAAGCAGTAAAAGTCACGAGACCTTTGTTAAATTTTAAACTGAACATTTTAGACAGGAACAGCTGATCATTCAGGTATAAAACATTGTTTTTAACTCTTTACACTCAAATTTCAACATTTGCATTTTTAATTTAGCTACCGCTCTTCTTACCTACATTTAGGTTATTTCACTGTATTTATTTATATCTTTGGGAATATATATGTAAAAGTTCATGTGTTGACAGTGTAATATTTCTTAGCATAAACAGTAATTAAAAACAGCTGTAGCTAAATTAAAAATATAAATGTTGAAATACGAATGTGAAAAAGTTAAACACCGACAACTTTTTATACTAATCGCCTGGAGTGCATTGATTCATTTTCTTTTATCGACGTTTGGCTGAAATTCTATTATAATTATTCAAAATTTTAAAATATTAACTAAAATATACTGACATAATTCTACACGTGTTTACGAAAATATAAATGAGAGTAATATAGACTGATATACTAACAGAAAACAATTACTTACTAATACCTACTAACTTCTTACAAATTATTTATAAAAATAAAACAAAACAAAAAAAAAAAATAAAATATCTTACAAACTATTTATAAAAAAATAAATAAATAAAATGTCAGAAAATCCTTGAGAATAAAATCACCAGAAACAGAACTGAGCTTACACCGGGCGTTATTAAGCGACACATCAACAGCTTTTACATCGGCAGTGACAAACATGCGTTTACAAAAGCTGATACCAGCGATGTAGTTTTGCATTATGAAAGAACAACACGGACAAGAAAAATGACAAGTCAAATATAAAACATTAGACTAACCAGTAATTTTGCGTTTTAAACGTATACAATAGACTGATATAACTTTAAATAACAGCTGGATACGCATGTAGGTGCTTTATTTTTTTATTTTTATTATTGCTATAATTGTTGTGGTTGTATTTTATTTTATTTTTTTTTTTTTTTTTTTATGGTTTATTTCATTTATCCATGTTTCTTTTGTTAATTTATGTCGTTTCTAGAGAAGATTAATATCTTTTTTTGTTTCGCTTTTGTCACCAATGTACTAAATTTAAGCTTGCTGTTGTTGTTTTTTGTTTTTATTATAATTTTAGCAGTATATTATAGTATTTATACAGTATATAATTCGGCTGCAGTTCAGTGTTATAAAGTGCGCTCCTTTATACAAGAGACATGCAACTTTAATTTATGCAATTTATTTTATTTTTATTTTTATTTTTTTCTTTGTTGTTGCTTACGACTTGGACCAAGAAACTTGTAATTCTCTGTATAATAATTCAATTCTTGTTACTTTTTTTCCTTGTTCTCATGTTACGTTAATAACGTGTTACTTTTTCTTTTGACTATTGTACTGTAGAATTCACCGGGAAAAAGTGGGTCAAATTCGCTGAGAAGAAAAGTTTTATATTAGAACTACTTTCTGAGTACAAAAGGCGCAATAATCTTCATTGAATCTTTTATATGTAATCTCTACCAGGTCGCATTAATCCAGTGAATGATATTGCGACACAGTGGAAGCTCAGGTTATGAACTTAATTCATTCTGGAACTCGCTTTGTAAAACGAATTGTACGCGAACCGATGTCAGACACCCAACCGCCGCTCTCCACTCCAGCTACAAAGACTGAAACCTGAATACTGTAACTGTGCACTTTTCCCAGTGCAGACTTCCTCTGTCTACGGGTACATTGTACGATTCTCAATTCAGTGTGTCACTGAGAAATGTGAAACATTTGTGGAAGCATTAAAATGACTTAGTAGTTAAAGTCTATTGTCGAGTTCTATGCATTTGATTTGTTCATTTTCAATAATGTTAGAACTGTTTATAACGTAGATCCAAGAGAGAATACAAAAATTATATATATATATACACATACCTGAAATAGTTGAGAGATTCTAAACCAAAACACGTATTTGAAATAAAGTATAACACTGAGATCTGTATTATTATTAGTTATTTTCACATACAGTCCGCTATTCAATATAATGATTTTCTTCTTGCTAAGTGAGATGTGTGTTATTTAAAAATACAGTATAAGCAGGTTGACACGCGGTAGTTTGGTTCTATCAGTAAAAAAATAATATCGCACTTGGTGTCTACGAACTGGGAGATTTTAAATATGCTGCTCAACTCACACAAGTATTAGCGATATTTTCAGCACAGACTTGTCATTTAGCTTTACATCTCTAGATACACAGGTGCATCTTGCTACTGTTAACACAGGATGAAGCAACGTTTGTGAAGTAAGTGAAGAAAATAAAGCAGTAGGCCGACGTTTGTTAATTGAGTATGAACACACATTTCATTTGTTACAAACAACGTCAACATCATCTATTATCATACATAACAAGAACATCATCAATAACAATAGCAACGTCTATTAACATAAAAAACAAAAAAATCACAACAACATCATCTATTTTCCAACAAAACCCACAAAACATCAGCAACATCTTTTCAGAGAAAATAAAAAAGCACGTTAACAGCAACGTCTCAATTCTAACTGAATCATCTAATAAAATCATTTACATCGCTTTGGTACTGACACCGAGGAGAGCGTCGTCTGACCTACTTTTAAAGTCTCGATGATGTTGTCAGAACGAGGGTCGCTCGTTCGAAAGACGAAGGGGAATCTTTCGTACAGGTTTCTACAAGGAACGGTTACGGCTGTCGCAGATCTACACTGTTTATGAAGATACCACGTAGACGTACATTTCTCGTAACCAAAGGAATTGAGGATAATTTTGTCCATCCGACACGGCACGTACACTGTGAGGTTTTCAAACGGTCTCACTTGAAGTGGGTAGATGTCGCTGTTCTGATACACTTTTAAATTGTTCAGTTCCGTTAAAGCGATGATCTCTTTGGAAGTCTGTCTGTAATAAAAGATGTCAATGAAGGGATATTTGAAAGGTTTTCCAGGAACTGGTGGCAGATTTGTTTTGTAGAATTTCCACGCGATGTTTTTAGGCGTGTAAAGTACATATCCTTGCACGCTGGACAACACTTGACGAATTTTGGTGAGGTTGTTCTCGACGACAGTGACGTCAACGTCATCATCCCACGGAACCATTCCGTGGTGTCTGTACCTCCCCCAGCAGGGAGCCGCTGTCCAAGAAGTACGTGAGATTCTCCCTCCTGCAGGTTTCAATAAAAACTTTTAGCGTCTGCAGCATCAGCTTTTTGTCAGTCTTGGACATTATTGGCAGAAACCTCTTTAGACTGGAAGCTGAGCTCACTGTAACCAAATCATTCCCTTGGTCAGCTGCGTTCACGTTTCTCTTGTGAATCCAACAAACACTGATTTCAGCAATGTAGAAGGAAAGTCCCAAACACACTACAATCCCAACTAGAGCAAACTTACTTCTCCTTGCTAAATTCATTGCTGTAGAAAATCTTCTGAAAGGGAACAGCTATTTTGTTAAGGGATTAAAAAGTAAACAGTTGGTATTAAAAAATTCCAAAAAAAAAAAAAAAAAAAAAAAAAAAATAAGACACACTAGAAAAACACTTGGTTTTATATATATATATATATATATATATACATATATTTTCTTCATCTTGAACCTTGCCTTTGGTGACAGATGTATGAGAGAGGTGTACATGATGTGGGTTTAAAATAAATTCGTGTAACAGTTTATAATTCTGATCGATTTTTTTCAATGAAATAAACATGTCACTAAACGAATAGAAAAAAAAAAACATTAAAAAATACAATAAATTAGCTCATTCTACTTACATAAGCAGAAAACCGTCATCCAAAAGTTTTCAAACGTATTAAACTTCCAACAGTGTAAACATTTACTATTTCTAAACGTAGTTTAACTTGAAGATAATGTCACGCTGATAAATCAAATAAAATTCTTATCAGATGAGAGTTTCATAAACTTCTAGCAGACACAGATATAAACCTAAAATTGAAGTATTTCTCATCTGAGTTCTCTAGCCTTTCGGATAAGACGACACTGGGTCATGGGTCACAAACACAAAGAGAATAATGTAACATGACAACGTTCGCTAGCTGATCACTTAGTGCGTTTTACAAAATCACTGTCTTCAGAGTTTTCAAGTTGAACAAACTTTCAACAAACACTCATTCAATGTTCCTAGTAATACCAGAAAACTGCACATTCAGTAAGTTCGTAAAGGATAATAAAGAAAATTTCTTTATACGGTAATAAGGTAAACATGTATATACTGTAATAAAGTAAATATCTTTATACGGTAATAAAGTAAAGAGGTGTATACTGTAATAAAGTAAAGATGTATATACTGTAATAAAGTAAAGAGGTGTATACTGTAATAAAGTAAAGATGTGTATATTGTAATAAGGTAAACATGTGTATACTGTAATAAAGTAAAGATGTATATACTGTAATACAGTAAATATCTTTATACGGTAATAAAGTAAAGAGGTGTATACTGTAATAAAGTAAAGAGGTGTATACTGTAATAAAGTAAAGATGTATATACTGTAATAAAGTAAAGATGTATATACTGTAATAAGGTAAACATGTATATACTGTAATAAAGTAAAGATGTGTATACTGTAATAAAGTAAATATCTTTATACGGTAATAAAGTAAAGAGGTGTATACTGTAATAAAGTAAAGAGGTGTATACTGTAATAAAGTAAAGATGTATATACTGTAATAAAGTAAAGATGTATATACTGTAATAAGGTAAACATGTATATACTGTAATAAAGTAAAGATGTGTATACTGTAATAAAGTAAAGATGTGTATACTGTAATAAAGTAAACATGTATATACTGTAATAAAGTAAAGTTGTATATACTGTAATAAAGTAAACATGTATATACTGTAATAAAGTAAAGATGTGTATACTGCAATAAGGTAAACATGTATATACTGCAATAAAGTAAACATGTATATACTCTAATGAAGTAATAACCTGTATACTGTAATAAAGTAATAACCTGTATAAAGAAATAAAGCAATAACCTGTATATGGTAATAAAGTAATAACCTTTATACGGTAATAAAGTAATAGCCTGTATACTGTAATAAAGTAATAACCTGTATAAAGAAATAAAGCAATAACCTGTATAAAGAAATAAAGCAATAACCTGTATATGGTAATAAAGTAATAACCTTTATACGGTAATAAAGTAATAGCCTGTATATTGTAATAAAGTAATAATCTGTATACTGTAATAAAGTAATAACCTGTATATATTAATAAAGTAATAACCTGCATATAGTAATAAAGTAATAGCCTGTATATTGTAATAAAGTAATAATCTGTATACTGTAATAAAGTAATAACCTGTATATATTAATAAAGTAATAACCTATATCCTGTAATAAAGTAATAACCTGTATATATTAATAAAGTAATAACTGTATACGGTAATAAAGTAATAACCTGTATAGGGTAAGTACGTAAATATGTGACTATAATTAAACATAATATGAATCAAGGGCAGAAATATAATACTAAAAACCAAACGAACGATTAATATAAAAAAAATTATATTTTATTAATGGGTTATTTTATTTATTTATTTTTTTTTTTTTTTGGACCGATTAACTTAGCTATAGTCCATTGAAAAACTATTTAAACTTTAAACATTCGTAAAGACAAACTAATCTAAAATCTAACAACACAATCACATGTCATAGATGTATTTATCATGGACTGGTACTGATCGCTAAATGATGTCAATTCGGGGCAAAGGTTGCTTGCCCGCTGTTTTAATAGCCTGTATGTATAGAAATAACATAAAGACACATTTACAATAATTACATAAAGACGTGTATAGATATAGATAGGGTAATATAGACACAGATACAGATGCAGGTACAGATATAAATATATATGTATGTTTGTGTATGCGTGTTTGTGTGTGTGTGTGTGCATGTGTGTGTGTATTTGGGTGTGTGTTTATATATATATATATATATATATGTGTAGATACAGATATAAATATCTATACATATACGGATATGGATAAAGTTATGTTCTCTACATACATTTCTCTGGTACAGAGATTGTGTTCAGAGTGTGGTTGCCTACTTTGAGTTTTTCAAGAACATACCCAGGTCGTGTATCACGTTCTCTGAAAACAAACGGGTACGTGCTGTACAGTCTGCTACAGTTAACGGTGAAAGTAGCAACTACGACGTTCTCTCTGTGTAAGTAGCCCAGGGACGTGCAGTTTTTCACATCATACGACTTGAGAAAGGTTTCCGCCTTACAGGGCACTGAAACCCGCAGCTTTTCAAACACGCGTGTCTGAATCGGGTACACTTCGTCTTTTTTGTACACGTAGTCTCTGATGTTGGAGAAGAAACCAAATACATGCGTGGCATTCTCTTTAAAGAAAAATATGTCTACAAATGGATACTTATACTTATATCCTTTTAGTTCTGGAAGACTGTTTAGATAGAATTTCCACTGAAAATTTGTTGGAGAGGTAACTGCGAATCCAGGAACCTTTGACAAAATGTTTCTAACTTTGTCAAGGTTTGTGTCAACTATGACTACGTCAATGTCGTCATCCCAAGGAATAATTCCGTGATGTCTGTAAGCACCAAGAAGCGATCCTCCCCAGAGAAAACACGTCAGGTTTCCTTTTTCACAGGCCGCCAAGAATCTGCGCAAGGAACGAAGCATCAACGTTAGGTCTTTGTTTGACGCTCGGGGCACGAAGTGTTTTAGAACGCTATCGTTTTGCAGTTTATTTAGATCCTGAACACTTCCGGGACCGCTACTCGGTGAGGCTCGTGTCAGACTGCTGGTTTCTTCTCTAGTGTCGTTATATGTACGCACGTTTGTTTGCAGGCGTTTGAACATGTGACTCAGCTTCCCTACTGGAACGTAGAGAAGTGCAGAGAGAGATATGGAAAGGAGTGTTACAATCAAAAATTGCCTCCTCACTCGAAGATTCATGTCGCAGTCGTAGTTGTCGTATATACAGTTGATGAGGATTTGTCAGCTATAACACTTCTTGCCGATCGTACATTTATTAAATCTTCCAAACACTCAGTTTTTGAGTTTGTCCTGTCTCGTTTCTAAAATTAAAACAAACAAAAAATAATTTAATAATAATAAAACCAAAAATAATGAATTTCTTTTACGTATTCCTTTCATCGAAGACGCTAACAAATCTTTTTTTCACAGTAATACATTCCACAATGTAATATATTCCCAAAAATTAGTTTGAAAATATACCGTGTTGACAAAAACAATGAACCGTTTTTGTTTTATCAACAGTGAAATTTAATATAACACTTCAATTAAAATTTGAACAAAATGTCACATCTTCTGTATTTTACTTTCCCATATTAAAGTATTTGTCATACGAATACTGAAGTGAACACTGACACTGGTAACAGTATATTCTTACCAGGACTGAAAGTACTTGACACTGATGTTTGTAGAACGTTACAACAACAGTGTATATACTAACACAGACATACACACAATAATAATAACAAAAATAATAATAATAATAAAGACAACAACAATAATACTAATAAGAAGAACAATAATAACAATAACAAAGATAATAATAATAACAATAACAACAACAACAACAATAATAATAATAATAATAATAATAATAACTATAATAACTATAATAAATCACGTGGAATGGCTTTTATTGTAGTTTGCTTTGCACTAAACTGTTATATTCTGCATTCAGCTACACGACAGAAGAGCTGAACATAAAACGCCAGGAAGAAATAATTTAAAGCTACAGAATACCAAATATTGATAAAACTGTTAACTGAAAAATGTTGCTTATGTAAGTTTGAACTTACCAGGCGTTGCACCGGGTTAAAGCTGGTAATATGTTTAATTCAGATCAGTGAAAAGTTTCTCAAAACCGAATTAAAAAAAAAGAGAAGAAATAAATAAGGAAATGCTGTCACGTGACACGTATTATTTTACCGTGTTACAAGAAGGTGATAAACATATTTGTTTTTTTATGACTCAGCGTGTTGTAACAAGGTGACACTGCCACTGATATCTAAAATCAAACTGATACACAAAGTATTCACTATAGTCAGTATAAAACTGAGTAAATATATGGTGTTCTATCAATTGTAATTTAGCTTAAATAATTTATTCAGTACGATCGAATGGGAAATTGTCATCACTATCTTTTTTTTCCAACAATGAAATAAAGCGAAAACTAGATTTTTCAACACTAATATGAGTTGCATGAGATAATAAATTTTCTGAAAAATACTTAGAAGTTTTACTGAATGTCGAAATAAAAAAAATAATAATAATAAAAAAAAATAAAAATAAAAATAAAAATAAAAAAAATAAAGAAAACATAATTCTAATAAAAAAATGTCACGAAGATGTCGCTCAGGTATTGTACTTACCTGTCAGACAGTGAAAAGATGGACTGTAATGTGATGTAAACTCAGGTATTGTACTTACCTGTAAAGCACCTGACAGTGGAAATACAGAGTGTAGAGTGTTACTATGAAACTTCTCAGAATGCAGCGGCCTGCTGTTTATTGATGATTCTGATACAAAACATTGTTGACGTCGGTGACACCGATCACTGACACCAAGGGAAGCCATTAAAAACTCGTTTCATTTACTCAGTGAATCAGCTGTTCATGTTTTGTCATTTGAACAGGAATCTATCGAGTTTTTTGGTCAATACTGTATTTTAAGTATTTGAAATAAAATGATAGAAATAAATGATGAAAATAATATTACGTGTTAAAAACAACAGCTGTAGCAACAATAACAACAACAACAATATAAATGAACAACATCAGCAACACAACAAAATAATAATAATAATAATGATGATAATAATAATAATAATAATAATATAATAATAATAATAATAATAATAATAATAATAATAATAATAGTAATAACAGTAGTACTACTACTACTACTAATAATAATAACAGTAGTACTAATAGTAGTACTAATAGTAGTAGTAGTAGTAGTAGTGTGGTGTCGGTTGTAGGAATAATAGTAGCAGTTAAAGTAGTGGTAGTAGTAGTAGTAGTAGTAGTAGTAGTAGTAGTAGTAGTTAGAAGTAGTGCTAAGAACAGTAATAGCTGTATTAATAGTAATAGTAATAATTTCGGCTGTAGTTGTAGTGCTATTAAAACTAGCAGAGAGATGAAAAACGAATCTAGATATAATAAAGTTTCTACGACATTAAAACTCGTATTTGTTGATAATGCAGAAATGTTTTAGTAAAACGCTTTGTTCTGCTCAGTTTTTAACTGGACTCTGCAGCTTCATGTCTGGATGGCAGCTAGGTTTTCCAGTCGTTGTTTCTCATTCTGTGTTTAGAACAGTATGCAGTATGTGAGTTATACACATAACCAAACTAACTAACTAACTAACTAATTAAATAAATAAATAAATAAATAAATAAATAAATAAATAAATAAATAAATAAATAAATAATAATAATAATATAAAAAAGATTTTAAAAATATGTTTTATTTTTCACACTGATATGTTTTCTACAAGGCTGTGTGTGCATTCAGCTGAGTGTGTCACGGTGCATCACTTGCTGTCAGTCTGTGATTTCTTGCCAGCGGGTCTCGTCCACACACGAATGATTAGCAGCTACAACTGCTGTAGTCAGTGCTAGACAGCTGCTCATTAACTTACACACGTCAGGGGTCTGTGCAGTATATTTATAATTTGAATTGATCTCTGAAGTATATTTATAATTTGAACTGATTTGTGAAGTAGATTTCTAATATGAACTGATTTGTGAAGTAAATTTATAATTTGAACTGACATATTTTTAAAACAAATTTCTAATGTCGTAAATTAACCCAAATGTTTCTTTGCAGTGTATGGTTACAAAGTGATATTTCTATACAGTGTATGGTTACAAAGTGATGATGTTTCTATACAGCGTATGGTTACAAAGTGATGTTTCTTTACAGTGTATGGTTACAAAGTGATGATGTTTCTATACAGTGTATGGTTACAAAGTGATGTTTCTTTACAGTGTATGGTTACAAAGTGATGATGTTTCTATACAGTGTATGGTTACAAAGTGATGATGTTTCTATACAGTGTATGGTTACAAAGTGATGTTTCTTTACAGTGTATGGTTACAAAGTGATGATGTTTCTATACAGTGTATGGTTACAAAGTGATGTTTCTATACAGTGTATGGTTACAAAGAGATGTTTCTATACAGTGTATGGTTACAAAGAGATGTTTCTATACAGTGTATAATTACAAAGTGATGATGTTTCTATAGAGTGTATGGTTACAAAGAGATGTTTCTATACAGTGCATGGTTACAAAGAGATGTTTGTATACAGTGTATGGTTACAAAGAGATGTTTCTATACAGTGTATGGTTACAAGGTGATGATGTTTCTATACAGTGTATGGTTACAAAGTGATGTTTCTATACAGTGTATGGTTACAAGGTGATGATGTTTTTATACAGTGAATGGTTACAAAGTGATGTTTCTATACAGTGCATGGTTACAAAGTGATGTTTCTATACAGTGTATGGCTACAAAGAGATGTTTCTATACAGTGTATGGCTACAAAGAGATGTTTCTATACAGTGTATGGTTACAAAGAGATGTTTCTATACAGTGTATGGTTACAAAGAGATGTTTCTATACAGTGTGTGGTTACAAAGTGATGTTTCTATACAGTGTATGGTTACAAAGAGATGTTTCTATACAGTGTGTGGTTACAAAGTGATGTTTCTATACAGTGTATGGTTACAAAGAGATGTTTCTATAAAGTAAATAAAGAGGAAACCTGCTGCACCAGGTAATGTACTATTAAGTTGTGTGTCTGTTGGTTTTTTTTGTATCTTTCCTTCTTCTTCTTATTCTTCATTATTATTATTATTATTATTATTATTATTATTATTATTATTATTATTATTATTATTATTATTGCTGCTATTGTTGTTATTATGGCCATTTTTTTTTTTTTTTTTTTTTTTTTTGAGGAGTTTTGAAGTATGTTATTTTTGAGTTTTGGTTCACGTTAAGTTTATACACAAAGACACCATTGACCTATATAAAACTTGCGGGCGCTGGCCGAACTTACACACCTGTAATGCGAGCCTCTAGAGAAATCTATTGAGATCAAGAAATAAATTATTTCTAGTATTTTAGTCAGGAAGAAAACGCGTAGCGAAATCAAATCGTGGTGAACAAAGAGCTTTGCTGTCCCATTTGAAACCACAACGAATGGCTTGACATAACAAAACTAAGAGAAAGAAAAAGAAAACATTCAGAAAAAGCAAGAATGTTTATTTTCATTTTATTTCTTAATTTTTGGATAATAATAATAATAATAATAATAATAATAATAATAATAATAATAATAGTAAAAAAACTCATTTCCTCGTGTAAAGAAAATTATCAACTGAAAAAAGTATATTATATCAACACACTGTGTATATTTTGTATAGATTTTATCAATTGGTTGTATTATATTTATTTATATCAACATACCGTTTATATGTTGTATTTATATCGACATATTGTATTATGATATGTGTGTGTATTAACATACTGATAATTTTGCTCTATTTGCATAATACATCTGTTGTATTTATATCGACACATTCTACTTATGTTCTACTTATATCAACACATAATATGTGATGTTGTATATAAACCAACTCTCATTGTATATATCTTGTACTTTTAATCAATGTGTATTGTGTTGTTCTTGTATCAAATAATTATGTATATATTGTATTTAAAATTAAAAAGCAAACAAGAAAATGAATTACAAAATTAAATAAGTTATTAAATTATTAATTAAAACTGACAAAAGGATAATTTTATTTAATTTACATCTTTATGTGTGTTGTTTTACTCTCTCTCTCTCTATCTATCTATCTCTCTATCTCTCTCTATCTCTCTCTCTCTCTCTCTCTATCTATGTCTCTCTTTCTCTATCTCTCTCTCTCTTCTCTCTCTCTCTCTCTCTCTCTCTCTCTCTCTCTCTCTCTCTCTCTCTCTCTCTCTCTCTCTCTCTCTCTCTCTCTCTCTCTCTCCTGTTCCAATAGTTTTGTTACGGCTGAAAGATGTTCCACAAGGGAGATCACTCTTGTTTAAAATCAGACCTGGTAAAATCTAAAACAGAGATATATTTAGAATAAGTAAACAAAAGCTGCTCCTGCAGCCACGGAAACAACGGTATGTTGTAGTAAGTGCTCCCCTATTGTTACTGCTATAACTATTACAGCTACCACTGTTACATATACTACTGTATACTAGTCTATTATCACTACTACCATTACTACTACTACTACTACCACTACTACTACTACTACAACTACAACTACAACTACTACTACTACCACTACTACTACTACTACAACTACAACTACTATTACTACTACTACTACTACTACTACTACTACTACTGCTATTACTATTGCTACTGCTACTGTTAATACTACTGTTGCAGGTACTATTGCTACTACTACTTTTACAACAACGACATCACAAAATACTGCATACCAGTTTAGTGTTACAACTACTACTACTACCGTGTTACAGTGACGATTTCGTATACTGCTATTAGTCATTACCATTATTACTATCGTTGATACTACTGTTAAAACCACAACAGCAACGATGTCATATGCTACTATTACTACTGTTACTACCATCACTGTTATTACTAGTGTTACAACGACATCACATAATATTATTTATTAATCTACATTATTTACTCTGCTAGTAAAATAACAATACACTAATCTAGTATTTTACTATTAGTAGTATTTCTACAACTACTACTGTTACTTCTAGCACTAATACTACTACTATTACTGTTACTACTATTAGTATTTCTACTACTATATCTACTATTAGTTCTACTACTACTACTGTTGCTACTACTACTACTGCTACTACTACTACTACTGTTACTACTGCTAGTTAATTAAGAAATACATTTTACACTGTGAAGCTGTTTTTCGTTAGCGCAGGAGATGTTTTAAACGTGGTTTATACACTTTTATCTACAGTCACCTTTAAACACCACAGCATCACTGTTATCAATCACGTGCTGATATTTTCTTCTTCTTCGTTTTCTTAATCGTTTAGAACAGTTTAATAATAAAACACAACAACTACGAACGTTAAGAAAAGTTTACGTAGAAAATAATTCATTTCGTGGATACATTTACAAGCTTTTCTTTGTCTCAGGCGCTGATCCAGGTGAATTTTTAGAGGGGAATGGGAAAAGAAAAATCCTGTACGTCGTTTTATGTGGCGTGTGATGGAATAAAGAGGTTTATTTCTTAAACGTGTGGAATGATTTAGAGGATGTTAAATTATTAAACGTCACTCTGAAATGATAATTAAGTAACAGCGCTATTGTGATGTGTTAAGACCTTCATGTTTAATGATCTTTTATATCCTCTGCTGACTCGCCATTTGTCAACCCTTAGTACGGCCATTAACAATCGTTATTCTTATTTATTTTGCTTTTAATTATGGCCATTTATTTATTTATTTATTTATTTATTTATTTATTTTATTGGTTCAATATTTTCAAGCTATCAGTATTTTAGATTTTCACATACATTTATTATTATTTATTTATTTATTTATTTGCCTTTTACCGATGGAGAATCAATGAACAAATTATAGATGTTGTTGAATAGCAAAGGCTATAATATTCTAAAAACGAAATGACGTAACACTGTATTTTCTACTAACCAAGCAGGATTTTTGATGCAAAATTTACATCTTCAGACAGATGTGTGAAGATTAAAATGTGAAATTATTATTATTATTTTTTTTTTTCACTCTGTATTCAAAGATATAAAATGTGAAATTATTATTATTATTTTTTTTTTTCCACTCTGTATTCAAAGAGTAAATTTTCCGGTTTAAAATTGATCACTTCTTGTTCAAACAAATCATTTTGGTTAGAAATGTCATTTGCAATCAATCGAATACAATACTGCAGAGTTTCCACACCCACAGTTTCAGTTGTGTTAAGAGGCATCCTGTATTGAGCTGACAATCCTACATTCGTTAAGCACTGCGGAAAATGTAACCATAGCAACGTTAACGTTAACCCTGCATATGTTGCATTTATATCAACACTTTATATCTGTTGCATTTATGTCAACTCACTGTATATCTAAAGTATTTATATGAACACATTGTATATCTTTGTATTTATATCAACACATTGTGTATCTGTTGTATTTATAGCAACACATCGGATGTATGTTGAACTTATATCAACACATTGTATATCTGTTGTATTTATATCAATACATTGTATATTTTTGTATTTATATCAATACATTGTATATATTTTTGTATTTATATCAACACAGTGTATATATTTATATTTATATCAATTTTATTTAACGGCATTGTTCACATTTGGAATATAAAAATAAACAGCGTTTAGGAAGTAAAATAACGTGATTTGGTTGTCACATTTTTGTAATCAGAGAATGTACTTCATTTATAACCGCACGTAAAATAAGAAACTTTAACATATTTGAACAGTGTATTACCGGTATTTATTTATTTATTTATTCATTTATTTAATTTTGGTGTTAGTCTGATGTCATACTTACTGTTTTATATAACAACGGATTAAATACCTGGAGAAATGTTAAACTTATTTTCAGTCATAAGAAAAAGTACATTTTAGAACAAAGAACAAAACTCCACATTCTTAGGATAATCAAAATTTCTTTTACTCGTATCCAAAAAATGTAGTTTAGTTACACACGCAAAAACACACACACTAATACATTAATACACATGTACACAAAATATAATTATATACACACAAAAGCACATACAAACATTCAAATAAGCCTGAGGCCAAGCAAAACAAAAATATTAATTTATTTATTACCTTTTTAATAAAACTACTAGTAGTAGTAGTAGTAGTAATAATAACAATAATAATAATAATAATAACAATAATAATAATAATAATAATAATAATAATAATAATAATAATAATAATAAATAATAATAATAATAATAATAATAAGCATCTTTCCAGTCACACATGAACTAACAACATGTTGTTATTGGCACAGAGATATTTCTAAGTATTCTATTCCCTTTCTTCAGAATTTCTAAAACGTTCCCGGAACGAGGGTCTTTTTGTCGGAAGACAAAAGGGAAAATGCTATATAAATGTTTACACGGGATGTATGCTGAGTGAACAGGGGCGCCATCTTTGTGCGTGCAGCTTGGCGAGTAACAGTCGTTTATTCCGTACAAGCGGAAAATAATTTCCTCCATTTTACAGGGCACCGGAACACTGAGGTGCTCAAAAACGCGGAGCTGAAGTGGAAAGATGTCTGGTATGGGGTTAACGAGCTCGAACTTGAGCGAACCTGAGAGAGACCAGAGGTGAGTGGAATCGTACGAGAAGAAGAAGATGTCGAGAAACGGCCACGTGAACTTCTGATCCGGAACTGGCTGCAGATCACGTTTATAAAACTTCCAGTGACTGTCGTGTGGACTCAGCAGACCGTATCCTTCAACGCGTGACAGGGCATGCTTGATTCTCCTCCAGTCAGACGCGTTCATAACTAGGTCAAAGTCGTCGTCCCACGGAATGAAGCCATGGTGACGATACGCGCCGAGAAGAGACCCGCCCCACAAGAAGTAGGTTAAGTGTTCTCTCTCGCACGCTCGCATGAACGTTTCAAGAACAATCAGAAGATTTACCTTCTCCTGTGACGTCATCAAAGGCATGAAGTATTCAATGACCGAGTCGTTCTGGTACTGCTGCTGACTGGGCGCGGGGCCCATCTTGCGCACATGCGCTTTGATGCTTTGTTCATCCACCTCAACAGAGATCGCAGTGTTTCCCCGCGTCACAGCTTCACACTCCAGTGGGAAATTCTGCTGGTCTAAAATCACCTTTGCGAGGTAATAGTTTCCTACGTACTGCAGCGGGGCAGGCAGCAGCAACTTCAGAAACGGCAGTGCGACGACAATGACGAACAACATCATCAACGTGAAAACCTTTTTCCTTATTCTATTTCTACACAGCTTGATAGTGTCAGCCGGCTTCTCCATCGCCCACTCCACCGACAGCAGCTTAAACACACATTTTCTTTTTAGAGCGTTATACACGTACAACAGATAGGACTTGGTGAAAAAAACTCTTGAAAACATTTTTCTCTAGTAATAAATGATTCAATTTGGCAAAACGTAGAAGATATGTGTAAACTGGTCATCGTTTCTCTGTTTGTTAGTTTTTAATGTTTCTGATCACTGCTGTCACTGACGTCATTCGTCACGTGCACAGTGGTCTGTTCTCTGAAAACAAATAAAGCGGATATGTAAAGTTTTAAAAGTTTTCGTTAGTCAAAAATCAGTTGATTGTTTTTACTCCAGTTTAGTTTTTATTTTATTTATCACAGACGTCAAGTGATTATCTCACATTTGTGCAGGTGACTTGTGGCGAGGATGCTGCGGCTGGTCCAGTCACTGGAATGGGTAGAATTACACGCTGGGAGTCTCGCTGAACTCTTGGAATGGTCAGTCATCTTGGCGGCTCGTCATGCTGAAAAGAGAAAACGTCAGAGTTAGAATTCAGCTAAACACACTCTCACAATCTGCTGTTTACGTCTGTGTAAGTGTCTTGTTTCTCTTTCTGTCAGGCTCCGCGGAATACAAACCATGCTCATTACTCACTTACCTAGTTACCAACTCATTTCTTATCTGCTTGTTTTCCTGTTTAGTCACTTACTCCTTTTATTATCTTCTTTACAAATACGGAATTTATAAGAAAGTGGTCTATTTGAGTCTTGTTCGAATATTTATTTGTAATATGCTTTACATTTTTACGATATATATATATCAAAAGCATAAGTAATTACTGTTTCATTTCTTTTGATTTTACCCTCCAAATACTGAACATAAACTAAAACGTTTTAATGCACAGTAATTAAACTACACTTTGATACATAAATATTCTAACTTAGTTATGGGAATTACATAAAAACTAAACTGGAGTAAAAACATATATAATATTTGTATCCCTCATGTGTAAGTTTTTATACTGTACTTGAATTAACAGATTAATATACGTGTAAATAAAAAAGTAAATAAGAAGTAATTAACAGATTGTTAATATTTCAGATAACATTACAACACACTGACAAACACTCACGTGTGTATGCGTCCAGAGGGTAAGATATCCAGTTTGACAGACAAAGTCGGATTATACAATTTACCTACACATAAACTCATCTGTGTTAGTGGTACTGTGTTAGTGGTACTGTGTTAGTGGTACTGTGTTAGTGGTACTGTGTTAGTGATACTGTGTTAGTGGTACTGTGTTAGTGATACTGTGTTAGTGGTACTGTGTTAGTGGTACTGTGTTAGTGGTACTGTGTTAGTGGTACTGTGTTAGTGATACTGTTTGAGTCCACCTGCCTCTACAAAGAGTCAACTTTTATTAACCTGACACTAGTGTTGTTTTTGTTACCCAGAACCTACATTTTTTATTTTTTTTCTTCAGCTGTTAAGATACAAGTACGATAAGTTAACAGTGAAATGGGAGTTATTGGGAAAGAGTCAGCAAGACCACACTTAAGTTAAAAAATAAACAAATTTGTTTTTCGTTTAGTTCACTGAGATCACACTTAAGTTAAAAAATAAACAAATTTGTTTTTCGTTTAGTTCACTGGGATCACAAGTAAGTTAAAAAAATAAAAAATTTGTTTTTCGTTTAGTTCACTGAGATCACATGCAAGTTAAAAAATAAACAAATTTGTTTGTTAATTTACTGAGATCACACTTTGAGAGTATCAGACTGTTTCATTATGTAATTTTCAAGCTAAAACTCGGTTATTTGTGGTCAGTTGAACTGTTGTGTGTTGTTTAAGGAGTGTGGCTTATAAAACGTTTGTTTCTTGAGAAGACAGACTACACGTGTTGTGCGCGTTACGCCAAACTCAAACGAGTTAATATCAAATAATGTTCACAAACTGATACCCGCGGCTACGTTTCTGTTATTCTGTGTGTGACGTGTGGACGGAGTCGCTACCAGTAAGTATTTCAACAACACACTGGCAACTTTTAATTCCACACCAAATTCTCCAGATACGACCTTTGGCGAGAAAAGCACCGACAAGCTACCCGCCCAATCACCGTCACACCTTACAACCCCCGTCACACCCTTACAACCGCTGACACACCCTTACAACCCCCGTCACACCCTTACAATCGCCGTCATACCCTTACAACCCCGTCACACCCTTACAACCGCCGTCACACCCTTACAACCGCCGTCACACCCTTACAACCGCCGTCACACCCTTACAACCGCCGTCAGATCCTTACAACCGCTGTCAGATCCTTACAACCGCTGTCACACCCTTACAACCGCTGTCATATCCTTACAACCGCTGTCAGATCCTTACAACCGCTGTCAGATCCTTACAACCGCTGTCACACCCTTACAACCGCTGTCAGATCATTACAACCGCTGTCAGATCCTTACAACCGCTGTCACATCCTTACAACCGCTGTCACACCCTTACAACCACCGTCACACCCTTACAACCGCTGTCACACCCTCACAACTGCTGTCACACCCTTACAACCGATGTCAGATCCTTACAACCGCTTTCAGATCAGAAATGTTTTAATTTACAAAAATATCCCTGCACATGTTTTTAATCACTGGATATGACTTACAAAAAATTTTCACTCAGAAATATTTAATTTACAGACAAAAAAAAGAAAAGAAAAATCGAAACATGTTGGTATTCAATACAGACTACAAAAAATATCTAAACATGTTGGTATTCAATAGAGACAATACAAATATCTAAATATGTAAGTATTCAATACAGACTATAAAAATATCTAAACATGTTAGTATTCAGTACAGACTATAAAAATATCTAAACATGTTAATATTCAGTACAGAGTATAAAAATATCTAAACATGTCAGTAATCAATACAGACAATAAAAAAAGTATAAATGTCAGGTAACTAGTAATTAAAACAAACAGGTGTTTTTATATTACGCAGTTAAATGTGTATATCAATTTAACTCTCTCACTCTAACAGACACATACACATGAACAAACACAGACGCACATAAAAACAGGTACAAAAACTATGCATACTCATAACTCCATATAATTATACAAAATACATATAAACATATATACTTCATATACTCGTTGTGTGAGTGAGTGTGTATACGTATAAAAACATATATACATATATGATAAAACATAACGCCTGATAACAGATTTTACTGAAGGGTTAAAACAGTTAAATATTCTCATCTATTCTGGTTATATTTTAATGATTCTGAGCTCAGTGTTTGTGAAAGCTTTAAGTTATTTGATTGTAAACATTCATGTGTGAAAGAAATAGATAATAACTTAGTCATGTTCAGTTACAGTAATCAGCGTACACAGCAAGTTCATTCACGTCACAGCTCTCTCTCTCTCTCTCTCTCTCTCTCTCTCTCTCTCTCTCTCTCTCTCTCTCTCTCTCTCTCTCTCTCTCTCTCTCTTGTCTCTCTTCTGTCTCTCTCTGAATAACTTATAGCCTAATCATAAAACAAAATGAATTAATAAATAAAACAAATTTAGTTACTGATTGTATTTAATTAATTAATTAATTTATTTATTATTACTACTACTTTTTTTTTTTATCTTCATTAAAGGGTGACGCTTCATTTTAATAGAGAAAAATTTATAACAGCAACATATTATTATTATTATTATTATTATTATTATTATTATTATTATTATTATTATTATTATTAACACTATTAATAGTTATTGTGGGTTGTAGCATGATGCTGAAAAAGCTGGCAAAATGCCAAAGTAATTAAATTTGATAATGTCGTCCTGGTGACCTCTCAAAACTGAGACAGCATGGCAACAGCACCATAATTTAATAATGTGACGACGATTAAACAATTAAATCATTGTGAGTCACTTTCATGTCCGTACACAAACACATAACTATACACGTAGAGAGAGAGAGAGAGAGAGAGAGAGAGAGAGAGAGAGAGAGAGAGAGAGAGAGAGAGAGAGAGAGAGAGAGAGAGAGAGAGAGAGAGCACTGTTTACATTATATTATTACTTTATCGTTTCTCTTGTATTTTACTGTTAATGATGACAATTAAAATCAGCTAAGGATGTAAATGTGGTAAAAGAAATATAAATTATGTCATTGTTTTCGTAACATCTTATTATATTCCACAAACCTTACATCGCGCTGTGGGTAGAGAACGTTTGAAATAACAATACAAAACATACCTAGAGCGGCCTGTAAATGGTTCCTCCTAAGAACGTGTCTGCGAAAGAGTTATCGGTTCATTGCGCTCTATTGACCTAATTCTTCGCCTCGCTCAGTTCTCAGACTGTCCTCTGCTCGTTCGCGTCATCGTGATCGCTGTTTCTCGTCTCCGTCTCGCGCGCTTCTTGCTCGTGAAGAAGAAAAACTAGACGAATCTCCAGTCTGACATCTTGGCGTGCGTTATCCGTCTGTTTCGCGTCTGAGACAAGCAAACATTCGGGAACTGCTAAAACTGGGATGCGCTTTGTTGATGTAGCGCCTCTCTGCGGCGGTGCAGACTCCGAAGTGCCATTCCGCTCAACGAGCGCCGCTCGCACAACGCAGTGAAACGGACTTCATACCGAGAAGAGATTAACTCGGGCAGGACATCAGATAAATACACACAAACACCAGCTATGAGAACTGTAACGTGTGGTGTCGCATGACAATGTCAAACTACCCCAAAAAACGAGCTATTGTTTGTCGACTTTAGTATTACTATCGTAACATAGCCCCGTAGTATCTGACTTACATCTTTTGATTAGCATTTTCTTTTTTTCTTACGAACAATCCCAGCTGCTTCTCTTTATCAATGTACAGTTACAATACTGTTCAACAAACGCGTATCGATTTTATTTTCTCGGTAAACCTTTAAAAACATATTAAATATTTAATGCTAGCAATAGCAGTAGTTGTAGAAATAGTAATAGTAATAATAATAATAATAATAATAATAATAATAATAATAAACAGCTGTGGTGAGCAGCACATTAAAAATAGTATTTTTTATTTTTTACATATTTTATTTTTACATACTTCTTTTTAGGATGTCTGTCTAATTTCTTAACAATAATTCCAGTTTGATTTAGAATAATAGTTATCTTTGTCATATCTATATCAATGCTATTTGAAATGTTATTTTTCCAAAATGTACAGTCATATACTGAATATGTAATGGCTTGAATAAAGACTGATTTAAAAAAAGAATATAATTTTGATGTCAAACATTTTTTTGTTTCTTCATTGTTTTACCCTCAGTATCGATATTATTATTATTATTATTATTATTATTATTATTATTATAGTATAGTTTTACTTCCTTCATACGATCATTTCTTCTTTTTTCTGTCTTTTGCTCTTTCTTTATTTTTCTTTCTAATTCATTTTAAATGTTTTGTGCTGCCTGTCTAAATAAAGATTTATAATTAGCGAAATTACCATGATGGTTTGTTATAATTGGAATACCTCCTCCGAAATGACAGCAGAGAAACAAGAAATGATGGTTTGTTAATGTATATCCATTGAAAGGAAATCACAGGCAACCTTGTCAGTTAAAAAACATCCACAAAGAGAGAGAGAGAGAGAGAGAGAGAGAGAGAGAGAGAGAGAGAGAGAGAGAGAGAGAGAGAGAGAGAGAGAGAGAGAGAGAGAGAGAGAGAGAGAGAAATCTTTATGCTATGAGGAATAGTCTGTAAACAAGACTTAGTTAAATTACAAAATGACTGTACAAAATGTACGAGTTATATAAGATGCAATTTGTATATACACGCATATACATACGTACAGTGATACACTCATAACTATAGACATACATACAAAAACACACTTATTTTAATGGCGACCATGGTGATTTTCATTTTTCAGTTTATGCTTATAACAATGGTTTAGAATCCATACCGTATGAAAATCTGAGAAAATACATGAATCTGGGATTTTTATACTGACTAATATCTGAGATATTGTCAGTAGTTGATTTCGATGGACGGCATTTTGGATTTTGTCATTCATTTTATGCATACATATATCATTGGTGAATCTTGAACAAATAGAAAAAAAAAAAAGAAGAAAAAAAAAAAGATTGTTTTTAAAGTAGAGTGGTGCACCTGTCTCTATTAAAACGGAAAAATAACTGATTTAAGATTTCTTCACTGAAAATACGTAAAATATATGTACCATTTTTTTTTACCCAATTTCATACCTTGGAATATTCCAACGGAAGCAATTCACTAACTAAAGTAACTGCTGGGTCTTTTGGTTCATGTACTAAGCATTATTAAGTGTTCATTACAAAATGTAAGGTTTTGAACACCCATCTCTTTGTAATTTATTATATACCATAATCAATAATAATATCTAAGCTTCTACATGGTTGGGATGTTATAAAAGCATGGACCAATCATTTTTTTCAAATAAAAATAGGAAACTCATTGTTTGCATACATGCTAGTACATGTTTTAGAAGTTGAATGCTTTTTGTTTTAACGAAAAAGAGTGAAAATTTAATTTTTAATAAAACATTTTATAAGGCCGGTTGACGGACCTTTAATCGTTTTTAAACATTTTCTGTTGTAAAACTGATTCAAGCGTTATAATGAGTGCATCAAGGCAATCATACAAATAACACGTGATCAATACGATCTCTAATGCATTGAAAATGGAAATAAATATATATATATATATATATATATATATAAAAGAATTATAATGGTTTCAAGTATCGTTTTACAACTTCGTACTCAGAACTATCTGCTATAGAGTTTTAGCAGAGTAACGCGTCCATATTATGGTGCCTAATGAGAATAGTCATCTTCATATTCACGCACCAGTGTCTGTGAAATTATTTATTTTATTTTATTTTATTATTATTTTATTATTTTTCGACTGGCGACATCGTAATAATATCTGAAAAAAATATATATAGTACGAAAAGTGTACGAGCTGGTATGATGTCAGAACAACCAAAAAAAAAAAAAAAAAGAATAAAAAAAAGGTTTTGACCTTTGCGGCAATTTCTACTCAATAATAGACATCTATGTATACGAGGCATTGATTAAATAACATATTTCCCCGAATTACTTTTAATAATCCACACGTAGAATTGATTGCATTATGAAGGCAGACGTATTTAAAAGTTTGTAAACACTAATCGGCGTTCGACGCTGACATATTGGATTTCGATCGGAAGTTTCCGTAAGCTGACGGACATTGTTAAACTTCCAAATTAAATTATTTTGCATCTAATTTATGATTTACACTGATAAAGGTAAGGATGGTTGTTCATCTTACCTAACCATAATGTCACGCGCCTTTTCTAACTACTTTTTCAACTTAATCAAACTTTTCAAACTGGATTATTTTTGTGTAAATGCGTGCATAATAAACTGAAATTATAATGCGTAATCAGATTAATGTATTAACTTTTGTAGTTGTCAATGTTTCCCCTCTCAGAACCCAGCAGAAAATAACATTTAGCGGTTGTTTGTACCCATTAAATTGGCGAAATTTCTTGAGGCCTTTTTCCGTGACGTGATTTGTGCCGTTACGAGTTATCGTTCCTATTGGTCCATGCTAGTTATAACAAGTGATTTAAAAAATAAAAAAACAAAAAAATAATAATAATAAGGGAAAGTGATCTAATAATTGTCAAAGTTGATTTTGCAAAACAACCTTTATCTGGAAACGTAGTTAACATCATTCATACAGCAGTCTGGTACCACTACCTGTTCTAAGACGATAAAAAAATCAAATCCACCATCAAGCTTTCTGAATATTTGAGATGCAGCGAGAAAATGTTTTTGCTTTGGACTAGACATACTTGTCACATGCACAGAGATTGTCATTTCTATACTAATTACGTCATTTGTGACAAAGATGCTAGAATGACGTCATTACCTCAAAATAAAATACAACGGGCAGAGATTGACATAAATATCAAATTAACTTACATTTTTTTGGTCCTATACCTGGTAGCATTCGTCAGTTACGCTCCGCAGAATTTCGTGCACTGTTTCAGTCTGCATTGCTTTATTGAAATCTATTAAAGATACGTAGTAACAGGCTGTAAATACAACCGGTCGGGTTAAGGATTTGTATCTTGTAAATACTCAATGGCTGCCAGTGACAGAATCGAACTGATTCTTTCGATCTGGTTTTGTTTTCATGTTGTTGCGTCATTCATTTTATTTTCTTCTTTTTCTTTTCATTTTTTTTTCTATTTTATTATAATATATTTTTTTTTAAAGAACGTTTTGCTGCTAAAAATCTATAAGGATATAATATAAAGGTGTGTTTGATTTTTAATTTTTTGAATGTAGATCTCCATTAGTCACCCGGGCAGGCTGAATGAAAACAGGTTTGCCACGTATGTAAATGTTGATTCATAACATGAACAGAAGCTGAATACCGATCTTTTTTTCATTTAAATACAAACATGTAACATACAACCTAGTTTAAATTTTGAGTGCCTAAAAGAGGGATAATCCGTGATATGCTTGTAAATACAGCCGTTGAACACTGAACAACAGAACATAACTCTTGAAACAAAAATATCGTTAATATTAGTACTAGAAAATAATAAATGAGAAATAAATAACAAAACAAATAAATAAATAAATGATAAAAACATAAACTATAATAAAATAAATAATCTTTATATTGTACATCTTGCTGGACTGGGGTTAGAGACGGAGGGGGGCTACTGAAGAGGTTGAAGAAGGGAAGTAATCTTTCCTATCCATTTTTGGTAACTGTCTTACAAGAAGTTCATCTGTTGGATCTTTTTAAACTTTTTTATGGAAGGAATCCAGGACTCAGTTTTTCAGCCTTGAATTATGGACCTTCCAAATCTATCCTATCATAGTATAATTAAATCACTTAAATCTGTTTCCACAGCAACCAATCCAGCCAAACAACGTGTATCAATTCTAGAACATTCGTACATTCAGTAGTTTGAATTTTAAATAACTGTATATTTATAGAAACAACCATTTTAATTATCGTGGAACGTTGACAAAAACATAACACAGTAAGATTCGTCTAATCTAGGGATATTTAAATCTGTTAAATTTATTACTGAATTCTTAAATAATGATTTAATGTAAGTTGTTTCTTAAAATTAAAATCAAAGTTGTAAATTACCAGTCTGATATTAATATTTTTCTGCATGACTTCTACAGTTATTCACAGCTGACCTCATTTTAATGTATTTTGATTTTTGCTCTTTATACTCACATTTTCTTGTCCATGTCGTAATTACACGAAATCGTTACTGCGCGCCATCTGCGTAATGAGATGAATTGCACCCGTTGACCTGCGTCTGTCGAGTTATAAATAACTGATAGAGACAGATACTAAAACATTAAAATGCACAATCAGGGCCGCATCCGCGATTAGTCTACAGGGTAAAATTCTGGCGGTGACTTAGTATTACAAAATGTTCAAACCTCACACTGTAAAGAATGTTTCAGTAAATGTATGTTAATATAAATAAAATGTTTTTCTCTTTTTATTTTATTTTAATTTTATTTGAATAGCATGGGGGAAAAATTTTAATTATAAATTATATGCCATATCAACAGGAAAAATTAGATTATTCAACTGAATTTCCTGTTGCCATAGAAACTTAGTTATGATTGAAATAAGAAATTGTTTTTTAAAAAAAATAAATAAAATATAGAAATTAAGAAATAAAAAGAAAAGATAGAAAGGCCAAAAAGCTGGAAAAAAAAAGAATTAGGAAGGGAGAGAATAAATGTATGAAAGACAGAAAGTAAGAAAAAAACATAAAATGTCTAAAGAAGGAAGTGAGAAAAAAAGTATTTGAACGTCGTAACGAAATGAAAGAGGAAAATAGTAAAGACCAAACACGAAGTAATGATTTGTTATGATTCAGTGACAGCTAAACACCTTTATATGGGGAGAATAAGAGAGAGAGAAAAAAGATGTAATTTTATATCGCTCCATTTCGTCTCAGAGGATATCGTGTTACAAGAAGCCGCAGTTTATTGTGATTTCGTCATTACTTCAGTCACTGTATTTTAAATTTAGTTATTTATTTATTTATTTATTTTTATCTTTATTATTATTTTTTTTTTTAAGGCTTGTTTTTGAATACATATATTTTACTTAGTGACATTCAAAGAAGGACAGTGATGATAAAAAAAAAAAAAAAAAAACACAACAAAAAATCTATGTAATTTATACCTGAATATGTGCTCGTTAGTACATGCACATGAACATAAAACATAGTCTTTGTAAACAAACACTGAATGTGTAGTAAAAACACAGAAATTAACTAACTGACTAACTAAATTAATTAATTAATTAATTAAGTAGAAGTGAGAATTACAAGAAAACATCTACTTAACATATTAACATTTTTAAAAACATATAAATAATTTCTTACCCGCCTTCAGTGACAATTGAATATTGACACATTTTGCTAGTTACACGTTGACATGCTTTAGGATAACCGCTGGCTTGTTGAGATCGCAATCTAACACGAAGTTAAAAGGCTATTGAATATGAATGTGTTATGATATGAGCACGTGACCGCGTTACAGCAAGGATCAGGCAGACGGTATTCAGTGACTGGTGAAAAACCAACAAAGCTGTCTGAACTAATAATTGAAAGAACAACAACAACAACAATCAAAATAATAAGAATAGAATAAAAATTGAAATTAAGATAAAGAATAAATAAAGTGAAAAAAAAAAGAAAAAGGAAAGGAAGACAAATTACTAATCAAACAAGGAAAAATGACAAAAAATAGTAACAGTAACAAGGAAAATAAAGAAAGAAATAAATGAAGTGTTTCGCTAGAAAGACGTTTGTTCTCTCAGTTATTTACTTTTATCAAAATGTAATGAAGCAGACAGCCGAACTAAAGTAATCAGGAAAATTTACATAAATATTTCGTCGAAGAAGGCGAAAACATGAAATTACTATTATCATCATCATCAGCGCTGTCGTCGTTGTCGTCATCATAATCATTGCTATAAAGGTATTAATATCTAAGAAAGGAGGATTTAACTCATGTTTGTATATAAACAACGCGTAGTTGTTAAAGTTATAAACTAAACCTGCGGCTATGCATAACGCACGAACCAATGTTTTGACTCAGCGACTGTTTCGCTAAATGAGACAGTTAATTTACCACTTAAGCGACAGTTTCAGGTGGTGAAGCAAACAGTTACGCACAGTGTGTTTTGAGTACACATACGTATACATCTACACACCAGCGTTTTGGTAACCCGAACTTGCCAGATCACAGACATCTGGAACAAGCGGTTGACTGTTCAGCCGGCTGGTTTGTTAAATCTGTCCAGTTTTCAGCTGGCTTGGATTTCTCTGGGAGTTAAATTTTGTATTTATATATATGACCCTTTTTTCTGTAGACGAACAGTAATTCTGTGAAATTTATTTCTATTTATCAAATGGCTTCGTCCAATGTTTTGGTAATATTTTGCATTATTTAGTTGTCTTCATGAAATACATATGCATACATACATATATACCTACATATACAGTTATACATTCCTATACATACCTACATATACGTTTATACATTCATATACATACTAATTCATCCCGACTACGACACATATATGTATATCCCAACTGAGAATAACCGTATGTACATTCCACCCCATACACACTTACATACACAAACACTGACACACAGAGAAATCTGTCACTTACGTGTGTGCGTACTTGTCAGTGTGCGTGCGTGCGTTCCCTTTGGCACATGTAACATGGCAGATTGTCAGAGTTCGATGTGAAAGACGAATTATTCACAAACACGTGGCGAACACACGACACATGTGTTTAATCAATGCGAGGCACATGTTAAAAACCTGTGTGTCATTCAGCCGCATTACGTTTATTTATATTTATGTGTGTATGAGTGTGTGTATATGTATGTGTGCTTATGTTTGTGTGTGTGTTAATTAGTGACTAGTGTGTTGTTCATTAGTGACTAGTGTGTTGTTCATTAGTGACTAGTGTGTTGCTGATTAGTGACTAGTGTGTTGTTGATTAATAACTGAAGTTATGGATCAGGGTGGATCAGGGATGGATCAGTGTGGATCAGTGTTCCAGACACGTCTATTCTTTTTCTGTCTGTGGATGTCATGTTAAAACAAATGTACAGAAATGCGTTCAAGTGTGTTTTGAAAATGCTTTCATTAATAATGTAATGCGCACTTGTACTTGTAATATTAATATACTTTGACGTCTGTGGTAATACAATCGAATACGAAACGTATTCTATTACTTAGCTCTGCAAATACATCATTTATTGCTGGATATATAATAACCTTATACAGAAGCAGAAAGCTGTATCGTGTTCTGTACAATGTCACAGCAACCTTTGTCAGTATAAATATTTCATTTCAGGTTAAATTGAGTGAACTTGTCTGTTAAGCAGCTACTAATTAATGTCAAATTGATCCAGATCGTTAATTTCGCACTGGTGAAAGAATATCGAAACGATCTACATGTGTGTCTGTTTATAAAACGATTATTTATAAAGATAAGTCGAATTTGTCAACTGTTAATAAAAACATAGTGATCTGCCGCAGGCATAGTGATTTTTCCATGTTGACGTTACAGAATCTTCACTCTGTCTCTGCCTCTCTCTCTGTGTATCTAACTTTCCATCTGTCTATCTCTCTATCTATCCATTCATCCGACCATCTGTCAATCCATCCATTTATCCATCTATTTCTCCTATTTCTTTCATTTCTTCCACTACAGACAACAAAAGAACATTTCATAATTTAGAATGACATATTAAAGTCACTTGGCTAACAAACAACAGGTGAACCTTCATTTCCAATAGTTTTCTTCTCTGTATATAAACATAGACGTTTCTCGTTTGTTTTTCACGTTACATTAGTGCATGTTTACAACAGGCATTTTTATCAAACACTGTCTTGCTGATTTCAGCTGCCAACTCGAGAGAGCAAACAACAGTAATTTTATCTGGGTAATGTTTTCAGTGATTACAACAATTCTCTTTAAAGTGCAGTAGGCTGGCGTGTATTTCGCGTGCAGATAAATATTGTGATTAGAATATTTTTGTCGATCTTATTACAAAAAACCACATAAACCTGTTACAACAACACATAAACCTGTTTTTACTTGTTGGCTCTTGGTTTTGTTTAATTCACGTATCAATGTTTTCATCCTTACAGAGCGATAACCACACCTATGTATCAGTGTTAAAATGTGACAACAAAAACTAAGATTTTGTAAGAATTCAGTATTTATCAGTGATGGTAACCTATTTCTGCTCATACGTATCTAACATCGAAACAACTGCATTGAATATTACTGTCCATTCTCTAATTCTTGTTAAAACGAATATTTTATTTATCAGTTTTTACTATCTAGGTCAGTGAACCAGATCAAACAGTTTTATTATCAGTGAACGTTTTTAAAAATTCATTTGACGATGAATATAACATCCACGCTCAACTGATTACACTGAACAGATCTAATGGCAGTTTGTATACGCAGAGTGTCTCAGTAATCACAATCTGAGTAGGTAGGTTTTTGCCGGCTCA
>CM022669.1:810572-903072 GCA_012295275.1 Chrysomallon squamiferum
GTTTAGATTTGTTAAACGTTCTGGCAGCGTTTAGATACAACACAGTGTAAATGTATTTTAAAGAACGATAACCCATCTGGTGAACATTCGCAGACATTTGTTTTCTAAATTTTAGTTGTTATTAAAATATTTACATTTTTAACATTTTCTTATGAATAAAATTTAATAATAATATCACTAACATTTATTTTTTGATCTAAATGTTTTATTGTTATTGTTGTTATTTGTCTAACGTATAACGTTTCAATACGGGTAATGTCTACATTCAAAACATTGCATTACTGTTTACAACAAGGAAAGTTTAATCAACTGAATTGTATACTATACATCCTAATACATTTACAGAAGTGTATACTATACATTTTCATACATTTACAGAAGCATATACTATACATCGTTATAAATTTACAGAAGCGTATACTATACATCCTAATACATTTATAGAAATGTATACTATGCAATCTAATACATTTACAGAAGCATATACTATACATCGTTATACATTTACAGAAGCGTATACAGAAATGTATACTATGTATTCTAATACATTTACAGAAAGTTATTCTATACATCTTTATACTGTACAAGCTAATTCACTTACAGAAGTGTATACTGTACATCTTTATCCACTTACAGAAATGTATACTGTATATCTTTATACACTAACAGAAATGTATACTGTATATCTTTATACACTTACAGAAATGTATACTGTATATCTTTATACACTTACAGAAATGTATACTGTATATCTTTATACACTAACAGAAATGTATACTGTATATCTTTATACACTAACAGAAATGTATACTGTATATCTTTATACACTTACAGAAATGTATACTGTATATCTTTATACACTTACAGAAATGTATACTGTATATCTTTATACACTACAGAAATGTATACTGTATATCTTTATACACTTACAGAAGTGCATACTGTACATCCTATTACATTTACAGAAGCGTATGCTATACATCTTTATACACATACAAACCACGTAAATGTTTTAGAAAATTTCATCGTTTGTATTAGCTTCAGTGACGACGTCCACCTCCTGCGACTTGCATCCAAATATTTCTCTAAACGCCTTCTTGAAGGAGCGATTTTTTATTCCATAAATAAAACAGTTGACGCCTGAACTGCAGACTCCGAGAAGGGAGACAATCCTGAGTCCTAACAAACTTGTAAGTTTAGGACTGAAAACGCTGATAAAGAGAAAAATGAGCTGAGGAATCCAGCAGAGCAGAGAGAAGAAGTAGACGGTGAGGACGAGAGTGGACTTGAGCGAGTCCTGCCGTCTGCGCGCCGTCTGGTCCTGGTTCCGGTCTCTCAGGCGCATCAGCACTTCCGCCGCCAGCACGCGCAGGAAGCAGACGAATCCTGCAAGTTGGACAACAAATATGACAGACACCACAGCCCAGACGTAGTAAGCCGGCAGGATGTTGGTGTTGAAACATATTTTGCCTGGAGCCCACAGATCGATTCCGCAGAGGATGGGCAGAGCCACGCACACTGCCGCAGCAAAGATGGCGGCACAGCAGACGAGGCTGCGCGTGACCGTCACGCTTGAGTGATAGTGGAAAGGAAACTGCACCGCATAGAAACGTTCAACAGACAGAACAGACAGAAACAGCATGGCGCACATGACTGACAAATAGGAGATGAAAATGTTAATTAAACACGGAACGCGGTCCATAAACAGGTACAAATAATTAGAGAAAACTATTTTTGTTGGCATGTAAATTCCTCCCATCATGAGATCTCCGACAGCAAGACCCACGATCATGACGTTACTGGGAGACCTCAGCCACTTGAACCTGCACACCGCAGAAATAATGAGAATGTTTCCACACACGATCACCGGAACGACTGCGACTTCAAACACAAGTATCGTGTTTCTGGTCGTCCGCTTGGCTTCATCCACCTCTGCTGTGTCAGACAGACCTGAACTGTTGTTAGACATTTTGCTTCACGTCGTTTTCTTGAGGTAACTAAAACAAACGACATTAAAAAACTTACAGTCTTTACCTCAAACTGATCACAAAGTTTGTAGCCGGTTCATGAATAATCTATATTTTATTTATTGTCACAGACCTTTTTAGAGGCCATTTGTAATTAATTTAATATTAACTATAACAAAGACCCGTCTTTTTCCTGAGATGCTGCAAAGAGAAAAATTAGAAACGAACCTTCACTGGCTCAGACTGATGACAGTATATTATAAATCCATATTTTATTTATTGTCATAGACATTTATTTATAATTAAATGTAACAAAGCCCCGCTGCCAAACATGGACAACAAAGACATTCTGTATTGGAAACAAAGACTTGTCAAAGGACACTCAGAGAGTAAAATAATAAGTTTTATAATTTTATAAAAGATTAAAGGAATTATTTCTACACTTTTATTTCTCATTTCAGATGAAAAATTAAAAAAAAAAAAAAAAAGTCGCTGAAAGATGAAGAGATATTGATTCTTTAGAAAACAAATAACTATCATATCTTTGGTTCTCCAAATAAGTTTTCATTTACTAATTTGTTTAATGAGAAAAATATGTTTATGTTAAACAAATATGTTTATGTTAAACAGATTTTATCTGTGGACAAGAACAGCGTGAGAGACAGCGTCAATCAACGTTTCTACGACACAGTGAAAAATTCGCATAAATTTCAAATCTTTGCTGGATTTTAACAAAATAAATTTTGTAAAAAAACATTGATAACATTTTTAAATTTAATTCATTTAATTCATTTAATTAATTAATTAATTAATTAATTTTATTCATTCATTTATTTATATATGAACGTACGTACGTGTATATGCATGTATGTATGTATATGTGTATGGATATATGTCTGTATATGTGTGTGTGTATGTTTCTAGGTATGTATGTATTTATTTGTTTATTTTTTTATTTATTTGTTTATTTATTTCTTAATTTCTCTGCATACATAATAAAATAAAAATCTTTGTAAATATAAATATGTTTTAATGTCGATTTATTAATTTTCCATACGTCAACTGTACTTTAAATTGAACATATTCCATTTCCCCGTGACTTTCTTAAACAGCAACTGAAACTGGATGATAAAACAGTGTGTGTACTTAGTTCAATGGCTGGCAAACTGAAGTGACTATTTCACAACGCTGTTACTGTATTTAACAAAGGAACGTCCACGTGGTCAGACTGAAGTGTCTATTTCACAACGCTGTTACTGTATTTAACACAAGAACGTCCACGTGGTCAGATTGAAGTGACTATTTCACAACGCTGTTACTGTATTTAACAAAGGAACGTCCACGTGGTCAGACTGAAGTAAAAACAGAGTGACACAAACAAACTTACCTGCCGTGGATGAATGGACTTGTTAGTAAATTAACTTCTGTCGTGTGGAATATTTTAAAACAGAAAGAGCAGCTCTGCAGACAACTTCCATGAGTAAATAACTGAAATAAATCACACCCCACCCCGCCATGAAACTTGTTGTTTAATAATATAAAGATATAAAAAATTGTCCATTAGTGTTATTAGAATAAAATAAATTAATGCAGAGATTAGATAAGTGTAGAATCAACAAAATTATTTTGTTCGTATGCTTGAACATAGAATTTTGATGTCATCACATTAAATGAATTGATGTTAGAACTTACCTTTTAACAATCATCACGTGCAAATTTACCTTTATTAGATATCAATGTTTTTAGATAACGGTGCATTCACAACAAACACACACACATACACATACACACACATACACACATACACACACACACACACTAAGCATTCTTTCATAAGTACCAAAAACACAAAACGCAACCAGCATACAAAACATATACATGTACATAGACCTCACACGTGCATACACACATATATCCACACGCATACATTCACACACATACACACATAAACAAACATATCAGTACAAACACCATAATTCATGAATATCATATTACAAACATATATACACACACATACATACACACATATATAAATATAAATAATTAAATACGTACGTTTGCGAGTAGTTCTGTGTGTGCATGTGTATAAAATCCACGACAAACTAAACAAGAGATAATAAAAATCAGACTGAAATGGTAAAATTACTAATACTCTTTAGTTAACAGATTTTATTTTCTTAAATTTCGTTTCTAATACGAAATTTCATTCCATTCCTGCGTTTCAATTAACTGATTATTATGTCTGTCTTCAGTTTAATAACGCTAATGGCAGTTCAAAAAAAACGGCGAACAAAACAAAAACGTTTATGTCATTTTTTGATAAACATTATTAAAATTAATCCATTTGTTGTGAACTCTGTTTAAACGACTTACTTATATATCTGTGCTGAAAGTCACGTTTGAAGGTTTTGTTGCAGTCGACGGAGAGATGCATGGATAGATAAATAAGTAGATAGACAGAGAGATAGAAAGATAGAGAACATATTATTATTATTATTATTATTATTATCATTATTATTACTATTATTATTATTATTATTATTGTTATTATTATTATTATATACCACCACTACCACTATCAATATGTAATTTTATTGTACATTGGGTCTGTAAGTTATTTTATTTGTTTGTTTTATTTTGTTTTGTTTTGTTTTATTTTATTACTTATTTTATTACTTATTTATTTGTACACGTTATAGTGACTAAAGAGACCAATAATGTTATAACTGTTTCTGTTATTTGTTTTAGTATGTTTATGTTTCGTTGTTTTTGTTAAAATTCAAATATTAATATATCTCTCTCTCTCTCTCTCTCTCTCTCTCTCTCTCTCTCTCTCTCTCTCTCTCTCTCTCTCTCTCTCTCTCTCTCTCCCCCCTCTCTCTCTCTCTCTCTCTCTCTCTCTCTCTCTCTCTCCCTCCCCCTCCCTCCTCCTCCTCCCTCTCTCTCTCTCTCTCTCTCTCTCTCTCTCTCTCTCTCTCTCTCTCTCTCTCTCTCTCTCTCTCTCTCTCTCTCTCTCTCTCTCTCTCTCTCTCTCTCTCTCTCTCTCTCTCTCTCTCTCTCTCTCTCTCTCTCTCTCTCTCTCTCTCTCTCCATCTCTCTCTCAGTGAAAAACGACTATTTAAATTACATTTAGAAGGAAACAAAATGAAAAGAAAATACGAGAAACGAAAAAAGCTCAGACTATTAATTTTCATATTTTTATGGAGCTGGTGTCGTCCGTATTGAATGATTTATGATTTTATTTCTGGTGTTTCATATGTCTTACACAAAGCTTCTTCATTATCATCATCATCAGTATCATTATCAACATCAATAATTATTATTAATGTTGTTTCTCTTATTATTATTGGTTCTGTCCTGGTTATTGTTGCTGTCGCTGCTACTGTTTTTATTTTTCTTCTGTTAACGAAAAAAAAAAAAAAAAAAAAAAAAAAAAAAAAAAAAAGAAAAGTCACTGCGAATATCCGCATGTTCTGCGAAGACATTATCATTAACTAAGATTTGTTTCTGATCCACAGCGAATGTTCTAGAGCAAGCACATTAACTGATCCTGTACTGGAAGGTGCAGTTTGATACAAACTTCTAACGGAAGAAAAGAAAGAAGATGAAATAGTAGTCACACATGAATGGAAATGACTGATGTTTACTGATAGAGCTGTGAATATGAAAAGAAACGAAAAAAAAAAAAAAAAAATAAAAAAAGTAAAGAACAACAACAACAAAAAATTAAAACGAAAAACCAAACAAAAAGAAACACACAAAACAAAAAAGAAACAGAAAAAAAAAAAGACATCGACAAAGAAACACGTTTGTAATGAAAGCTTTCCTGGCCTGACGTGCGAAACTCTGAGAGCTGGATAACGAAGTAGATGACTGATCTACCAGCTAGAAAACCCAGCAGCAAGAAATATTATAATAAAAACTATTTCTGTTTGGTAAGTAGTATCACTATACGCACACATATTCATATATGCAGGAAACACACACACACACACACATTACTTTGTCTTTTATTATATTACACTATTTAGTACTGTAGGTATTGCTCTGTGTGGTACTCTTTGTATTTTGTTGTCTGATATATTCCATTACATTGTGTTGTGTAGTATTGTGTTGTAAGTGTATTGTATTATGTTGTATGGTTCTGTATTTTGTTGTATTATATTATGTAGTTTGTTGTATTTGTACTGTGTAGCATTGTGTTGTAATGTGTTGTATTATGTTGTATGGTGTTGTATTTTGTTGTATTGTATTGTGTATCAATGTGTTGTAATGTGTTGTACGGTGCTGTATATTCTTGAACTGTATTACACTGTGTTGTAATATGTTGTATTATGTTGCATGATGCTGTATTTTGTTGTATTATATTGTGTAGCATTGTGTTTAATGTGTTATATTATGTTGTATGATGCTGTATTTTGTTGTACTGTATTGTGTAGTACTGTGTTGTATTATGTTGTAATGTGTTGTATTGTGTTGTATGATGCTGTATTGTATGGTGCTGTATTTTTGTTGAAACTGTTGTTCTATGTTTGTATTGTGTTGCATTATGTTGTTGTAATTTGTTGTATTTAATGTTGTATGATGCTGATGCTGTATTTTGTTGTATTGTATTGTGTAGTATTGTTGTATTATGTTGTGTGTTTTATTATGTTGTATGGTGCTGTATTTTGTTGTATTGTATTGTAGTATTGTGTTACTGTCTCGTACTGTGTTGTAATGTCTTATATTGTGATCTAGTTCATTGTATGTGTTGTGTTATTTCTTGTATTGTGTTATATTATGCTGTTTTGCGTTGTGTTATGTTATATTGTACTGTGTTGAACTGTGTTAATTATAACTTGAAGTGCATGTGCTCACATTAGACATCCGGTTCACTGTTATGATAATCAATAATACTTTTCCATATATCAGTCTTTAAAATGATCTGGTATGTATATTAGTGAGGATAGTGAACTGTAAAAATATATTTAAAATGTAATTTATTGTACAATAAAATTATTTATATATTTAATAGTAATATGTACAGGTAAGTATGAATAATGTTATGCAAGACTATCGTATAAGAGCATCAGCAACTGTATTAGTTGTAGTTGTTGTTGTAGTGGTCGTCGTTTTACTAATAGCAATATTAGTAGTTCTAATAATAGTAACAGTAATAATAGTAATAGTAATAGATAATTGTAGCAGTTGGATAATAGCAATTGTTGTAGTAGTTGTTGTGATGTAGTCGTTGACGTCGTGATTGTAGTAATGGAAGTAGAAGTATTATTAGTGGTCATGGAAGTTATATTAATAGTGATAGTAATGTTGTTGTGGTTGTAGTAGTCGTAGTAGAATCAGTATTAGTAGTAGTAGTAGTAATAGTACTTGTTGTAGTATCAGTAGAATTAGTAATAGCAGTAGTAAAAAAGTAGTGTTGTCGTTGTAATTTTTATTGTACTATGAAAAGTTTTGTTTTTGTTATTCAAATAAGATATGACACAAAGAAATCGCACAACTAGTCAAAGGATCTGATCGCGTAGACTGGTCACGTTGGCTGGTCACATAGACTGGTCACGTGGACTGGTCACGCTGACTGGTCACGTAGACTGGTCACTTGGACTGGTCACGTAGACTGGTTACGTTGGTCACTTCTGGTCAGTAGACTGGTCATGTCGCTGTTGTTCTGGGTAATCTGGTCACGTGACTGGTCAAACATCAGATGTTGTTTTCTGGTAATCGTGTGTGGAAACATCAGAGTTGTTTGTGTAGATTCCAGTCACTCGGCTTGTTTACCTCATTGCCAGTGTTTTCACCTTACAACAGTGTCTACATCCAGCAGTCGTGTCTACATCCAGCCCCGGAATCAACGTCTTTATTTATTAAATTAATATTCGCACTTTTATAAAAGCTTTCAGACAACTGTGTAGCTGCAGAAAACAGGCTCCGTAAACAGTCAGGCTATACAAGGTAAATCAATAATAATAAATTACTTATGACAAAATTGTAGATAAAAGTAACTGAAAAGAGAAAACAAGAGGAGTGACATACTACAATAAAGAAAAAAGGCATTTCTTAATTTTATCTTCACACTGTTATAACTGTCTGTCAACGTTTGTGTATAAAACATGTTGACAGATTCAAATTTTAAGTGTTAGACGTTTCAGTTGTTTGCATTTTTAGAAATAGAAATTTGTTCCGAGATATTTTCTTTTTCTTCTTCTTTTTTTTACCTTTTATTATTTATATTTTATCTCGGAATATTTGAATATTTTAAACTTTCTTTAATAACTGTTTTCCTTTAGCTGAATTTATCAAAGGTTTTTTTTTTTTTTTTTTCTCTGTTTTTTCTCATTTTGTTTTCGTCTTACCTCTTGTATTTCAGGCAAATATTTATTTAAATCAGTGAAGTGCTGTAAACAGTGGATAAAACTAAAAATATCACATCAAAACTAAACACTGTTAAAGCTTAACAAATTAAAAATATCACATCAAAACTAAACACTGTTAAAGCTTAACAAACAGTTTACACTGAGAATTTCCAGAAGAATAACACAAACAGTTTTTTCATTGTGTGACGTTGTTGATGAATTACTACAGACGATGACGATAATGATTAGGATGCTGAAGATAATTAAAATGACAATGATGATGGTATATAGTGATTTGTGGTGATAATTATGATAATTATTATGATGCTGATGATAATTAATATAATGATGATGATGATAAAGGTAACGATGATGACGATAGTATAATGATAATAGTTGTGAATTTGCAGAAGATGACTGGTAGTTATAATGACGATGTACAATGGTGAAATATTTAATCTCAAACGTTGTATACTGTTACACGGTACGTTGTAACGTTCAGTTATAAATTCCTGTTATGCTAGTTTGTGCAGTTTCTTACACTGTTAATATCTGCTTTTTCTGAGAGCTAACAAAGTCGACCGGAAAATCAGAAAAATATTACAGTTTTATCTTCCTTCTTATTACCGTTTTCTATTCCATACTAATTGTCCTTCATATATTCTTATATCAATTACTTATAAACTTTATATGGCTTCGGTTTTCTAAATCACACATTATATATATATAATAAGAAAGAAATTTAGATTAGTAAAAGTAAATGTGGACACTGTTGTACTGTAGACAATGATTAAAACATAAAAGCTGATACAATAATTTGCAGACATGTTTGATGTTTTATTTTCGGTCTGGTTTTCATTACCAGTGTATATACTGTTATGAATTTAGACTGTTTTGCATTAACAAGGTAAATGAGTTATTTCAGTGAACTATTTCAGTTTTAAAACATCTGTCCTGATACAGGAACACAAACGCGAGTCTCCTGCTGGACTCAGTAAACTTCTTACTTTGATGTCTCAGCTCTCTGTCTTCACACAAAATTCTTACAGACAACCCTCAAGTAGTTATATTTATTTCTAACACTACTACTACTATTACTACTACTACTACTACTACTAGTACTACTAGTACTGCAGCTACTACTACTACTACTACTACTACTACTACCACTGCTACTGCTATCATCACCACTACTACTACTAATATCACTACTACATCTTTTGTTACTACTGCTACTACCACCACCACCACTACTACTACTAAAACCACTACTACTTCTACTACTAATACCACTACTACATCTTCTGATAATACGACTATTATACTACTATAACTACTACTACTGTTATTATTAGTATTATTACTACTACAAGAACTACTACTACTATTACTACTACTACATTAACTACTATTACTACTCTTACTACTGCTACTACTACTACTACTACTATATCTACTACTACTACTATGTACAAACTAATTTGACGGAGGTTTTAAGTTCACTGATTCTGTAAACAATCACTGAATTACTTCGAAATGAGTAAAAAGCAGTTTTCAGATTCCGAATCGATAAACAATTTTCTTGATTTAGTTCTCAAAGCCGCGGCACAGACAAAGAAACTAATTAAACCTTTATAAACATTTTCTTTCTCACACATAATTACAAACAGTACTTCTAAGATTGCCAAATTCTTAGTTTGTTAAAAAAGAATGTTTTCTGTTGAAGTGCGACTAATAACAACTTCATACTGCTGTTACTACTGTTACTGCTACTACAACTAAAATAGCTATACTACTACTACTACTACCACTACTACTACTAGTACTACTACTCCTACTACTAATACTACTGAAGCTACTACTACTACTATTTCTGCTACTAAAATTACTACAGCTAATGATATTGACACTACTACTACTACTACAACTAATAATAATAATAATAATAATAATAATAATGAAATTAATAATAATAATAATAATAATAATGATGATGATGTTGATGATGATGATAATAATAATAATAATGATGATGATGATGATGATGATGATAATAATAATAATAATAATAATAGTATGTACTATACGTCGATTCCACGAAGGTCATATTCTAACCTGTCTGACTGCTTTTTTATTTTTAAACAAATGTTTTAATTAGTCGTTGTTGTAGAAGCAGATACAGAAGTATTTGTTGTAGGAAATAAATGCAGTCTAATTTTTTTTCGGAAAATGAAACAAAAACAAAAATAACAGAGGCCAGTAACAATGCCACAAATGATCAATAAACTGTTCAAGTATTGGATATTCTATTTCTTAACCGAGCACTGCAAATAAGTTCTACTTTCCTTGCTTTTAAACATTTTTTTCGGTAACTTCCGTGAAATTCCGCCTACTTATCGATATTGAATGAAAGCCGATGTCAAAAAATGAAAGAAGACTTTGATGAGATTCCGCCAGTGATTGTAATTACCAACCAAAGCAAGAAACATCACGTGTACAGGATCAGTTGTTTAAGTACAACAAACACAATCAAACCATCAAACACGAATTGAAAAAATATAATAATAATAAAAAAAAAAAAAAAAAAAAGTGAAAGAAAAAAGTGAAAGAAAAAAAGAAAGAAAGGACAAATCTTTAAATAAAATAAATGTTTTAGTTCTAACATAAAACATGCGCATCAGACTAACGTCACCATGGAAACTGTTGTCACTGGGTGCGGACATTTGAGACGAGAGTGGACATGACACGTGCAGTTCTGTGAACGTCGCTTGAAGTAAGAATCTTTTTCTTATTGATTTCTACAAAACGTAAGTTTTTTTTCTCTCCTTTATTAAACTGCTATAACGGATTTTTAAATTTATTTTCTTCGTTTCAAACTGAACATTCCAGACGTTTTTAAAATAAAATAAGAAATTAACATTAACACTCACAAAGTTTTCATGTAGGTACAACCTAAAAGTGACTGACAAGGTTAAGATTTTCAGATAATTATTTTTTTTTTTCTTTTTTCAAAAAGTTCAGACTGACATAAACTGTTGAAACATAATTAAAAAAATATTTCAAGATTTGTTTCTAAACGACAACAACAGCAACGGCACAGAAACAGCAATAACAACAACAACAGAAATAATAATAATAACAATAACGACAAAAATACAAGTAATAGTGAAATGATAAGAAGAAAAAAAGAAAAAAAAAACGAATTGCGAAAGACAGAAAGAAAGAAAGAATGAGAAACAGACAGAGTGAGGGAGAACGAGAGACGTACACTTTTCATTTAATTAGACACAGAACAGACAACTGATAACAACGATTATTACAGCTGGACGATGTTCCACATTTCACGAAATTAATCTTCTTTTTATGTACATCTTCAATATGTGCAAACATAAGCAGGTGCACACACCCACGTACCCCCACCAATCAGGCACATATACCCCCTCCACACACACACACATGTAATTTCATAAACTCCACTCTAAGAATGATTTAAAAAAAAAAAAAAAAAAAATACTTATAAAGAGAAAAATATCTATCAATCACTTTTTCTTGTTTAAATCTGTCATATAACTGATTTATGAGAGAGATGCACGCAAAGATATTGTCGTAGTTTATCATACTGTTTTTTTTAGTCCATTGTTTTAAAATGCAAACACAATGAAACCACTCGCTGGGTTTGAGTTGTGTGCAGTTGTTTTATAACACAAAGCACAGACAGTGCAGGGTTTTCACTTTTTTAAATTTCACTCAAAAACCTGTGACAATACATGACAAAACGTTTTGACGAAGTTTTCACGTCTCATAAAACGGAAAAAAAAGATAACTCGTGTTGTGCAAAGAATCAGGTACGTTTGACGTAATTTATAATACACAAACAAAGAATAAATAAGTAAATAAGTAAGTAAGAAGGTAAGTAAGTAAGTAAGTAAATAAATAAATAGTATTGTTTGTTGTGTATGATTCAATTTTAATGTGTTAGCCCCAAAAGAAAAAGTAAATGTGCATTGTAATTTGACATTAATGATTTTTATAAAAAATCAGAATCAAAATATAAATAAATAAAAAAAAGTATTTGTATTCCTATAAATAATAATAATAATAATAATAATAATAATAATAATAACAACAATAATAATAATAATAATAATAGACAATAAAACTTTGTAAAATAATTAATTTAGTGAGATTTTTCTCCTTTTTTTAATTTAAAATCAACTAATTCTTAGAAATGTTCTCTGAAAATAAAATGTATAACTACGCCAATAAACAACAGAGAAAGAAACAATACAAGATTTAATAATAAGAACAACAACAACAATAATAAAGTAGTAATAATAATAATAATAATAATAATAATAATAATAATAGTAATAGTAATAATAATAATAATAATAATAATAATAATAATAATAATAATAATAATAATAATAGATAATAATAATAATAATAATAATAAAATCAACTAATAATAATAAAATGTATAATAATAACAGTAAAATAAGAAAACTATTATATATAAAGTTTAATGGACAGATAAAAAGTTAAACTGACTGATTTTACATGTAGGTGTTAAAAAGAGATTTAAGATATCAGACATTACTAAGTAACATTTACTGATTTAAGTGTCACGTGATTTGTTCACGTGTTTGTTTTACAGTGTGAAGATGAATTTCGGGAGCTCGGAGACAAACGGGACAAACAAACAGTTCCACATCGACGACGTCTCCAACACCGTTGTCAGCGTGTTTGAGATCGCCGTTATTCCTACAATCGTGTGTGGAAACATTCTCATCATTTCTGCGGTGTGCAGGTTCACGTGGCTGAGGTCCCCCAGTAACATCATGATAGCCTTTCTGGCTGGGGGCGACCTGATGATGGGGGGGTTGTACCTACCGCTGAAGCTGCTGTTCACGTACCGTGCGTACCTGTTTGACTCGCGTGCCTCGTGTCTCGCGTACATCTTCCTTTCGTACCTGTCTGTAAACAGCTGCATGTTCTTTCTGTCCACGCTCTCGCTTGAACGTTTCTACGCAGTCCAGTTCCCCTTCCACTACCACCGCGAGGCGACGCTCGCCCGAAGCGTGCTCGGCTGTCTGGGCGTGTTCGCACTCACGCTGGTTGTCACTCTGCCCATTCTCAGCGGAATAGACTCGTGGGCAGAGGGCAAACTCTGCTACAGCACCAACATCCTGCCCGCCTACTACGTCTGGACTTTCACACTCGTCATTTTCGTCATGCAGCTGGCGGGTTTCTTCTCTTTTCTACGAGTGCTGTACGCCGAACTTCGTCAAAAACGACGTGGTACAAACCTGACAGAGAGCAGACGTCAAGACTCTGTGAAATCGACTCTGATGCTCGTGGTCTACGTCATCTCTCTCGTCTGCTGGATTCCAGAGTTCATCTACATCTTTGTCAGCGTGTTCAACCCGGAGCGCACGACCTTTCTAGGACTGAGGTCAGTGTCGCTGGTCGGCATCGGCAGTTCTGGCCTCAACTTCTTCGTGTACGGCTTGAAAAACAGCAAGTTCAAGAAAGCGTTCAAAGTGATGTGTGGCTGTCCACTGGATCGAAGTGTCCAGCCCGAAACCGTGACTGAGTAAAACAAAACACTGAACAGTGTGGCGTGTTTTCACACACACGAAACACTCGTACCAGGAAAGTGAGATAGTTTGTGTAATGTTTTACTAGTCATCACGCGAGTGCACAGCGACTGTAAAGACTGATTTAAAGCAAATAACGTGAACAAATAATTAATCCTCGATCTCTGACGTCTTCGTACTAAATGTTTCAAATGTACAAATGCAGACCAACAGAGGAGATTACAGGAAAGAAACTTAATTCATAAGCAAAAACTTATGTTACGACAAAGATTAATGGATTTTAAAAACGACGCATTGCTACTGGCACTGTGCGTGATTTTCTTTCATTAACACCGACTGATGTTCTAGTTTGATCGTCTTATTTAAATCTTTATAAGTGCAACGACTTTTAAACGTAACACTGAACAATAAAATAAACAACTGACGTTCATTTGGAAACTGTTGTATACATGTAACAATAACATCAATACACTGGTAAAAAAGATTGGCGATTACTTAAAAACAAATACTATTTGGTCTACGACGATGCTTAATGCTTTATAAGTTGACCGATGTAAGCTCTAATTATTTGGTTTGAAGTTTAAACAATTAGCAGAACAGTAATGTATGTTACTAATTTAATTTTCTGAGATTTTGATTTTTGCAAACATTTATTATGGATATGAAACAGACGTTGCTCCAAGCTGAAATATCAGTGAAAAACTCGTACTTTAAATGTGCTGGTTTAATCTGGGTACAGGTGAACATTCCAAAACACGTCGAGCTGATATATTAAGTTTAATACACATTTGCTGTCAAGTTAAGACAAGACAATGATGACAAAATATAACCACAGCTGTCACCTGATAACATGATGTAATCATAGACGTCACGTGATAACATAATGTAATCATAGCTGTCACGTGCTAACATGACATGCTTGGAATTATTCATAATTATTTCTTGTCTCTTGACTTCACAAACTTATTTCTTTCAACTAAATATAACAAATATTTCATTTTAAACATTACATCATTGCCAGTAATGATAATAATAATAATAATAACAACAACAACAATAATAATAATAATAATAAAATAATAATAATAATAATAATAATAATAATAATAGACAATAAAACTTTGTAAAATAATTAACTTAGTGAGATTTTTCTCCTTTTTTTACTTTAAAATCAACTAATTCTTAGAAATGTTCTCTGAAAATAAAATGTATAACTACACCAATAAACAACAGAGACACAATATAAGATTTAATAATAAGAACAACAACCACAATAATAATAATAATAATAATATTAATAATAATAATAATAATAGTAATAATAATAATAATAATAATAATAATAATAATAATAATAATAATAATAATAATAATAATAATAATAATAATAATAATAATAATAATAATAACAGTAAATGAAAAACTATTATATATAAAGTTAGGACAGATAAAAGTTAAACTGACTGATTTACATGTAGGTGTTAAAAAGAGATTTAAGATATCAGACATTACTAAGTAACATTTACTGATTTAAGTGTCACGTGATTTGTTCACGTGTTTGTTTTACAGTGTGAAGATGAATTTCGGGAGCTCGGAGACAAACGGGACAAACAAACAGTTCCACATCGACGACGTCTCCAACACCGTTGTCAGCGTGTTTGAGATCGCCGTTATTCCTACAATCGTGTGTGGAAACATTCTCATCATTTCTGCGGTGTGCAGGTTCACGTGGCTGAGGTCCCCCAGTAACATCATGATAGCCTTTCTGGCTGGGGGCGACCTGATGATGGGGGGGTTGTACCTACCGCTGAAGCTGCTGTTCACGTACCGTGCGTACCTGTTTGACTCGCGTGCCTCGTGTCTCGCCTACATCTTCCTTTCGTACCTGTCTGTAAACAGCTGCATGTTCTTTCTGTCCACGCTCTCGCTTGAACGTTTCTACGCAGTCCAGTTCCCCTTCCACTACCACCGCGAGGCGACGCTCGCCCGAAGCGTGCTCGGCTGTCTGGGCGTGTTCGCACTCACGCTGGTTGTGACTCTGCCCATTCTCAGCGGAATAGACTCGTGGGCAGAGGGCAAACTCTGCTACAGCACCAACATCCTGCCCGCCTACTACGTGTGGACTTTCACACTCGTCATCTTCGTCATGCAGCTGGCGGGTTTCTTCTCTTTTCTACGAGTGCTGTACGCCGAACTTCGTCAAAAACGACGTGGTACAAACCTGACAGAGAGCAGACGTCAAGACTCTGTGAAATCGACTCTGATGCTCGTGGTCTACGTCATCTCTCTCGTCTGCTGGATTCCAGAGTTCATCTACATCTTTGTCAGCGTGTTCAACCCGGAGCGCACGACCTTTCTAGGACTGAGGTCAGTGTCGCTGGTCGGCATCGGCAGTTCTGGCCTCAACTTCTTCGTGTACGGCTTGAAAAACAGCAAGTTCAAGAAAGCGTTCAAAGTGATGTGTGGCTGTCCACTGGATCGAAGTGTCCAGCCCGAAACCGTGACTGAGTAAAAAAAAACACTGAACAGTGTGGCGTGTTTTCACACACACGAAACACTCGTACCAGGAAAGTGAGATAGTTTGTGTAATGTTTTACTAGTCATCACGTGAGCGTGCAGCGACTGTAAAGACTGATTTAAAGCAAACAACGTGAACAAATAATTAATCCTCGATCTCTGACGTCTTCGTACTAAATGTTTCAAATGTACAAATGCAGACCAACAGAGGAGATTACAGGAAAGAAACTTAATTCATAATTAAAATTTAAAAAAACTTATGTTACGACAAAGATTAATGGATTTTAAAAACGACGCATTGCTACTGGCACTGTGTGTGATTTTCTTTCATTAACACCGACTGATGTTCTCGTTTGATCGTCTTATTTAAATCTTTATAAGTGCAACGACTTTTAAACGTAACACCGAACAATAAATTAAACAACTGACGTTCATTTGGAAACTGTTGTATACATGTAACAATAACATCAATACACTGGTAAAAAAGATTGGCGATTAATTAAAAACAAATACTATTTGGTCTACGACGATGCTTATTGCTTTATAAGTTGATCGATGTAAGCACTAATTATTTGGTTTGAAATTCAAACAATTAGCAGAACAGTAATGTATGTTACTTTGACAATTCAAATCTTTTTAAACTATTAAAAAAAGGGACAACTTACAACGCTTTAGCTGATTTTGACTTTGAACATAACAACTGCATAACTACAACTAATTTAATTTTCTGAGATTTTGATTTTTGCAAACATTTATTATGGATATGAAACAGACGTAGCTCCAAGCTGAAATATCAGTGAAAAAGTCCTACTTTAAATGTGCTGGTTTAATCTGGGTACAGGTGAACATTCCAAAACACGTCGAGGTGATATGTCAAGTTAAGACAAGACAATGATGACAAAATATAACCACAGCTGTCACCTGATAACATGATGTAATCATAGCTGTCACGTGCTAATACACATGACATGCTTTGAATTATTCATAATTATTTCTTGTCTCTTGACTTCACAAACTTATTTCTTTCAACTAAGTATGACAAATATTTCATTTTAAACATTACATCATTGCCAAAATGATAATAATAATACAATTGTTTTTTTTCTATGTTGACTCAAGAATGTCTGCTATGAAGATGATGATGTAATAATAATAATAATGATGATGATGATGATGATGATGATGATGATGACGATGATGATGGTAGTAGTAGTAGTAGTAAAAAATAACAGAAAATAAAAACGAAATATTTATATGTAATAAAAAAAATGTCCCTGATACAACATTTACAAAGCTTATGCATATAAATGTATTTAGGTGCATTAAATAGAGACAGACAGACAGAGAGAGAGAGAGAGAGAGAGAGAGAGAGAGAGAGAGAGAGAGAGAGAGAGAGAGAGAGAGAGAGAGAGAGAGAGAGAGAGAGAGAGAGAGATTTAACATAGTTCTAAAGTAATAATATAAAGACAGACTGTAACATGTAGAAGAAATTCAGATATTTATGGGTGTGAGAGCAAAAAACACTTTATTACTGTCGTGTAGATCAGTCATCGTGTCACTTTTATAGCACCCAGAGTCCGCGTACAAACAGCTGCTCGCTACATTAGTTCAGTCGCCGAAGGGTTCCCTTTAACTGAGGAAAAAACTTCATACATACATTCAGTTAAATACTCCATATACTCAAACAAAATACGCACACACACATATTTGTTATATATACTGTACACACACATACATACATGCACAAACACATGAGAATGGTCATATTAATATATATACAAATACTTATATAAACAAAAGAAAACGCTTCAAATATTAATCTAGGTTAATCGACAATTACTTCAACAGTTACCTACTTCCTACTAGTTTCTCTTTCAGTTCTAGACCAAGTAAATAACAATAAAAATCATTCTAAATTTAATATTTCTATTTATTTTCTTCTTCCCTGATTTAATGTTAGAACAACAACAAGAAACTGAATTAATTAATTAATTAAGCCAAATATAAAGAATAACTTAATTTTAGCTATCTATAATAAAATTAACAATTGCGGAAATGACGTGGTCTTTTGTTGGTCTGTTTCTTTCCTCCGCAGTCAGAGAGCATCGTTTAAGGTGAAGCTGGTGAAAGGAGTGATTTGTCACAGACAGAGCAAGTGAAATATGTTGCGGAGAAGAAAGTAGGTGTAAAAATAATTTAAACTGCTGTTACAGCTAATGTATATGTCAGAATGTGGTATTGTAAAAACATAGCATTTAAACAGCAATAGCAATAGCGACAGTGATAATGACAGCAACAACAATAACAACCAATAACAACAACAACAATAATAATAATAATAATAATAATAATAATAATAATAATAATAACAATAACAACCTATATTCAGTTTTAATGGCTGTTATTATTATTATTATTATAATAAATAAATGATAAAATATACAATATAATCAACAAAAGTGAATGTTGTGACTGCACTTGAAATCATAAAAAAAAAAAAAAAAGAACTGAAATAAATACACAGTAAATAGACTAGATAGTTAGAAGGAGAGACAGACAGATAGACAGACATATGCATAGATAGATAGAGTATATCCGTATGTGTGTGTGTGTTTTTATATATATATAGAGAGAGAGAGATAGATAGATAGATAGATAGACTTGACAGACATATATAGATAAATTAGATAGACAGATACACAGACAGACAGATAAATAGAGAGTAGAAAGGCAAATAAGTAGGTAAGTAGGTACGTAGGTAGATAAACAGAGATCAGAGACGGACAGATAGTCAGACAGATTGACGAATAGATAAAATAAATAAAAAGGAGAGAAATAAAGAAAAGAAGAAAAAGTGGACTAGAAAAAGAAAAATGGCCTGGTTGTCAGGGATGTTATGTCTCTGTCACTCACAAAGAGCAATAAAAACTATTTTTTTACATCCTGACCACTGAACAAGTCGCAGGTGACAAAACAGTTTGTCACTGGAGTCTTCTCACAAGACAGATGAGCGAGCTCGACAGGGAAACGTTTGCTTTCTGTGTGGGAAAATGTTTTGCTTTGACGAGAAACAACTCAAAACGTGCGGCTGGAGCAAGGTCCGGGGGAGGAAAGAACTTTCTTCTCAAAATGTGACAAAATAACGTGCAGCGCGTGGAACTACTAATTCAGCAGAGAAAAAACTTCAAAGTTGTTTTTTCTGTTCACTTATAAAAATATATAGCTGAATTTCGGTAAGATATGTGTATTCTGTAAACCAATTTCTTTTTAATTACGTGCTTAGACACACACACACAGACAGACAGACAGACACACAAATGCATACATCTACACAAATATACATATATTCATAAATACATACATTTTTACACATATATATATATATGCACATACACACAAATTGCCACATACATAGATGCATGTATGCATAGATTTGCTCAAATCAATTTCTATCTGTTTCTATCTATTTATCTATTTATTGTATAATTTCTATTTATCTATGTTTCTATTTATTTATCTATTTATTGTATAATTTCTATTTATCTATGTTTCTATTTATTTATTGTATCTCTCTGTATCTATGTTTCTGTTTATTTATTTATTTATTGTAATTTCAATTTAGCTATGTCTCTATCTATTTATATGTGTTCATAGTATATCTATATTTCCGTGTATTTTCATTAATTAGAAGTATTACATTGCGTTACCTAGTTACGCCAGTTCACTGTGCATCAACTATTACATTGCGTTACCTAGTTACGGCAGTTCACTGTGTATCAGCTATGTTCTGTCTGCTGTTTTAAAGAGCGCGCCTACGTGACAACTGTAAAATTACCTCACAAAACAATTCGGCAGTAAATTTCCAGAACGCTTTACCTCACTAGAAACACGTAAACCACAAATGACGTATAAACATTTAATATAAACACGCTATGATGGCGTTACGTCAGCAAACACGACAATGACAATAGCTATTACGTCACAATGGCCATAGCACGATGAATTAGGCGAAGGACTGTTTTAGCGAAAACGGTGAAGGGCGGACATTTACAGTGTGATATATTCACCACCTCTCAGTTTTAGGTTAGTAGTCCCGTTACGCATATTCTGTCAAACAGGGCGTAAATAAATTATCAAAGTTACATTTTTCACAAAGATACAATATTTCAAGCCACAATTAACCTACATTCACTTGTAATAACCGATTATTATTATTATTATTATTATTATTATTATTATTATTATTATTATTATTTTACACCACCACTACCACTATCAATATATAATTATACTGAACATTGGGACTGTAAGTCATTTTATTAATTTGATTTATTTTGTTTTATTTTATTTTATTTTATAGTATGTTTCTTTGTTTTTGTTAAAATACAGATAATCATTTTATTTCTCTCTCTCTCTCACAATAAAATGCTACATAAAACGACTATTTAAATTGCATTTAGAAGGAAACAAAATGAAAGGAAAATACGAGAAACGAAAACAGCTCAGACTATTAATTTTCATATTTTTATAGGGCGTCGACTGTATTAAATGATTTACGAGTTTATGTGAGGTGTGTGTTGTTTTATGTGTGTTGGACAAAGCTGTACATCTAACTTTGACTTCTTCTCATTCTTTTTACGACTTCCCCAACAATAAAATTGATAATGAAAACTAAGAAAATGACCTTTCGCAATTTTAGTTACTTTAATCTGTAAATTTAGGATAATATGTACAAATCTGATAATAAATTATTGCTATACACACAAACACATGGACACACACTCAAACACATAAAGTCAGAAATCCTTTTCTTCTTTTCTTTCTTTCAATCATTTTTTTTTTTTTTTTTTTGTTTATATTGATCCTTATTTTAATTTTTACTTTATTCTGTTTTGTTTAAGATTTTTTTCCAACATGTGGCACTCAGCGGATTTTGACGTTGATTCAGATACAAAGGTAAGGAAAAAGCTGTAAAACTGATTACATTTACACCACTCACTACAACAGTTTTGAAAAAATAAAATTATATTTCTCAGAATCTGAGTTTCTGTATTTATTCTTATTTAAACAAGTTCTACTACAATCTGTCCTCGATATGTAACGAAACAATTAAGAGATAAATAATAAAAATGTAAAAAAAAAAAAAAAAAAAAAAAAAAAAAGGTTATATGGATGAAGAAATGCTTTATCTTTCAAACTTTAAACAGAATGAACCAAAGGTTAATTTCAGCCTTTATCTTGTGTTTGAATTCCAAAATACGAAGAATATGTATATTTTTAATTATTTTAATTCTTACAGACGAAGTGTCACAAACAGTAATTTCAGGATGGTAAAATAATAGTAACAACTGTCGTTATCATAATAAAGATTTGAAATTTGGATTTTTTAAAATGTAATAATGTCGATGAATTCTGTATGGGCTGGCATGTCTAGAGATTGTGTGAAAATAGTTTGGTATGAATGGAACACTTTTTTACTACATTTGCGCTCTTTCCTGTCAACAACTTTAAAATGCACATTGAGACGTCAACACAGGTGGATAATATCAATTTATCAAATTCACGTAAACGCCTCTAGCAAAAACACGCCATATATTCAATGAACCAATATCCTTTTTCAATTAAACAGCTATTTAAAACACTTACGTGTCCACATTTCAATTCATAACAGGAAAAGTTAAGTAAAATTACACGCGTTGAGTAATAATCTGCCTTCAGGTCACAGAACGGGACAGCGGACAGCCAGCCTCGTTTTCAAGCACCAGCACACGAAATGACTCACTCGGTGTGGAGCTGTATTTATCTCAGCCCCACTCCCTCGACAGCGGACACGCGTCCCACAGCAGAAGCTCACCTACAGAAACCTGCCTGAAAAGATTCTCAGTTCCAAATCTGCTCGCCTATAACAAAATCAACTCTGATAAAACTGGTCACAGAAGATTCACGGTCGGCGACATTGTCCCCAGTCGCACGAATCAACCAATGGAGAAGCAGCATCGCAGTTTCCTCCAAGTTCCAAAGAGCACCAACAGCAGACGACCGTCCTTGGCGAACGCGCTGGACGATGATTTCCACGAGAGTGTCTCGATGACTGGGGTGAACGTCCAGAACGGGATAAACGAATGTCTGGAGAGGAAAGGCGGCGGCAGCAGCAACAGCAGCTGTCACAGCAGCATTCCGCATTCGACAGACGACAGCCACAGTTTAGGAACAACTGTCGAGATAGAAGAAGACGAAGATGAAGACGACAGCTGGTACTTTATTTATTTACTTATTTAGTTATTTACTTACTTACTTACTTATTTATTTATTTACTTATTTACTTATTTATTTATTTACTTATTTACGTATTTATTTATTTACTTATTTACGTATTTATTTATTTATTTACTTATTTATTTACTTATTTATTTACTTACTTATTTACTTATTTATTTATTTACTTATTTATTTACTTATTTATTTATTTACTTATATATTTAATTACTTATTTATTTATTTGTTTATATATTCATTTCAGAAAATAGCATACGTACACACAAATATTAGTTGAGTTAAGAAAATGACCAAAGAAACGAAACCACTATTAAATAACACAAGAAAATGATAAATAAATAAATAAATAAATAAATATAACAACAATAATAACTTATAATAACAATGATGATGATGATGATGATAATAATAATAATAATAATAAATTCAAAAAATAATATTAAGAAGAAGAAAATAAAAAAAATATAAATATAATAATAAATACAAAAAGAACAATAACAACAAGGAAACTTGGGATTGTCTGTACTTGTTGAACTCTGCTATTAATGATGTACATAAAACGTGCAGTTTCGTCTGTTAATCGACACGGTTCAGTGAATTTTCATATGTGCTATAAACATTCCTCTACTTAAAACTTTCTTCACGTTGTTATTATGTAAAATCAGTAATTACTGTCATGTTTTAATATCGTTGTGTTTTACTGTTATTACTGTTGTTATTCTACAAGTTTATCGTTTATATTAATTAACTTACTTTTGTTATTTATTATTATTTTTTTTAAATTATTATTAGTATTTACAGTAAGAATCAGTGTGTTAGATTGTCATATTCTGTAGACTCCTAGTACTACACATGTAATTAATGTCTTACTTTCTCTGTATTTTGTCTTGTTCCTTCTGTTCACGTTGGTCCTTCAGAATGTTAGACTACAAAGATACGTGATCTGAAAACCTGTCTAATCACTTGATTAGCGGCTTATTGTAAAACTAAAGTTATTTCTGGTATCATTATTTCAGCATTACTGGCATGTATATATATATTTCTATATCTACATCTATCTATCTATCTATCTATCTATCTATCTATCTATCTATCTATCTATATTTTTATGCATTTTATTAATCGCTAACATTACCATCATCATCATCATCTCATCGTTATTATTATTATTATTGTTGTTGTTGTTAGTTATTATTATTATCATCATTATTATTGTTTTACTGTTATTGCAGGAGGCCGTATGACGTGTTTCAGATATCAGAACGAGACTGTGACGTCAACGACTCTATTTTCAAGGAGATCCTGCAGGTGATGAGAATCGTGCTGTACGTGTTTCTCACTGTTGTTGTTCTGGGCAGCACTGTGACCAGCAGACTCGCGCTCCACCTCCTTGTCTCCGGCATGAACGAGGTGCGTCTCATTTTCACGTCTGTCTGCAGTAGTCGTAGCAACAGCAGCAACAGCAGCAGCAGCATTAGTAGTAGTAATAGAAAAAGTTTGTAGTTGTAGTAGTAGAAGTAGCAGTAGCATTATTAGTAGCATTAGTAGTAGTAGTGTTAACAGTACTAATGGTAGTCGTAATAGTGGTAGCACTTGAAGTAGCAGTAGTAGTAATAGTAATAGTTGTAGTGGTAGAAATGTAGTAGAAATTGTAGTACTAGCAGCAGTAGTAGTAGCAGTAGTTGTAACAGTAGTAGTAGAGTAGTAGTAGAAGTAGTAATGATAGAGGTGGTGGTGGCAGTAGAATGGTGATTATACAATTATGTAACGTGTACACGTATTGGTGGCAATAATGAGATGGGAATTTCCTTAGTAGAAACAGTTTCAACAACTCTAAATTTGTGTTATTCAAAATACGTTTAAGCGTAGTACGAAAATTCTGACGCTTAAAATATTTCTGACGGGAAGTAATAAAGAACATAATAATAATAATAATAATAATAATAATAATAATAATAATACAGTCTGTGGCTAGGTGAAGAGTAAATGAAGATTGTTATTTCAGGACAGGAAATCTTTAAGTGAATGTCTCGTTCTGCTTCTCTTCTGTATCTGCGCACCGATTGGCTGGAACTGGCTCTTGTCCTTCATGAAGATTCTCTTTGGAGGGAAGGAGTGGCCGTCAGTGAAGACGTTGCTTGTTGTAAGTTCTACTATTGAGATTTATACAGAAGTTATTTTTATTAGACTGTCATCAACAGAAAGCAGCAGAAGTAATAGTTGCAGATGGAAAATTTAATAGTAATAGTATTATTATTATTGGTAGTAGTAGTAGTAGTAGTAGTAATAGTAACAGTAGTAGTAGTAGTGGTAGCTGTAGTATAAATAGTTGAATTATTAGAAAAACAGAAACTGTCAAGATAAACTTTATCAGTAGTGAGTTATGGTTGTAATGAACATCATAGTCACATTCTCAGATTGCTGTACTGTTCACATGTAAAATCCTGTTTTCAGTTGACGGTGTTGGAACTATTACAAACCTGTGGACTTTCACTTCTCGTTTTCAAAGTTCTTCCTTCCACCGACTTCTTCAGAGGAATAGTCATCACGTTTGCCATGTTTCAAGTGCCGAGTTTCCTCAAGCTGAGTTTAGCAGAGAGCAGGCTGAGTTCGGGATTCTGCAGTTTGTTTAAACTGATGAGCGTCGTGGCAGCTTTTCTCTGTCAAGTGGCTGGCTCGGCTTTCTTTTCTCTGACAGACTTCACCTCGGCTGGGCAGAAGACGATTGAACTGGAACCAGGAACAAGTCTGAGTTTAGAACACCTTGTCCAGTTCGGATACTTTAGCTGGGAACTTCCTCTCTCTTTGTTTCTTGTGTCCCTTGGATTCTGGCAGAACTTCATCTCCGGAGACTGGTGTTTCTGCGGTAAAGTGAGCGGCTGTTTCAAGTGCTGGCGAAACTCGTTAAACAGCGTCAAGGAGACGTCGTACTTCCTGATAGGACCGCTGAAGATTGGTTTGACTGTGTTACTGGCCAGACTGATAACTAACAGCGAGTTCAGGCTGCCTGAACCCGGAGACAACGCTAACGTTGTCCTCAACCACCTGCTAACGTACAGCCTCATGTACATACAGATAGGCTCAGGCATCGTCTGCACCTACCTGGCTGGTCTGGCGTGCAAACTGCACATGCAGAGAGTGTCATTCGCCTTACCTTTACTCATTTCCCCCCCAGTCAGCCTCGCTGTGGTCTACCTCCAGTGTCGATTCAACTTCCTCCCGTCTTACTGGCACGAGAGGGCGTGGTCGTGTCCTAACCTTGACCTCACCTCACTGATTGTTCCCCTCGCGTGCGCCTCAGCTCTCTGGCTTTCCTACTGCCTCATATCATCGCACATCTGGTTTCCGAAGTGTGAACGAATGGCCAAAATTGAAAGATTATTTATCACGCCAAACTTCAATGGGATATTTCCTGACTACAATCTGAGCATGCGTCGACGCCGGAACGAGGAGGACACAGTGAGGGGGAGGTGTGACAGTAAGGCCGGGGTGCAGGGGTCAGGTTTGACGCCCATGTTGTACGTGTGTGCCACAATGTGGCACGAGACGAGGAAAGAAATGACGCAACTTCTGAAATCGTTGTACAGGTAAAAACTACGTGTGCGTGTGCGTGTGCGTGTTAGTGAGTACAGAGCTAAAGACAGCATGACGTAGTGTAAAGTAGAGTATTTAATGTGATAAAGTTCAGTACGACTCCGTCAGAACTATGTTTTGATCAATGACAGTACATATGATATTATATCTATCTATCTCTCTGTCTGTCTGTCTGTCTGGCTGTCTATCTATCTATCTATGTATGTATCTATGTATGTATGTAAGTATGTAAGTATCTATGTATGTATCTATATATGTATATATATATCAATCTATTTATCATCTGTCTGTCTGTCTGTCTGTCTATCGATCTATCTATGTATGTATCTATGTATGTATGTATGTATGTATGTATGTATGTATGTATGTATGTATGTATGTATGTATGTATGTATGTATGTATGTATGTATGTATGTATGTATATATGTATATATATATCAATCTATTTATACATATATCTGCCTGTCTCTTTGTCTGTCTATCTATCGATCTATCTATGTATGTATCTATGTATGTATGTAAGTATGTATGTATGTATGTATGTATGTATAAATATCAATCTATTTATACATCTATCTGCCTGTCTCTCTGTCTGTCTATCTATCGATCTATCTATGTATGTATCTATGTATGTATGTATGTATGTAATTATGTAAGTATGTATGTATGTATCTATATATGTATATGTGTGTATATATGTGTCTGTCTGTCTGTCTCTCTCTCTCTCTCTCTCTCTCTCTCTCTCTCTCTCTCTCTATATATATATATATATATATATATATATGTAAAATAAAGTTTAAGAAAAGTTATTGCAACATTATTACAAACAAAAATGAATAAGTTCGTGCAGTGTAACAGTTTAAAAGAATGGAGAACAAAAATAAAGAAATAAAAAGGATATTTATTTATTTATTTATTTATTTATATTCTCGTTGTTTCAGACTGGATTATATGCACTGTGCTAGTCGTCTGGCTCAAGAGAAGTTTTTGATTCGAGATCCTGATTACTTCGACCTGGAAAGTAAATATTTTCTACTCTTCTCTACTAATCCGTCTCTGTACTAGTTTAACTAGGTAGTAAGATATACTCTTCTCTACTAATCCGTCTCTGTACTAGTTTAACTAGGTAGTAAGATCTACTCTTCTCTACTAATCCGTCTCTGTACTAGTTTAACTAGGTACTACGATCGGTTCTTGGTGCCCGCAGATTCTAGATTTGACAGCAGAGAAACAAGCGGCACATTGTCCGGGGCTCACAGAAAACTGAGTATGGAGTGGGTAGCTCACTGGCACAGTGTCCGGGGCTGTGAGAAAACTGAGTATGGAGTGAGTAGCTCACTGACACAGTGTCCGGGACTATGAGTAACCTGAGTATGGAGTGGGTAGCTCACTGACTGAGTGTCCGGGGCTGTGAGTAAACTGAGTAGGGAGTGGGTAGCTCACTGTCACAGTGTCCGAGGCTGTGAGTAAATTGAGTACGGAGTGGGTAGCTCACTGACACAGTGTCCGGGGCTGTGAGAAATCTGAGTACGGAGTGGGTAGCTCACTGGCACAGTTTCCAGGGCTCCGGCACAGGGCTGTGAGTGGGTAAATCTGACAGTGTCCAAGGCTGGGTGGGTAGCTCACTGGCACAGTATCCGGGGCTGTGAGTGGGTAGATCACTCGCACAGTGTCCGGGTGTGAGAAATCTGAGTACGGAGTGGGTAGCTCACTGGCACAGTGTCCGGGGCTGTGAGTGGGTAGATCACTCGCACAGTGTCCGGGTGTGAGAAATCTGAGTACGGAGTGGGTAGCTCACTGGCACAGTGTCCAGGGCTGTGAGTGGGTAGCTCACTGGCACAGTAACCGGGGCTGTGAGTGGGTAGATCACTCGCACAGTGTCCGGGGTGTGAGAAATCGCTGACTCGACAGTAAACGTTTCTCTTCCCGGTTTCAACACATCGATCCCCGCTGACAGCACACGCTCACCTGAGGGAATTCCGTTGAGGAAAACTCCGACAATAAAACACGTAGCACGTCACGACTACTAAGAATAGACACGTCAGTTTGTGATGAATGGGAGTATGAGAGTCGTGAAGCCAATCCTTTACGCGTGCATTTCATACCTTACAAATCTACATTTACTGAAACATCGCAAGCTGAATGTTAGATATTAATAGTTTGTGTGTCGAATATGAATGCTATTTTATAACCCTTCCACTACTGTTAAAGGAATTATATTTATTGTAATTTCTAGATCAGTAAAAAGTACAGGAGAATGTAATTATACTATTAATATTTGCTGGCCGTTATCAAACAAGTATTTTTAAATTTTTATTTAATTTAATTTTTATTATTATTATTGTTGTTGTTGTTGTTGTTGTTGTTGTTGTTCTTCTTCTTCTTCTTCTTCTTCTTCTTCTTCTTCTTCTTCTTATTATTATTATTAATTTTTGTTTGATGTTATTTCTAGGTTAATAACTCTATGTGCTAATACAGATTTATTTTTGGAACCTTAAATAAGTACACATTTTTTAAAAAAAATAAGTTATTTTGACATATTTCTTAATTAGAAATTTTTTGTTTGAATCTGAAATAGGTACATATTTATAAAAACAAAACAAAACAACAATATTATTTTAATATATTTAATTATTAGATTTATAATTATAATCTTAAGTAGGTACACGTTTATTTATAAAATAAATAAAAGTTATTTTGATATATTTCTTAATTGCATATTTATTGCTAGAATCTGAAATAGGTACGCATTTATATATAAAAAAAAAAAAAAAAATTATAACGAATATGATTTGCTGATTACAGTTCACATTATATTTGATGACGCGTTTGAGTACGACAGCGAGGCTGATAGATTTGTACCCAACACCTTCGTCCTTCAGTTAGTCGAGGTCATGGAGGACGCCGCCAGGTGAGGTCACGTGATATCAGTACGCATGCGCGACAAGTTTAATAGTTCCCATTGAGATGTATCCGAGACATTAACATAGAATTAAAAAAAAAAAAAAAAAAAAAAATTAGAATTAAAAATTTAATTGAAAGAAAAATTAAAAAACATATTTATGATTGATTAACATTTTGATTTGCAGTATGTAGTTTTATCAACAGGTCTAATATTATAATGTTCATTTGCAGTAGTAGTATTATCAGCAGGCCTAACATTATAATGAAAGTAAAGTTTCTATTTTTTTCAATTTTTTTCTTTTTTTTTTGCTTATTGTTGCTTGTTTACTTTTTTTTTATTCATTTCTTTTCTCTCTCTTTTTTTCTTATTAATTTTTATCTGTTTATTTATTTTTGTTGTTTCTTTTTCTTCATTATAAAATTTCATCTTGTTTATTTAATTTAGTTATTAATCATATAAATCATTGCTTTTTAAAATTAAATTATTATTATTATTATTATTACTTGTTAAACTTTAAAAAATATTTGTTTATGTTTGCAAATATTTTTAGATCTGTGGTTAAAGGACCTATAGTCATCCCGGCCCCTACCAAAATCCCCACCCCTTATGGCGGGCGGCTAGTCTGGACAATGCCAGGACAAACCCAGCTGATCATTCACTGCAAAAACAAGAACAAAATCAGACACAGAAAAAGATGGTCACAGGTAAATAATATAACTATATATGTATGTGTGTGTATATATATTACTTACTGGGTTTTGTTGTTGTTGTTGTTATTTCAGTGTATGTATGTGTATTACTTACTGGGTTTTGTTGTTGTTGTTGTTGTTGTTGTTTCAGTGTATGTATATGTATTACTTATTGGGTTTTATTGTTGTTGTTGTTGTTTCAGTGTATGTATGTATATGGGTTTTTATTGTTGTTGTTGTGGGTTTTTATTGTTGTTGTTGTTGTTTCAGTGTATGTACATGTATTACTTACTGAGTTTTATTGTTGTTGTTGTTGTTTCAGTGTATGTACATGTATTACTTACTGAGTTTTATTGTTGTTGTTGTTGTTTCAGTGTATGTATATGTATTGTATATGTATTACTTACTGGGTTTTATTGTTGTTGTTGTTGTTTCAGTGTATGTACATGTATTACTTACTTTATTGAGTTTTGTTGTTGTTGTTGTTGTGTATGTACATGTATTACTTACTGGGTTTTATTGTTGTTGTTGTTGCAGTGCATGTATATGTATTACTTACTGGGTTTTATTGTTGTTGTTGTTGCAGTGTATGTATATGTATTACTTACTGGGTTTTATTGTTGTTGTTGTTGTTGTTGTTTCAGTGTATGTATATGTATTACTTACTGGGTTTTATTGTTGTTGTTGTTGTTGTTGTTTCAGTGTATGTACATGTATTACTTACTGGGTTTTATTGTTGTTGTTGTTGTTGTTGTTTCAGTGTATGTATATGTATTACTTACTGGGTTTTATTGTTGTTGTTGTTGTTGTTTCAGTGTATGTACATGTATTACTTACTGGGTTTTATTTTGTTGTTGTTGTTGTTTCAGTGCATGTATATGTATTACTTACTGGGTTTTGTTGTTGTTGTTGTTATTTCAGTGTATGTACATGTATTACTTACTGGGTTTTATTGTTGTTGTTGTTGTTGTTGTTTCAGTGTATGTATATGTATTACTTACTGGGTTTTATTGTTGTTGTTGTTGTTATTTCAGTGTATGTATATGTATTACTTACTGGGTTTTGTTGTTGTTGTTGTTGTTGCAGTGTATGTTCATGTATTACTTACTGGGTTTTTATTGTTGTTGTTGTTGTTTCAGTGTATGTATATGTATTACTTACTGGGTTTTATTGTTGTTGTTGTTGTTTCAGTGTATGTATATGTATTACTTACTGGGTTTTATTGTTGTTGTTGTTGTTTCAGTGTATGTATATGTATTACTTACTGGGTTTTATTGTTGTTGTTGTTGTTGTTGTTTCAGTGTATGTATATGTATTACTTACTGGGTTTTATTTTTGTTGTTGTTGTTGTTGTTTCAGTGTATGTACATGTATTACTTACTGGGTTTTATTGTTGTTGTTGTTGTTGTTTCAGTGTATGTATATGTATTACTTACTGGGTTTTATTGTTGTTGTTGTTGTTTCAGTGTATGTATATGTATTACTTACTGGGTTTTATTGTTGTTGTTGTTGTTGTTTCAGTGTATGTATATGTATTACTTACTGGGTTTTTTATTGTTGTTGTTGTTGTTGTTGTTTCAGTGTATGTATATGTATTACTTACTGGGTTTTATTGTTGTTGTTGTTGTTTTTTCAGTGTATGTACATGTATTACTTACTGGGTTTTCGACTACTGGGTGGACGTGGTTCTAGCAGCACGACAACAGACACAGACGGCGACTCTGCAGACACCCCAGACGCCTACGACAACACCGTGAGAAACAGGAAGAAACGAAAGAGCAGGAAGGGGAAGAAACAGAAATCTGTTCCACTGAAAACCTTGCTGATGAGAATGCCGCCTGAGCAGTACGAGCAGGTAACAAAACAGAGTCTTAACCGATCCCCAAATTATTCATTGATCTTTTACTTCTATTTACTTTTGTTCAAATTACCACAGTATCAAAATATCGAATGTTTCAAAAGAAATTCTTACCTTTTGCATGCTTGTTGTCTAGTCTCCATCAAAAGTTATCCTATTAATGACGTAAATTAATTGATTACATCATTAGTGCAGATACACAGCTGGTAAATATAAGGGAAGCTGTTTTTCGGAACCTTTCGACTATTTTCGGAAATAATAATAATAATAATAATAATAATAATAATAATAATAATAATAATAATAATAATAATATGTACTTTCAAATCATTAAATTATTATAAATTCTTCCCTGAGAGTTTGTACCACTTCAGTATTTGAATAAGTATTTTCTATTCCGAATCCTTGATACCTTTTACGATTACAACAGTTGTGTCAGAAATAATGTTATATCACAAAAGAGTAATTAACAGCAGTACTGTAATTACTGAGTTAGACTAAAGAGTTATTTATTATTACTCAGGTTTATCTCACTCAGTTTATCAAAACGTTTTTGTTTTCAGATTTTGGAGAAAGCCGAGCGTTGTTTCATTCTCTGTCTCGATGGTGACGTCGACTTCCGGCCCGAGTCTGTGAAGCTGCTGATGGACAGGATGAAGAAAAACAAGAAAGTTGGAGCCGTGTGTGGCAGAATTCATCCAGTTGGTTCAGGTTACCATTGTTTATATATTTGTTTTTATTTATTTTTTCTTATTATTATTTTTTTTCTTATTGTTTTATTGTTTCGTTCTTTTATAAAATTGCATACGTGATTATTTATTTATTTATTTATTTATTTATTTAGTTTAATTAATTAATGTATGTATGTATGTGTGTGTGTATATATATATATATATATATATATATATATATATATATATATATATCAGATGAAATATTGCAGGTCCCATGGTCTGGTATCAGCAGTTTGAGTACGCTATTGGTCACTGGTTGCAAAAGGCCGCGGAACACGTGTTCGGTTGTGTTCTCTGCTGTCCAGGTTGCTTCAGTCTGTTCAGAGGTTCTGCGCTGATGGATGACAATGTACTGAAAATGTACACGACAAAACCAACAGAAGCCAGACATTACATCCAGTTTGAGCAAGGTTAGTTATTAGTGATTATCTCCCCTGCATTGTTCAGTAGGTCGAAAGAAACTGAAGAGTTTTGTAAAGCTGTTAAAAAGAAATTCGGAAATTTTGCAGCAACCAAGTTAGTGATAGCTCATTTGTGTGAACAGCATCATTCACAGATTTATTCTAAAACGAAAAAGTAGGAACCATAAACAAACAAATAAATAAATAAATAAATATATAAAGATATTATATTTGTACAAGTGACATATCAGATATTTTATTGTACAAGTTATATAAGATATTGTATATGTACAAGTGATTTATATCAAACATTGTATTTGTACAGGTGTGTTATATCAGATATTGTATTTGTACAGGTGTGTTACAACAGATATAGTATTTGTACAGGTGTATTATATCAGATATAGTATTTGTACATATGAGATATAAGACTAGTGAGTGATATAAGATGTTGTATATGTACTAGTGAATGATATAAGATGTTGTATATGTACTAGTGATATAAGATGTTGTATATGTACTAGTGAGTGATATAAGATGTTGTATATGTACTAGTGAATGATATAAGATGTTGTATATGTACTAGTGATATAAAATGTTGTACATGTACTAGAGAATGATATAAAATGTTGTACATGTACTAGAGAATGATATAAAATGTTGTACATGTACTAGTGAATGATACAAGACGTTGTACTATTCAGGTGAAGATCGGTGGCTGTGTACTCTGCTGCTACAACAAGGTCACAGAATTGATTACTGCGCCGGAGCAGACGCTTTGACCTTTGCTCCTGAAACGTTCAACGAATTTTTCAACCAACGTCGGCGCTGGTCGCCGTCAACTTTGGCCAACCTGATGGACCTGCTGGAGTCGTGGAGGGAGACTGTGCGCATCAACGACAACATCAGCAGACCGTACATCTTCTACCAGTTCATCCTGATCGCGTCCACCGTGTTGGCGCCCGCCACCGTCATCCTGATGATCACCGGCTCCTTCCACTCAGTCCTCGGCCTCAGCGTCTGGTGGTCCTTCCTCCTCTCCATGACCCCAGTCGTCTTCTACGTCGTCATCTGCCTCACTCAGAGCAACAACGTGCAGATTACCGTGGCCGCTGTGCTCACGGCTTTGTACACCGTCGTCATGATGATAGCAACGGTGGGAACCATCATCAGCATCGCCACTGAAAGCTTCAACAGCCCGAATGTCGTGTTTCTCTGTGGTCTGATTGTCGTGTTTCTCATCGCCGGCTTGTTGCACCCGCAGGAGTTTTTCTGTCTCGTGTACGGAGCGCTGTATTTTCTTGTCGTTCCGACGACGTTTATCCTGTTAACGGTTTACTATCTGTGCAACCTCAACAACGTGTCGTGGGGCACTCGAGAGATTCCCAAGAAGCTGACACCACAGGAACAAGAAGCAGCTGACAGAGAGGCCGAGAGAAAAAAGAAAAACAAAAGCAAGAGTATCTTCAGTCTGTGGGGCCTGGTCGCCCTGGTGCAGGAGCTGCGAGACATCACGAGAAGTTTGATGGGTCTGAAGAATGACATGGTGACCACTGTCCAGCAGCAGCAGATGGAAGGTACAGAAGTGACCCTCGACATGAGGAGTGATTGCGTGCACAAGACACTGAGTTCGAGAGATTCTGTCATATCGAGGACTCCAGTCGGATGGGAACCTAATCCCGATCTGCCTTTCTGGCTGAATGTGGAAGAGCTGGGGAATGGGGCAGTGGAACTGATACACGATGAGGAGCTGGAGTTTTGGAACTTCACAATTAAGAAATATCTGCTGCCTCTGGACGAGGACAAGCAGCACAAGGAGCAGGTGAAGAACGACCTGATGCTGCTGAGAAACAACGTCGTCTTCATCTACTTCCTCCTCAACTTCCTCTGGTGCGTCATTACATTACAGCTGCAAGGACTGGAAAGTGAACTGAAAAACTTTTACATCATCAGAAAGTACGAGCCGTTGTCGCTGATTTTCCTCTCAGTATTTGCGATTGTCCTCGTACTTCAGTTTATCAGCATGCTCGTACACAGGTGGGGAACTTTCCTCCACTTAATGTCGAGCACCAGAGTGGACTGGTTCAAAAAGTCTCACAGCGAGCAGGAATTTGCAAAGTTTGTGTTAAACGAGACACGACGTCTGCAGCGACTGGAGCCAGATCTAGAACCTGACCCCGACTACGGCGACGAAGAAGATGACGCCAATACGTCCACTTTCTCTGACCCGGAAATCGGAGAGGAGATGACGTCAGTGAGAGATAATAGTAGCTACTACGACACTCTGAGGAGTTTCAGAAGTGACACGTTGAAAAGGTTAAGAAATCACTCACAGAGAGGAGGAGTGCCCATATTACAAACAATATTTGAACAGAACTTGAAAACCATGCAGAATTACCACAGCAAGTGGAACAGTGACTCTCTGCGCTACAAAGGCTCCAGTCGCATGCAGCGAGCCGACAGCAAACACAAAGGCGCAGTGAAAGAACAGGAAATGCGACAAAGACTTTACACACAGACAATGGAGAGAGACAAAGATCATCTGAAACGAATCCGAGTGATGTGAACCTGCGTGTGTGATCAGATGTTTACATCTCGAATACCTCATAATCCCTGTCTGTCTGTCTGTCTGTCATTTATGTTAGGAAAATTGTTCTCTGTTAGAGTAGTATGCAGTTAGTTTCAGAGAGAGAGAGAGAGAGAGAGAGAGAGAGAGAGAGAGAGAGAGAGAGAGAGAGAGAGAGAGAGAGAGAGAGAGAGAGAGAGAGAGAGAGAGAGAGAGAGAGAGAGAGAGAGAGAGAGATTTCATAATTTTTTATATTTGAAAGTAATATTTTGTACAGATATAAATCATCCATGCTGGTTCATGGTGAAACACACTCATATATATATATATATTTAAAACATATTTTTAAATAGTTTGTTGTATTTTTAGAAAGTCTAACCTGACATCAACTTAATATCATGTTCATGATGATAATGATATAATGACAATAACAAAATGAAGATGATATAAATAAGAGGCAATGTTAACATATTCGGGCAGAATGCTAAATAAATATCTCTTTAGTGAAAATAATGATTTTCCTTTCCTTTTGTGTTTTGCATAGTAGAAGACTAGAAGTCTTTCCGTTATTTTTTTCATTATTATTTTTCTTTATTTCTTTCTAGCTATTGTTAAAAAAAAAAAAAAAAAAAAAAAAAAAAAAAAAAAAAAAAAAAAAAAAGTAAAAGAAAGAAAAACTAAAGAAAGAGAAAAAAATACAAATGAATTGACATTGCAGATTCTATCTCTTATTTTACTTCCTTTTATTTTTTCTAAAACAGACTCAAATAACACTTCTTACTTTCTAAGTTATTTGGTTTACAAAACCAAACAAAACAGCCTCTGTTAATCCAAACACAGAATGTTTTTCTCACGAGATGAAACTGTTATTCATATCACAGTCGCCAGTGATACTTGAACTTCTGAACACAGAAGATAATAAATTTAACATCTTAATATCGATCATCATGTTTTGTATTGAAATGACAGTGTTGAGATTTTAATTAGGTTTTATAAGATTATTTCAAGTTAATATCTGCTAACAAGTCTTGTTTCTGTAAGTCTCGTGTAATTTACGCCTTGTGAACACTGCAAATTAACTGTGTTCATTTTTAAAATCATCATTGCAGTCTGCTTTTACAAGCCATACCTTTTCGTCGTATTTTCTTATTTCATACGATAAATACTGCTGCTGCTACTACTACTACTACTACTACTACAACTACTGCTACTACTATTGCTACAGCAGCAACAAAAATAATTACTACTACTATTATTATATAAACAAGAACAGTCCATATAACTGAAAAGCATTTTTGATTTTGTCATCAATTTAAAACAGAACAAGACAAAAATGAAACTGTTTTATTAGAAATTATATGTACAGTATTCACAACTTTGTACATAGAAATATTAAAAAACATCAAACAAAACTGAATACGTATGTGTGTGAAAGTATATATATGCATGGGTGAGAATATACATATTGTGTGTGTGTGTTTATAGGTTGTTAAATGTGTGTGTGTGTGGGTGTGTTATCTACGTGAGGGGTTGATGTCTGGATGTGTCCTGTGACTGGGCTTCAGTTCTTTAACACTTAAAAGTCGTAAATTTCACCTTTTCTAACTTACCAATGATTAACAAAATACATTAAGTGAAAGAAGTAAATATATTTAAATCTATAAACAATAGTGCGTACAGATATATATAATAAAATTAATAATAATAAAAAATAAGAAGAAACATAAATAAATAAATAATGATGATGATGATGATGATGATGATAATAATAATAATACAAACTATGTTACAAAATAGATTATTAATTATTGTCTTGTTCTAAGATTGCAGTTTAGAAGACAGATATTTTAACTGTAAGAAATTATATACAATATTTTGTATGAATGCTAGTAAAACCTCATTGACTTAAATAAAAATTAATATACAAATGAAATCTCATTTACATAAAAATTTGTAATTAATTAAACATTTCAGACAATTATTTTATTACTAAACCTATGTCTGTACACTTTAACAAGCTGAATTAATTTAAATCACTCAGTTATTTAAATCTTATTTGTGTCAATGACACACGTTTGAGCAGGACTGTACAGTTAAGCTGAAAACATTTTTTATGTTAATATAATTTTGACAGACAATGACAAAAATATTGACAAAAAACATAGAATGAAAATGTCGCAAGAATATTTCAGCTTCCATCTTGCATGGACAAAAGACGTAACATTCAGAAACGTTAGACTAGAACGGGAAATCCTGTGAAATGTACTGGGCACCGAAGTGAGGATTTGAGTTTATATGTGAGTTTTTAATTCAAGTGTTAACATCACTTCTTCCTTCACTTTGCTATGCGACTTTGTTACTGACTGCTGTTTACTTATTAACCAGTCGTATTCGTTTCATCTTTAATTCAATTCAAACACGTATGTGAATCAGGGTAACCTCGACTGACTGTCTTCGTTGTCTTTGTACGGACTTTGTGTTTCTCGAAAGACAGTGGCCATGTTTAGCAGTTAGTGTTTGATTTCTTGTTCTACAAACGTTATACCCTTTTCCTGGACAGACACGATTCGGTATAAAATAGCGCAGTTGTATGTTAGTAATTCTGTCTGGATATTTGATTTAAACCAGTAACATCATCTACACGAATTTCTTACCAGTAACAAACTTAACAGTGATAATTTAGTTATAATTGTGCCAGTGCCATAGCATCATAGCAAAATAAAATAATCAACTGTTCTCTGCAAAACAGTGGTAACAAACTGACTTAACAAATCACATGACTTCACTGATACCAACGTATAGCGTTATTCCATCTCACGTCATATTCCTATGTTAAATATCTAGTCTGTGTGAAACGATTTCATATAGCATAAATAATATTCACTCGTGTCATATTTCTAATCCATTTACCCGATACCATATAACATAGTTCACCTCATTTATATTATAATTTGATAACATAGTTCACCTCATTTATACTATAATTATATAACATAGTTCACCTCATTTACCCGATACCATATAACATAGTTCACTTCATTTATATTATAATTTTTAACTCAATTCATTTAATTTATAATTTTGTAATACAGTTCATGTGAGGTTTCATACATAATAGCTGACATCACGTCACAGCATATAACACAATTCTCATTGCGTCATACCGTATAAAGTAGTTCACATTACATCATACGTATACTACTAATATTACGTAGTTCAGATTATATCATACAGGGTAGTTACCGTGGCTACAAGTAGATCTCACTTAGCATTAATTATTTCAGTAACCTCAAAGAACTGAACGCCTAAGTTAAAACCTGTGTGTAGCCACTGTGAGGTTAGAGCCTAACACTTGTTAGTCTAGTTAAAAACCTGTATGTCACCACTGGGAGGTTAGAACCTCACACTTGTTAGTCTAGTTAAACACCTCTCATGTAGCCTCTGCGCTCTTCTGTGACTGTAAACAACCAGCGTTCTCGTTTCAGTGTTTGTAAACACACAAATATCTTTGTTGTTTGTATTTGTCTTCAGAATATCCAGTGTTTTCGTCTGACTAGAACAATCATGTAGTAGAAATATTATCTACGGTAGATAAAACAAATATGAACAGATTTTAATAAGATATCTGGTTATATTTGATTTGTCTTTGTATGTTGCTGTTATCAGCGTTGTTATTTTAGTTTTGTTTCTTTTATCTCTATCACAAAATGTATTTTCTAGCAATTCAACATTTTAGGAATAAGACGAAAAAAAGAAAGAAATGAGAAACACAGATAGATTAGCAGACAGACAAACAAATACGCTTAGATGGGTGAATGGATAGACAGACAGTTACAAATAACGAATGAATGAATTAGAAATTTAAAAAGTTAAAAAAAGAAGAGTCACTGAAGGTTAAGCAAAAGCAAAATCATTTGTCAAAATATTTGGTTTCAAAAATATAGAACTGTAGAGTTCGTCTTTATAACAGACACAGAATTACATGTTATTTAAAAACAAAATAGATAAATTAAAATCATTTGATCATGAGCAATTGTGCGAGCCGAACGCCTGATGTAGTTTCTGGTTTCCCTGCTGCTAAAATTTACAAAAGAATTATTTTATCGAATTATTTCCTTTTGCAAATTGATGTTTTTCTCTGCTCGAAAACGAGATTGTTTTCTCTCAGTAATTTTTGTCATTGTTGAATAGACAGGAAGTGAATTGTTACGTCACTGTGGCTATGATATCATCTGGACTTTCGGCGCATGTGATAGTGATTTCCTCCATATTTACAAAAGCACTTGTTTCAGCTAGCAGGAAACGCGTCATACATCAATGGACGCCCTGTGACTGCCCCCGTGTAAGTAGAAAGCTCGGCTCGTGTCAATTTTTCTGAAAACAGAAAACAGTCAATGAACTCAGCGTAGTGACGTGAACAGCAAATTATTATTATTATGTTTTTTTTTTATTAATTATGTTTGTTGTAATTATTAATTTGCGAGCCAAATTGTATCTTTCTTATTCTTTCTTACACATACGCCAAACACATCAAAATCTAATAATATTTTTGTTCTTCTTCTTTTAATTACTATTACCTACTTTACATTTTCTTTTTATTTTCTTTATTTATTTACTTATTTATTTAATGTTATTTTTTATTATTATAATTATATACTCACATTTAGTATCTAAACACACTGTGTAGTGTATAATGTGAATATGTGTCTGCGGTTTCTGTGAAATTAAGTTCAGATATATATACATCCAGCTGTTCGCAACATTATGGGTAGATTTGTCAGACTATTAATATGTTGCTAATGCACAAAATTAATATATCTATCTTTCTATTTATCTATCTGTCTGTCTATCTATATATCTATCTATATATCTGTCTATTTATCTATATATCTATTTATCTATCTATCTATGTGTGTGTGTATGTTTTTGTGTGTGTAGTATATATTTTTCTATCGCTATGTGATTATCTGTCTATATTTATATTTCTTTTTTTTCTGTTGGTCATAGTATCTATCCGTCTACGAATCTAAACTAACATATTATTTCTGATTTTAACAAAGTGATCTCATTATCAGTCGTCAGTGTTTAATCTGTGAAGATCTGTTTTTATCTAACGTTTCTTCACGAATATGCTGCTACTCAAACAAACCACTCAACACTGACAATGCTGACGGCCACAACAGGATGATGATGATGGAAATGAAGACCGAGATTTCGATGACGACGATGGTATTGAGGAATTTAATGGCGATTGTGATGTGATGATGAAGTTGATGTGAATAATGATATTAACGGTTATCATCGTAATAAAACATACTGACGTAATGATAGCTATGAAGCAGAAATTGTAGCTAACTGAATATTCATAGCTGTGGCGCGTGAATTAAACTATATAATGTATGTTCCTGTAATTAGAGATTCGAGTAAAGAAAAAATAAATTCTGGAATAAATGCTAATGTATATTTTCTAGAACATCCAGAACCAAGTGAATAACTCTACATAATAAGATAATAAAATAAATATGACAGCGTAGAAATACTGCAGTGAAGAACTAAACTAAATTAGTGCCTTCTGAATAAAACAAAATTTCTATAGCAATCATTAATATCTTACTAGTATATAAACTATGAAATATATTAAAATTTCATATCTACGACGGTTGAGGGCTAAGCTATAATTATGAATAGATAGTTGTAAATAGCATCTATATTAAGTATAAATACACAGAATTATATGTTGTTAATACTGGTACATGTCAGATACAACAAACCTGGGCTGTGAAGTTAATTGGGTAAAAGAAGGAATTCGTCCATGTAAAACATTACTGGAAAAAGAACGTGTGTTACAGTTTAAATTATTTACAGTTCTTTATACTCTTCTATTATTTAGTTATTCGAAGAAAACCAAAAAGAAAAAGAAAATAATAAATATAAACAAACAAATATATACATACATAAACCTATTTCACTGTGTTCTGCAACTGTAAATGTCGTTGGTATATAATTATAGATATCGAGAATTATATAAATATATATAGATAATTATAGATATACATAATTACTTACAATAAATAAATAAATAAACTAGATTCAGCAATTCTGTCAGCTGAATAGTAATTATCTTTTTAGTGAATAATTAGATAAAATTCTATACCTTTATAAATAAAACGTGGCAAATGATTCACTTGAATTTAGGAAATCTCTCTCTCTCTCTCTCTCTCTCTCTCTCTCTCTCTCTCTCTCTCTCTCTCTCTCTCTCTCTCTCTCTCTCTCTCTCTCTCTCTCTCTCTCTCTCTCTCTCTCTCTCTCTCTCTCTCCCCGTCCCTCCCTCTCCCTCTCTCTCTCCCATAGCCTATATTGATATGCAGAAATGCAGTGGAAGGTTATAAGTAAATAATAGTCAAAAACAAAAAACATTCTATACCTATGCACAGAATAAGCATAAGCATGTGTAGCTGAAATATAATTATGCTATATAAGACAGACAAATGTACTGATAAATGATATTTACACACAGAACATACAGAATAATGCTAAACTAGAAAACTAACTAGTAAAATGAAAACAATTTTCTGAATTATATCACAAGAACTTACACAAATGACTAAGTTAAAAACAACTTTCTGCATTTATACTAAATTTATATTCTATTATTCATCTCCGTTATTAAGAAATCGAAATAGTGCTATTTACATCTGGCTTTTCATATTTACTCTCTCTCTCTCTCTCTCTCTCTCTCTCTCTCTCTCTCTCTCTCTCTCTCTCTCTCTCTCTCTCTCTCTCTCTCTCTCTCTCTCTCTCTCTCTCTCTCTCTCTCTCTCTCTCCCTCCTCTGACTACACAGACACTAAAGAAGCTGTAGTAAGGAACAGAAGGAAAAAGAAAATAACACTTGGTGCACAGGGTGAATACACAAAGTAAATGCGCATGCGTGCTATAGTGCACATACCTTTGCAAGTGGTGCTATTGGCGAAAGCAGAAGTGCAAGTCTAAATAGAGGGGTAAATAAAGCGAGACGGGATTCCTAACCTCCGTTTATGGATGACAGTGATCGCGATCGCAAACACGATGATCGAGGGGATCCCTATCACCAGAGCGGCCACTATTGGCCAGAAGGTGTCGTCTCCCTCTGCGTCACTTCCGGCCGACATGCTCATTTTCTGTGTGCTCTTGACAGCCAGCAGAGATTCTGTAGTTCCCACAATGATCGTCTCCGTAGATGTCGTTTCACTGGCAGTCTGAGCCAATGTATGCGACGTTGTTTCTTCTTTGTCAGTGATATGTCGTTCAGACGTTGACTCTGACGAACTTTTCACGGATTGTTGAGTTTTAGCGTAAAACGGAATCGTTGTTTCGTTGTCTGCGCTCAAAGACGTCGTGTCGACACTAACAAGCGATGAAGTTGCTGTCGGTTCAAGATTTCCTGTGTCGGTAGTTGCTGTTTCTACACTTCTGTCTGACAGGCTTTCCGAGCTGCTGAAAGGTGGAGTTGATTTTGTAGTCGATGCCGTTGTAGAAGCGTCTCGTGTTTCTGACGTGATGCTGACATCATGCTGAACGGTGTTGTTATCCACTAACACGTCGTTGTAATTGTAGTTGAAGTTGTTTGATGAGATATTTGTCACGCTGTCGGTTTTATCATTTACTGAAGTTGAAAGTTCTAATTCAGCAACTGTAGCCACAGTCCCGGTTTGTTCGTCTGTTTTTGTGAAAGTTTTAGATTGCGGAGTATTTTTATTGGTTTCCTGATGTTTACCATCAGATTCCGTTGAATTCGTTTTATTCAGTAATTCTGGTGACTCTTTAACAGCAGCTACAATCAAACTCGAATTAAATTTTTCACTTGGTAAAAACGGTGATTCTTTTAATTCCACTGAATTTGAGCTTTCCGAATCTGCATTTAACGAAACTTGACTAACTGTCGATTTATCAGTAGTTGTTGAAGCTAAGTCTAACGACGTTGCTGATGTTGAAGTCTGGGTGTCAGCTAAGGTTTTAGAAATTCTTTCCTTTGCTTGCCGAAGTGTTTTCAAAGTCAAATCTTCTGACTTGTAATGTTCACCGTCTACATCAGAGTGTTTCGAAATGGCATCTCTATTGGTGCTCGCTGCTGTAGTTGTCGTTGAAACTGTTTGAAGTGTTGTGTTTGCGGCATCCTCCTCGAGTCTGGAATCAGTATCATTTACGTCTACATTCGATTCTTTCTCTTCTCCAGTTAGATCAGCTTGTCTGAGGTTTAATTCAGGTAAAGTATCACTGGTGTTTGGTGAGAGAAAGTTCGTCGTCTCCAGTGCGTGTTTTGACAGACCTTCAGCCATTACTTCATTTCCTGATACGTCCACCTTCTGCGTGCTGAGTTCCTGCGTTAACATGGATCTTTCTCTCAGAACACGCGGTCGAAGCAGCGACTTGATTTTCTCTTTGGCTTCAATTTTCAGTGACTTTTCATCTAAAAGTTTTGACTTTGTTTTCTTTGAAAGTTTTGGGAGCTTACTGTTGTGTTTCACTCTGCCAGCTCTTCCTTCCACGACTCCACGTCGAATATCCCCAATTTTCAAAGTCTCTCCAATTCTGTCCTCATCTGAGAAAACTGACGCCACAAATTCTGAATCACTGCTTTCATTTCCTTCATCACTTTCACCTGCTGCTTTAGAAACCCGTTTAACATGTTTATTTATCAACATCTTCTCTTTGTTCCGCTGTTTTAAAGACGCCATAAATCTCTTGTAGAAGGTAGACACCTCGGGAGAGGTCGACTTTAACGTTTTCAACAACCTCGGCTGCACAACGTCGTCCATCATTTCCTCTAACGGCGTGTCGTCGACAACTGCCTCAACTTCAACAACAGCTTCGCTGTTAGCAGCACTTCGCAGTTGTCCCATCGGGGTGAGGCCTCGCCGATCTGTGGACGAGTCTCTCTGCGGCAGACCTGACTTCACTGTTGACGTGTGTCCACCAGAGTCAGTTAAATGTTTAAAATGTTCTATACCAGAACTTACAGACTGTTTGTTGTTTTCTTCAAGTATATCTTTGTTGGTGTCCTTAAAAGTTTTATCAGTTGTTGCCCTTAATCCGGGAAAAAATGAAAATGTAAACCCAGGTGTCTTACTAATATTCTGTGCCTTTTCCAAAACGGAGGATGATTTTTTACTCGAAATGTTTATAGATTCTGATAATGATGAAGATATGTTATTGGTAGACTGCTGAACTGTAGAAATGGCTTTTTGTTGTTTTTCTGGTTTAACTAAAACCTCTGAAATTTTAAAAAGCTGTGGACTTTTTATTAAGCTCAGTTTAGAATAGTCATCCTTCAGGACCGGTCTGTTTGTGGGAGAAGATTCTGAGAATCTGTTTCTGAGAAAATCTTCCAAATCCGCGTCTCCTGACGACTCGAACTCGTCTGCGTGCAGCGACGTCGCACCAAACACGACCGAGTCGAGGTAGTCGCGTGACGTCGTCGTGTCGCCGCCACCTGGTGGTTCACTCACAGACGTCGTTGTCCTTCCATCACGTCGTGGTCTGTCTAGAACATCAGCAGATTTCTCTCTGTCTGGAGACGTGATACACGTTCTGTGAAACGCTGTTTGAAGTCTGCGAAATATGAAAACATTAAAATGAATTTTTGTTGAATATAATAACAATAAATTGAATGTAGAAACCCTTATAATTTATTTTTAATTTAAAACTGAACTAAGAGTGGTTAGATTCTTAGGCTAACATGATTCACTCAGAGGATCATTTCACTACTGGATTATCGTGAATTTTACTTAAAATAGCAAATTTTGATGTCACTTATTTTCTAAGATATTTATGCTTTGAAGGTAATATTTGATATTGAGTGATTTGACATGTTGTGAAGTCAGATAAAGAACGGTGTCTGTTAAACCTTTCTCCTACTACAGATGTGTGTTACTGTCACATTACCACGAGGAAAAAGTCTTTGATAAGTCAAATGCTGGGCGTGTAACTATTAAAGATATTCCTACTTTAACTGCAGAAGTGTAAGACGCGAACAAAGTGAGAACTGGAGAAATGAAGAGATTGTTTTTCACATCAGTAGATGTCTTTCACACTGAGTCAGCTGGTATTAATAAACGAATCTGAATCAGTGAATTAGTGTCTAACATCAAATACATTTTTTAACATATGTTAATACTGTTTGTTCAGTCTGTTTATAGTTTGCTGACCCAGTTTGTTTTATTGCTGACATATACTGATCAGAAAACTGTCAGACGTGATCGTATGCTGTTACCGTGTCTGATGTTGTCTTCCTACGGCCTCCACGTCTGTGACGACGTCTGACGTGGAGTGGAAAGTGGCGCGAAGAGGAAACGTGTCGAGGACTTCAAACTGGTCACCGCGTCTGCCTAGCAACGTCACCTCTACAGTCACAACAGCATGCTGAACAACACAAACACAACAACATCGAAAATTAAAAACATGTCTTAATTCATTTTTTGTATCTGAAATTATTTTTATTATCATCATGCTTCTCCTCCTTATCATTTATTATTATATTGTTTAATCAGAAAATAAACAATTATTCGCGAATCGTTACTAAGACATTTTAATTTGTTTTAATTATAAACATTTCAGTACATTTGTTATCTCCCTTTGTGTTCCAGATGTATGAGAAAAGCCTAATCGATTTAAACGTGTTCTTGTTTAAATCAACTATCCTCAAAATAATATACTCTCTCTCTCTCTCTCTCTCTCTCTCTCTCTCTCTCTCTCTCTCTCTCTCTCTCTCTCTCTCTCTCTCTCTCTCTGTCTTTGTGTGTGTGTATACATACTTGTGTCAAATTTAGTTTTGTATTACTTTGTATGCAACAAAATCAATACTTAGTTATCTCCCGTTAGAAACTCTTTACAACAGAAAAACAAATATAGATACAATAACTAATTATCATTTAATGGTAAGCATAATTATTATTGTTTACCTTTTCCTTATCAGTTGTCATGGAAATATGCAGTTCCTTAGTTAGTGGTTGTTTCTTGTTGCAGACGTCAATGTTGATGATACTGGAAGACTTTGAACAATTTAATCTTTGACAAAAGAAAAAAAATACACCGTAGTAAGATAAACTATAATTTTCTTTTAATATAGTAAAACAAACTGTACATTTTTGCAGTTGTTGTTTAATAGTAAATAGATATATATAAAAAAAAAAAAAAAACAATTGAAGAAAAATAGAAACCAATAAAGAATTAGTAAATAACTTACACAGAAACACACACACCTACAGAAATAAATAAATATTTTTAATAATATGAAGTTAAAATAAATTAATTTAGATATAAAAGTCACTCAGTCTTGAAAAAAGTGTGACGTAAATTCCAACTCAAATTTGCCGTTATGATTAAATAAATAAATAAATAAATAAGTAAGTAATGTTTTTATGTCAGATAATTAAAGATCAATATTTTCTGCTTGTTATTTGTCTACTAAGAAATATTAGAAATAAACGTTGCAAAACCAAATAATAAGTAAAGTGTTAATAAGAAAACTATATTTAAATTTTGAACTGTTCCAAGTAAGAAACAAAGTGTAATAGCAAACTAGATTATCTAAACATTTGTTTACATTACTACATATTTCTTTTACTAATTTCTTTTATTATTATTATTATTATTATTATTATTATTATTATTATTATTATTATTATTATTATTATTATTATTATTATTGTTGTTGTTGGGTTTTTTGTTGTTGTTTCTGTTTCTGTTCTTATTTGTCTTTTTTCTTTCTTTCTTTTTTCTTTTTTTTTTTTTTTTAAAAAGCAACGTTATGAAACATTTGATTTCTTTGAAGAAAAGTCCTGACAGACTGAGTTGATGAGTTTAAAAATAATAATGATGATGATGATGATGATGATAATAATAATAATAATAATAATAATAATAATAATAATAATAATAAAATTTGACATACGAAATGACGTCACTAACTGAAATTTATCAACCATTCATGTATGAACGATTTTTGCTAAAACAGAAATCAGATATGTTTAAACAAATAAAGCAATCATTAGAAAGAGATGCCAAAAAAACAAAAATAATAATAAAAAATAATAATAAATAAATAAAATTTTAAAAAAAAGAATAATAAATAAATAAATAAATAAAAACAAATTTGAAAACGTGATTAATATTAGAACACTATAACATATGTTTGTAAGCTAAATAACATCAATATCTACAACAACAACAACATTAATTAACTAACCATGAATTAATTTAATTATTTTAAATACATTAAGAATTATTAGCAACCAGTTATTTTCTAAATGTATTGTAACACGTGTATTTCAGTTTCATCGTCATTTTGTGGAATTCTGACCAAGGACACGACTGAAGATTAAATAAATTTAATTTCCATTTTTAATTTCGTTTTTAACTTGGAGAACATATTTACATTGACTGGCTGACAGTCTAAATACAGGAAAAACGAGGTTGACACCGACGTGGTTAATGTGTCATGGATATGTTGCATACTTGGGCTGCACCAACAGCAATAATCGAAATTTGAGAAGTTGTCGATGTTGCACTATAAGGCTTTGATACAGGCATATCGCCACCGTGGTAGTTGCTATTCAAATAGTTGTGTGTGATTCATGCAAAACGTTGTGATTGGCTTTCTACTGATCTTTATCAAACATCTCACTGTGAGACTATTTTGTGAGCAGAACAAGTGGATGGTCATCTCACACCCAGTCTGAACTACCTGTACAATAAAACTACCCGTATAATAAAACTATCTGTACAATAAAACTACCCGTACAATAAAGCTATCTGTAAAATAAAACTATCTGTAATATAAAACTACTGTACAATAAAACTACCTGTACAATAAAACTACCCGTACAATAAAGCTATCTGTACAATAAAACTATCTGTACAATAAAGCTATCTGTAAAATAAAACTATCTGTACAATAAAACTACTGGACAATAAAACTACCTGTACAATAAAACTACCCGTACAATAAAGCTATCTGTACAATAAAACTATCTGTACAATAAAACTACCCGTACAATAAAACTATCTGTACAATAAAACTACCCGTACAATAAAGCTATCTGTACAATAAAACTACCCGTACAATAAAACTATCTGTACAATAAAACTACCCGTACAATAAAGCTATCTGTACAATAAAACTATCTGTACAATAAAACTACCCGTACAATAAAACTATCTGTACAATAAAACTACCCGTACAATAAAGCTATCTGTACAATAAAACTACCTCTTCAGTTTAAAAATAAAGCAGTTTGTTTAACAAAAGTATTAACTTTCTATATTTTTTCTCCACCTAGATGCCAGTAATTTTCAGTTTCTACTCCACTACATCAGACACATCACCTTCTACAGACTGTCTTCGAGACTAAATCAGACACATCACCCTCTACAGACTGTCTCAGAAACTAAATCAGACACATCACCCTCTGCAGACTGTCACAGTCACTAAATCAGACACATCACCCTCTGCAGACTGTCACAGACATTAAATCAGACACATCACCCTCTGCAGACTGTCTCAGACACTAAATGAGACACGTCACCCTCTGCAGACTGTCTCAGACACTAAATCAGACATCAAACTCCTCAGACACTAAATCAGACACGTCACCCTCTGCAGACTGTCTCAGACACTAAATCAGAGACATCACCCTATGCAGACCGTCACGCAAACACTAAATCAGAGACATCACCCTATGCAGACCGTCACGCAAACACTAAATCAGACACGTCACCCTCTGCAGACTGTCACGCATACATTAAATCAGACACGTCACCCTCTGCAGACTGTCTCAGACACTAAATCAGAGACATCACCCTCTGCAGACCGTCACAGACACTAAATCAGACACATCACCCTCTGCAGACTGTCTCAGGGACAAACACGTTTTCAAACATTCTATGTTTCATACAGTGTGAGAAACAGGAACATTCTGATTTCATACACAACTGAATTACTAAGATTAATTTAACATGGGATTACTTTTACTTTAATTGTTTAAATCAACAAAATTCTCATCGACAGAAAATAAACCCCCAAAAAAAATTAAAATTAAAATATATATATATATATATGAAAATTAACACTGACCAGATATATGTTTTCCATTCATTATTTTGTTTCCTTTATTCTAATTTTATTTATTTATTTATTGTTACATTTAATGGCTTCTCTTTAAATTTAAATAGTGATAATGATTATGATGATGATTATGATGATAATAACAATAATGAAATACACATCTTTCTCATGCATTAGTTCTGTGCTTGTCCAAACAAAAAGAAGATACACACGTCAAGTAGAAAAAACTAACCAAAAACCCACTGAGGACTTTTAATTGTTAGCTATTACATTGTCCGCTGTTTACAGTGGTCTGTTTGAACAAGGCGTAACTAATTGGACTGAGCAACCATGTATACTTATAAAGTGACTTTGTAAAGTGATAGATTCTCTGTTTTACACAGACGTACACCTTTCTTCTTTTCTTCTTCTTCTTCTTCTTCTTCTTCTTCTTCTTCTTCTGTTTGTTCTTCTTCATATTATTATTATTATTATTATTATTATTATTATTATTATTATTATTATTATTATTATTCTCTTTCCCCGTTTCTTGTTAAAAATAAGTGAAATCTCTGTATGGTTTTCTTGTAATTGTTTAACGCAAGACTTGTGACTATGAGGTAAAAATGAAGTAATCTGATTGTGTGGCTCTCTTTGCTAGAAACATGTTTTATATGTTAACCCTGCCTCATTTAACTGCAAGTTTAGTTGTTTAAGTTGTTTTTAACCTTCGTTGTTATCATCATCGTCGTTGTCGTAGACGTCGTCAATGTTGTTATTGTCATTATGCTTTCTTTTCTTTCATTTTTCAAGACATCTGAACAACCAGTTATGTAAAGTTGTCATCCTGCACTTTATTTATTTATTTATTATTTTTAATTTAATTTATTAGCAGTTCAAAAGCAATATTAATTTCTATAAATTTAATAGAAATTACATTTCAAATAAAGATATATAATTACATATATAATTTTGCTCCAGTAAACACATACATATATTTTATAACAAAAGAAGAAAAAAAAACTTCGAAAAGAAAAACACCTGTAAACACTACGAAAAGAAATGCGCGTTCTGTTGAGATGTGACACACACACATGTATGTATGAGAGTGCCTGCGCGTTCTGTTGAGATGTGACACGTGCACACACATGTAGCTGTATGTGAGAGTGCCTGCGCGTTCTGTTGAGATGTGACACGTGCACACACATGTAGCTGTATGTGAGAGTGCCTGCGCGTTCTGTTGAGATGTGACAAAACTGAAAACACATCGAGTTCAAGAGAGTGCCTGCGCGTTCTGTTGACATGACGTCACAAATGCGTTCTGTTGAGATGTCACAACATATTTCTGTAGGATTTGCTTCTGTTGAGATGTGACAACTGGAAAACATCAACTTCAAGGTTTTTGTTATTATTACTACTACTACTAGTAGTAGTAGTAGTTCTCTTTGTAATTGTAGTTGTTGTTGTTTATGTTGTAGTAATAAAATATACTAATATATTAAATAAAGCAAAAGACAAACATACATACGTATACTCACTCATACATACATATATAATTATGTAAATAAATAAATAAATATTACCTGGTAGAACAGTTTACGGCGAGGTAGATGTCACGTGACTTCTGGTCACTACATATCACATTGTTGTCAATTATCTGTCCTTCTAGACCAACGACAACCAGTTCTGTTGTACACAGCGCAGCACTCTGAAAACAACAATAACGTCATCATCATTAGCAACAACAACACCATTAACATTAATAATAATAACAAGATTTATAATTACAATAAAGATAACAACAAAATCCAAAGGGGAACAAAATAGGGGAAAAATAATAAAAAAAATAAATTAAAAAAAAAAAAAAACCAATGAAACTAACAAAAACAACAATAACAATAATTAAAATAATAATAATCGAAGCAGTAGTAGTAATAGTTGGTGCTGATGTTTAGATGTAGTAGTTGTATTTGTAGCGGCCGTGGTGGTGGTAGTAGTTGTTTCTGTTGTTGCGAGAGGAGGTGTTGTAACAGTTGCTGTCGTCAAAGATCACTGGAATTGGGTTTTTGTTTTAATGTTTTTTCAGAAACCTCTGTTATTCTGTTTATTAATGAAGAAAGAACACGTACAGGCATTCAACAAAACAGCACAAAATTTACATCAAATGCAAAACGTCACCATAAAACAGTGCCAAACATTACTGACCAACTGATACGACAGAAACACGTGCGCACAACGTAAACGTAGAAGCACGTGATCTGCGCGTTATACGTGCCCGTGCATTACTGACAAACACTGTGAATGTTCAGAGAGAAGATGCGTCACGTATTACTGGAATATTCATAATGTTATCTGTGTGAAATATTCTGTGTCAGAATACAGAGAGTGTGTGTCTGTCTCGTCTTCTCGTCTTTTAAACGCTGCAGGTTCTGTCACGTGGCAGACACAGAACAATGAACACGTTTCTTCTCCACTGTTTGCTGTGTTGATCAGAGTTTGTGGTTTGTGTTAGTTTTCATACACTGCGCAAATATCAAAATATCGTCAGACATTGACAGCATCATTGTGTATTTGACTGTTGTAATTTTGTTCAAGTATTTTTATTTTATTTTTCTGTACATCTCCATCCATCAGAAGAATAGAAAGAAAGACAGAGAGACAGACAGAAGCAAAAAGTTGAGAAAAATGAATTAAATACACATGTAATACAAAGGCAGATGCATTCAGATATTCAGACAGATAACTGTTTTACATCTGAGCTTATACAGAGAATTAAAAATAGATTAATAATACACACATAATCACAGACAGAAGACTGCCGTAATAAAATGAATGTTAAAATGAATATTAAAATACATGTTAATATTGTCAGTTTAAGCGTTCACAAAGACATCAAACTTTCATTTCAGATTTCATACTCAGTGAAAACTACTCGTGCTAACAAAAAAAATTATTTCGTATAAGATACATTTAGATATACAACAACAGGATAGTAATGAAACATGAATTTGTTGGTCGTTTTCTTCTGGAATGTTAACTAATTTCAAGCTGTTAGTGAATTATTTACTTCAATGTGCATTTGGCTCTCAACAAATCATAGTCATCACTTCAAATCCGTCCCTTTGCTCCTGTGATTTAACACACAGGTGTCTGTGTTTTTCTCATTTCAAGTGTTGTGAATCATTAACAGGAAAGGAGAGTCGATGTTGATTAGGAATGTGTGTGTGTGTCTGTGCGTGCGTGCGTGTGTGTGTGTTTGTGTGCGTGCATATTTGTGACTGTTTTATATATTACATTTGTATTGTTTTTCTTATTCTTGCTTTTAGAGTTTGTTAAATACAAGATTTATTTCATATCCAAAATAACCTTGAGAATCCAATTCTACATTCTTTGTTATTCTTAACAAACAAAAATAAACTCTGTGTTTGTTGTTAGTAGGGAAGTGATTTTTCATATGACATGTCCAGCCTTTGGTATCTCTCTTTTTCTACAATGTCCTGTTTGTGTTCTCTACCTTTGTTCTCTGTCTGCTTTTTAGTTTACCGTTTAAAGACGAGTTTTTGTTGTTAATCTGTTTGACATTGAACTTTGTTGTTCGTGTCCCTTAATGAGTAGACCAGCTTTGAGTACACTTGTTGTCAAACACTGCTAGTCCGTTGTAATGCGGAACACGTCCTCGGGATCGGTATTGGCTGACTGACCAATAGAAACTGATCTGGAGATAGGAAGGGGAAATAACTCCGTGTGATGATAAGAAAGATAATCTGACTTCAAATATTTCGTGTAAACATAATTTAAAACTGGGTTTATGGAAAGACTAACATGAGACTATTAACCCAGATGACCATCCTGTGTTTCGTTTTCATCAAAAAAGAAAAGATATTTTCAAGTCTAAGAATTTTCTTGTCATCTTGATACGACCCTGGAGCCAGTCTTCAAAGTCTGTGATTTTGGAAACCCAAAATAAATTTAAACATAATTTGTGTGTGTAAAGTATTAAACAGGTCTTTATAACCATCCATTTTGGCCTCCCAGTGTTTGGCTCCACAGAAATCTTCTGGTATTCTAGGCGAAACATTTTATTTTTGATGAGATGTTGTTTGTTTTTTAATATTGTCTAATAACTCTTTTTTCAAAACTTTGTATTATTTAGAGGTTACATCAAGGCTGGACTTGATAAGCTATTTGAAACATTAACTACGAGACGTCTGCATACACACCACTGTTTGGTTTGACTTGTTGTGACAACATAAAGAGAGAAGAGAAATGAAAACTATTAATTCTACAAATTAATCTAATTCTAATTAAACAGAATAACACTGATTTTTAAACAACAACAACAACAATAAACAGTGTCTATTTTTAGAATAAAATATTTTATTAGCATAAAGTCGGTTTGTTTGACTGACCTCCAGGAAGGTCAACATTCTGTTGTGAAGAAATTTATTAAATGTTTCTCTGTGTTCACAAGTGAGATGAAAAAAAAAAAAAAAACAAACAAACAAAAACAGTACAAAAAAACAACAACAGTATAATGTATGTGTAGTAATATGTTCTTTTTCTCTGCGTATTAAAAGAAACATTTCATTTACACAGAGGCATCTCACTATAACGGTATTAGACAGTCAGTGAAACAAGACTCTAAAACAAGAATATTGTGTTTAATAGTTTGTATAGTGATTACTCAGTAATACAAAAGATGTTTTATATATGCACCTACCTATAAACAGGAAAACACACAAATTTGACAAACTAGTCGCGAAGCTCGAATAGGCCAATAGAGAGACCTGATGAATCAACATTTATTTATTTATTTATTTATTTATTTATTTATTTATTTATTTATTGTTTTCATAATTTATTTTATATTATCATTAGTATTACTACTACTACTACTACTACTACTACTACTACTACTACTACTACTACTACTATGTTTATTGTTGTTGTTATTCGAGCAAAGATAATAACTGTTGGTGAAACATTCGTGTCAAACTTTGCTGTGATATATTCTACCGCAATTACCTAGAAATAATTCATATGTCCGCAAATTTGTTTTATTCTGTACTTTATTATTAGAAAAGACTGCGTGCGAGTCAAATTATTTATTTAATAAATTTTACATATCAGAGGATTATCGAAATCAGTCCAAAAGAAAAAAAACAACGGATTTAATAAGTCCAGAACAAAAAATATGCGATGACCTTGACAAAGAAAGAAAAACAGAAGAGCATTCGCAATTAGTGAATAATCTTTTAAATGATAAAGCATTCAGTCCTATTTTTGGTCGCTGCTCTTGGGAATAGATTTAACGTTCGGCGTTTACGTGACCTGCTGAGCAAGTGTTACGACGCGAGGCTTCTTAACCTCGATTTGATAACTCAACCTGGCACCGAACACACAGATGTTAAAAACAAAGATGTAACCTGGCAACTGAACAAACCTCACAAACATGTTGTTTTCTGAGACGTATTAGCAGCATCAAAGTCTCACGTAAAGTCAGATACTGGAAGCTTATTTTTATTTACAAGTAGTTATTCAAAGGATTTGTAAATATAATTTTGGCAAGATGAAGGCCAAGGTTTTTCGATTTTTTTATTTTTAATTTAACTATTATTATTGTTTTCGTTTGTTGGTGTTGTTGTTTGTTACTATTTTTATCTTTTTACATTAGATTTCAGGCATTAAAAACCTGTCGCAGAGAACAAGTTCAAACAGGAAGTAAGCCAGTGCGCAGGTCATGCAGCACGGAGTTCGCCGCGTGTGTAAGTGTGTTCATGAGTTTGTTTGTTTGTTTGTTAGTATTGTTATTATTATTATTATTATTATTACTATTATTATTATTATTATTACTATTACTATTATTATTATTATTATTGTTATTATTGTTGTTTATTATTGTTATTATTATTATTATTAATTTTATTATTACAGTTTATTATTACGTAATTCCTCATTTTACAGTTCACACGTACTTCCTCATGTTTCGTCCACAAAGGAAGACATTTATCGGGTGACATATTTCTTGTGTGCAGGTAAAAATACGCTCGCGCTAAGAAAACATGGCAACTGCTTGTTACTCAGAACGATTTCTCTCTATCCTTCCGTCCGTTAATCCGTCCATTAATCCGTCCATTAATCCGCCCGTTAATCCGCCCGTTAATCCGTCCTTTGTCGTTCTCTACCCACAATTTCAGGGCAATTTAAGTGTTAAAGGAGATAATTTCACATATTCTTTAACGATGTTTTCTGTGATTTTTTCTTTTTTTCCCCGTTTTATTCCCTGCTTAGCAATAATGTGTAAAACTGCTGTTATGTAATAAAGTAACCTTTATAGGCAGACAAGACGGTTACCTGGACAGAGCGGCTACGACAGGCGTGCTTTAATTTGTTGTCACCAAATTAACCGAAATTTTTGAAAAGTATATAGATTCTGGCACAACACGATTTTGGAAATAATATTGTATGACCACCGCACTTGTATTTGAACTGTCAGTGAAATAAAGAAAACAAAAGTGATTGAAATAATATATTTTATAATATATTTTATAATTCGTATTTCGATTTGAAGAAAGACATCATCAGTCAATGCTAAAATGTTTATTATTTATTTATTTATTTATTTATTTATTATTATTATTATTATTATTATTATTATTATTATTATTATTATTATTATTATTATTATTATAGTAAAGAATAAAAATTTTCAAAAATAGAAATTACCTTCGTTCTCATTCTTATTAATCATTCTTTTTTTGGAAACAAAAAACAGAAAGAAAGTTAAACATAGATATGTAAATAGATATACACAGATATGTAAATAGTATACACAGATATGTAAATATCATGCACAGATATGCAAATAGTCTTGTCAAAGCTTTGTATCAGTCTGACTATGCAGTTATCTCTATGTAACGAGTGATGACGAATACTTTGAAATCCAGGCTGACTGTGAGTTTAAACTGTGCATTAGGTCAGCGCTAACAAGATATAAATGTCAACCGATGTGCAAGTCTTTCTGTTTCGTTGTTTTCTTGTTGTCTTCTTTTTTCTTTTTCTTTTTGTCTTTGTTTTTTCTTTTTTCTATATTTTTTTTATTTTTTTTATTTTTGCCGGTTTATTTTATATTTAATTATTTATTTATTTATTTATTACATCTGTTTTCTTTTGTTTTCTTTTATTCAAAATGTTTTATTTTATTTTAATATCACTGTAGACATTAATACAAGTATAAAGTTTCAGAAGTTGCTGTGTGTTCAGTGTTTAACTGTTATAAAATAAACACGCAGTGATAACACGTCTAAACACAAAAATCACTTGTTTGGCAATTTTTTCATTTTCTGTCGGGTGTTAATACTTTATTTTGAACCTCGCTATAATTCACATGTTCAGATTCGCAGGTTTGTCTCAGCAAATCTCTCGCATTATCCGCTTTGTCTGCTTTTCATAGGACTTACCACCATGCTGCGAGTTTTTAAATAGCCCTTTACTCTTACCCGGTCACGTGAGAGCTAAATTAGGTAACACGTTTAAACACTTTGAAAACAGCTTTGCGGAAAGCTAATTAAAGAAACGTATTTTATTTGTCTGGTATCAGATAAAGTCTTTGTTATTTCTCTAATCTGATGTGAGGTTTGATATTTTATTTGTCTGGTATCAGATAAAGTCTTTGTTATTTCTCTAATCTGATGTGAGGTTTGATATTTTATTTGTCTGGTATCAGATAAAGTCTTTGTTATTTCTCTAATCTGATGTGAGGTTTGATATTTTATTTGTCTGGTATCAGATAAAGTCTTTGTTATTTCTCTAATCTGATGTGAGGTTTGATATTTTATTTGTCTGGTATCAGATAAAGTCTTTGTTATTTCTCTAATCTGATGTGAGGTTTGATATTTTATTTGTCTGGTATCAGATAAAGTCTTTGTTATTTCTCTAATCTGATGTGAGGTTTGATATTTTATTTGTCTGGTATCAGATAAAGTCTTTGTTATTTCTCTAATCTGATGTGAGGTTTGATAGTTTATTTGTCTGGTATCAGATAAAGTCTTTGTTATTTCTCTAATCTGATATAAGGTTTGATACGCTAATTCAACATGTCTGGATGTGCGTTGAACATGATATTGCAGCTGTATGTACCTGTGTACGCTCATGTTGTTTGGTTATATTTTTCATTGTTTTTTTCTCTGGGGTTATATATATATATATATATATATATATATATATATATATATATATATATATATATATATACACATACATACATACATATCTATCTATCTATCTCTCTCTATATATATATATTGTCTGATTCATTATTATTATTATTTTGTTGTTTTTTATTAGTTTTTTTTCTTTACGATGTCACATGTAAAAACATTGTTTTCGTGCTAATCTCATATGTCATAAAAGCTTTCTAACTTAGGAGGTCAGCAGATCGTAGAAAGCTTCTAAATGTATAGTTCACTTCTATGTTGAAAATAACTGAAATGTAACTGATAAAAACTTGTTAAAACAGTTGCTGCACAAGTTAGCATGATTGCAAGCATTCAGTGCACGAGCAGTTTTTTAAACACATTCCAGTTGCTGTACCGACTAGTTTCAAGTGAATGCGTTTTCACTGTGGCTAACAAACACATATCCAGTAATATGTACAGTTAGGATGGACAGCGCTGGAATAATAATAAATAAATAAAAATAATACAAAAATTTAAACCCAGTTACTCGGAAAATAAGAAGTTATTAACGTATGAAGAATTTAAAGACATTGCAAAAAGATTGCAACAAGACGACAAATAGAAGTTTGTAAAATAAATATCAAAGCTGAACAATGGGCTTAGTTCTCCGTGATTACAAAAACCATTGATGTGTGTGTATGTGTGTGTGTGTCTGTGTGTGTGTCTGTGTGTATGTTTGTGTGTCTGTGTGTGTCGGTGTGTGTGTGTGTGTGAATACACGCACATCTAGAGACAATTGGGCAGGTGGTCAGATCGGTATTTATGTAAAGAGAATGCTTGTCACTGTTCTGTTCTATGAATATGACAAAAGCTGCAGGCCAGAGTTAGAGAGCTGTATGATCTACTCTTAGCCACGTTTTATGAATTTAACCTGATTTCAACCTCAAATCATAAAAACAAACCTTGCTGAAAAAAATATACCATCTTGTTTAGTTCACTTTTTTTTTGTTTACCTTCGTATAAATTTAGTGAGAAGAAAAAGAAATAATATTATGAAATATAATTTATCCTTATGAAGGTTAGAAAAGTAAAATAAGATAAAATATAGAGTTAAATTGAATACAAAAGAAAAAAGAAAGAAAAAGAAAAAAGTACAATAATGTACAAGAAGAGAAAGAATATAATATATAACAGTGAAATTTTTATTTGTGATATTACTAAAACGTCTTGTTCCAAACCTCGTATTCATGTGATTTACAACTGGTTTCCAGATTTAGCGGCTTGCACAAATGAAGATCGCGGAACTACAAAGTCGCTAGTCTAAGAATATCGATATAAACTGATTGATTGATTCGAGAAATAATAAAATCAGTGATAGTCCTTTCTTCACTACTGATGTTTTGTATAACAAAATTTCATTAGTACATGAAATAATAATAATAACTGTAATTTGTCTTATTACGTTATACGTTTCATTAACGAATTAAAACATAATTTTAGATCTGTATTATGAAATCTTCAGTGACAAAAATAATTAATCTGAGAGTTAATAATAGTATCAGTAATAAAACTAGACTTCTAGATGTAGCCTTAGCGTTTTCTCATTTCATTCAGAATTCATTGGCAAATATTTCTTAACCGCGGGGACTAAAACGCGTCATTCTAAAAGTGATCTTGTGCCGGAAATGTACTGCGGATGTGTTACGACGTCGTGTATGTAATCAGCAACGTCTTGCTTTAATTAGGTCACACAAACAGCTCGTGCAAACTGATAAACACGCAGCAGTTCGTGACACGCGGTGTTTGACTCTGTCAGTTCTTCCCTGAACTGGGCGAGGTCAGAGGTCGCTCGTGCAGTCTGCTACGTTTCGTGTCAAATGTCAACTCGCATTTCTAACACTGAAATAGTTTTGTACTAAGTTACTGAATAAAGCACATGTTATACGTTGGTTTATATAATAATAATAATAATAATAATAATAATAATAATAATAATAATATATTTAAATGAATACATGGAAAAAATTATTTTAATTCTTCTGTAAGTTTAATTGTTTTAAAGAGTTTTCAGATTTTAATTCTTTAACGATAATTTTAAATAAACAAATAAATAAATAAAATATTTTTTTGTAAAGAAGTCTGTTAGATCTAGGCTCATTTTCGAGCATTGCTTATTGCGCTGATTAATTATTTATCTTTTTTAATTTTTATAAAAATGTTTATTGTTTTGTTTATTTATTTTATTTCTTTTTCTTTTATTCGTTTTCTTTTATTAATGAGTTTCGTGTTGTTTACTCTGTAAGAGAAATAAAACATTGTGTGTTTGATACAGAGAGAATATGTAAATTAACTCTGGGTTTCTTTCTTGTTTGTTTGAGGAATTTGTTTGATGTATCAAAGAAATAAAATTAGTTTTCGTTTACTCTCCTCGTCATCGCATTGTGTGTGTCAGTGAGGTGGCAACAGCCCCAGCACGACTTCCTGTGTCGGCGTTTAACTACGTCAACTGTTTGTCGTCGTGACAGTCGAAAGTGTGGCAGTCACAAAAATAGCTACAGCCGCACCCAGAGCAGCTACAATGATGTCGAGGAAAAAACGAATCAATTCTAGAACGTCGTTCACGTCTCGTCAGAATTTAACAGAATAAACAACAACAAACACTAAAATAACAACAACAAACACTAAAATAACAACAACAAACACTAAAATTACAACAAACACTAAAATAACAACAACAAAAACTAGAATAATAACAACAACAGACACTAAAATAACAACAACAAACACTAAAATAACAACAAAAACTAAAATAACAACAAACACTAAAATAACAACAACAGACACTAAAATAAAAACAACAAACACTAAAATAATAACAAACACTAAAATAACAACAAAAACTAAAATAATAACAAACACTAAAATAACAACAAACACTAAAATAATAACAACAAACACTAAAATAATACCAACAAACATTAAAATAACAACAAAAACTAAAATAATAACAACAAACATTAAAATAACAACAACAAAAACTAAAATAACAACAACAAAAACTAAAATAATAACAACAACAAACACTAAAATAATAACAACAACCACAATAATGAAAACAACACCAGTAATGAATACTAAAGACCAAAATTCAAAGAAAATATATCAAGATAATAATAAGGACCTGCAACAAATAAACAACACTAAAGATAATGTAAATATCAGTAAATCAACTACATTAAATGGAAACCATCATACAACCATTATTAGATAAAACTACTGGTTCATTCTTTAATACAGAATCTAGTAATAATATTTTGAATTAAGACAATTTTCTTAAAGCAGCTACAAGAACTTGGTGAAATAATTTCTATAATAGAGCAATTTGTAATTATCTTACAAATGCTTGAAAATAAGCAGACACACACACATACGCACGCACACACACACATACGCACACACACACACACATTGTTTTTATTACTACTGTATTACCTTTTTATAATTTATTTTTTCATTTTTTTTCTTCTTCTTTTTATTTTATCATACACAGCTGTGAAAGTGTTGATTTAGCGGGGAGTATCATTAAATACTACAAATTAGGAGAAGAAAAGTGGGTTATTTGTTAACTAAATAGCGTGATTAACTGTGGGAGTGTTTCAAATAGCTCGCGTGTCTTCCTCTTAAAAAATCGTGATTGCTCGATGTGCGTGGTTACGAAAAACAAACCGGAGCATGGAACCGGGCCAGACCCAGTCTGATGACGCAGGACGCACGCTTTAGCGGAGGATGTAAATATTTTAGCAGGCAGTTACATAAAATTTAAAAGTAGAAAATAATTGTCAGTGACGTTTCTGTCTAGCATGATACGCATACACACATACATACATACCTGTACACCTACGTAAACATACTTATGTATACACATACATTTAATATTCATAAATACATAAATACATAAAAACAATCACACATACATACTTGTGTTCTTTTGAATATATATTATGTCCTTATTCATTTAAGTATTTATATTGTAATGATATTAAACAAATGCAGATGCACAGAAAGAAAACTAAATTTATAGAGGAAAAAGAAATAAGAGAAAAGGAGAGAAAAAAAAGTAAGAAAAAGGAAAGAAAGAAAGAATTTTTAAATTTATCAAGACACATACTCTGTTACGGATGTGTACAAAGAAAATCTGACTTCGGCCCTGGAATAGCAGACATTAGAAATAAACTCACTGTGATTAATCAGGAGACTTTTTTTTATTTCATTTGTGACGTTATCGTCAATTTAAGACGATTAAATAACATTTGAAACTTTGACTTTGACTTTATTCTCGTAAACTGTAGGATTACCGAGAAAAATGTATTACAGACGTATAATAACAAAATTAGAATTAAAATGCACATTAAACAGAAGGATTTATATACCTTGATTAATACGATTAATTAGTTAATCCATCGACGTAACCGTTACCACGCTTATCGAAATCGGTTAATCAGGTGTAATAAATAATGATCAGTGAACAATAGCACATTGTTATAATTAACAATACCGCGTTAATCGCTTTAAACAAGGGATACCAGTTAATAAAACGTATTATTATATTTGCTATTACTATATAAATGTCTTAATTATTACATTAGCTTTCTTTTTCTTTATATGTATTATTATTATTATTATTATTATTATCTTTGTTCAGTTATGATTTATTTATTCCTCATTGTTATTTATAATAATTCATCCTAACGCTGTTTATAATTTTTCTTCTCTACGTTTTATTCTTTCCAGTGTTAGCGGTTTCGACTTCACGCATGTTCCTGTTTTCGGGAGTGTTTTATTTTCGACCTGTCTTGAGCAGGTGATCATGCACTGCAAACTGAAGAAAAACTCTTATTGTTGTTAATCTGCGCGTCTGACAAGCTTGGCCTGTACAAACACGAGTAAATCTTAGTAAAGCTGCTCTTTTCACTGATATGTTTAATGTCAAAAACTCAGTCTGCGAGCAGAGACTCGGTTATCAGTGAGGTCAAAATTAACATACAGCGACAAGAGAGATGTTAGCTTGACAGTCTTTTTTTCTTCTTTCCATCTTTTTGTTTCTTTTTCCTCTTCTTTCTTTCTTTTTCTTCTTTTATTCGTCTTTATTTATTTTGATTTATTTTGTTTTGTTTTGTTTTGTTTACTTTAGTATGCATTACTTTATTTTAATTTAATTTTAATATTATAATAATCTATCTATATCATACACACACACACACACACACACACACACACACACACACACACACACATACACACACACACATACACATACACACACACACACAGGTTATTACTGGTACAGAGAGGTCCTATGCGTTTTTTCCATAACTTTTAAGATTTTGCAGTAAATATCTTCCCATGATGAGGTTAGAGCCTGAATTTAAAACAACTCTTAATAAGCCGGAGTTGTGCTTAGATCGACCTTTCCGTGTCATGTTTTAAAATTCACAAATATCGGCAGGCCTGCTTTTTAATTATTGCTTCAAACTCCATACGTATTATACTTGAAAGGAATTAGTGAACAGAATCAATTACTTTCTTTTGATCCCCTCTAGGTCAAAGTTCGGCTGGTGCTGTTGGTGTGGGGTCACGTGACGACGTTGTTTTCGTTTTCTGTAATCGCCAGTGTTTGTCTAACTCGACATTACCCTGCAGTGGGGAAATACGCGAGATACTTTGACTTGCGTGTTTTCAGACTTAAACAGCAATTAGCGGTTTATATCGCGCAGAATAAACTGTTAATCATTCTTGTGTATCTTCTAAAGTTCTGAGAGAGAGAGAGAGAGAGAGAGAGAGAGAGAGAGAGAGAGAGAGAGAGAGAGAGAGAGAGAGAGAGAGACTGGTAGATGGCGTGTGTTTTGGCAACAGTTAAGAAGATCAGTTCTCTCTTGTGTGTTTTGTCTACGTCACTGTACACAGTTTAAATACGGTTACCTGCTGAACCATGTTTCAAAATGAAAGTAAAAATTTCAATATTATTATTTATTTAAGATAACCTAAACACATTTGACTAATAATGGTTATGGTCAAATATGATTTTTTAAATTATTATTATTATTTTATTTTTTTTTTTGTTTTTTACTTGTTTTTGTTGTTGTTTTACGGTAGATCAATTCAGCGGCTTCTGTCATCAACTAGAGACACATAGACAGTGAGACACACAGACAACGAGACACACAGACAGTGAGACAAACAGACAGTGAGACACACAAACACAAACAGACAGTGTCGTCTGAGACACACAACACTGTGTTTGAAACTGCCACAGGAAACAGCTTCAACCAGTTAGAATTTTTCACCCTAAGATGTCCAGTGTGTAACGACATAAACAGAAATCACAGTAAATAGTCACGAGTAGAAGAAATCACAGTAGATAGTCACGAGTATAAGAAATGCACAGGAGATAGTCACGAGTATAAGAAATCACAGGAGATAGTCACGTGTATAAGAAATCACAGGAGATAGTCACGAGTATAAGAAATCACAGGAGATAGTCACGTGTATAAGAAATCACAGGATAGTCAGATAGTCACGGAGATAAAAGTAAATCAAATCACACACAGTAGATAGTCATCTGCACAGTGTATAAACAGTACTTAAATCAGGATATAGTCAACCACTGGATAGTCACTCGTATAAACAAATCACAGGAGATAGTCACGTGTATAAGAAATCACAGTGGATAGTTACGTGTTTAAGAAATCACAGGAGATAGTCACGTGTATAAGAAATCACAGGAGATAGTCACGTGTAATGAAATCACAGTGGATAGTCACGTGTTTAAGAAATCACAGGAGATTGTCGCGTGTATAAGAAATCACAGGAGATAGTCACGTGTATAAGAAATCACACACAGTAACAACAGTTAGTCATCTGTACAGGAAACATGTACAGAACAGTACTTAAATCTTCTACTGTGACAACCTCTGCATACATCTATTGTAACACATTTGTGCCATATATAGTTACAAATTAATTCTCTTTAAATAGGAAAACTACTTCTGTATGAATAAAAAAATGTTTAGATATTATCATCATCTTCATTATTTATTTAATTATTTATTTATTTTCATTTATTTATTTATTATTCTTGTTGTTATTCTTCTTCTTCTTCTTCTTCTACTACTTCTTCTTCTTATTATTATCATTATTACTGGTAGTTATTGTTGTTGTTGTTTTTATTATTAGTAGTAGTAGTAATAGTAGTATTATTAATGTATAATATTTACAATATGTATTACGCACGTGTCACGTGATTGACATACAACAGGTGATATACACGTAATATGTTACAACACAGAGTTTAAACAGTGAAATATCTGTACCTGTTGCTGTTTTTTCAGTGTTTACATGTTATGTTTTCACAACTGGACACATGTGGACTAAAGTCAACACGAAAAGTCAACAGTTGTTGACTCTGGGCAGCGAACTCTGACAGCGAGGAAAAAGACAGTTTTTAACGTCGTGCAAACAGTTTATGTGCAAGAATTTGAAATGTCTGTTGACATGTGCATTATGTCATCACCACTGACCCAAACTTAGTGCTGGAATGTTACATGGTGTTTGCAGAAAGGTTCATGGTTAAGTGGAAATAATAACTTCATACAGACACTGAACGTTTTCACCTTGTTTAAAAACAAACTACAATATTTTTAGTTTTTATTTGATGTACATACAGGATAATGTCCGCAAAAGTCACGAGTTAGACATTAAATGCAACAAAAACATAACTATAACATAACATCAGTTATACTAGTAGTACTATTAACGACGTGTGTACTGTAGAAGTCGTTTTTGAAGTCGTAGTGGTTGAAGTAGATGTTGAAATAGATGTTGTAGTATGTTTTACCGTTGCAAAACCCTGCTTGGCCAAAACAGCACCTGAGAAAATCTACAAAAAACCTCCACACACTGAAATATTTACAACTGGAGCTGTTCTTATGTATTCTCTAATAACACACTGAACACGAATAACCAGTGGCAGATCTTCACTGTACTGACAGCAGAGCTGAATATAAATTCAGAAATCTTGAGGAAAGTACAAATTAACGACTTAGATATTTCTACTTAAACGTGAAAAGGGTGGCTTTTTTCGATAGTGGGGGTATTTTTGTTAATTTTTGTTTGTTTTGTTTTATTAATTAATATGCAATACAGAGAAAACATACTTGAAAAGATAAGTTTTACAACGTATAGACTGGAGAGCATTACTATCGCGAAGTCGCTGCAAGCTAATTTATGCTGGCTACACATACATAAGAATACAACAACGAAAAAAAGCAAGAGAATAGATCTCCAAGGACTGATATGGATATATGCTTTGTGATATGAATAGAAAAAAATTTATTGCCACTTTATTTTTAAATTTATTTATTTATTTATTTATTTATTAACATTTATTTATTTATTTGACAATGTAATTTAATAATTTGTTAATAAAATTTTTTATTCCATCTTGTCTTTCATGATACTTTGACCATGTTGCCGTAACAGTAGTAGCCTTTGTTGTTAGTAGTTTTCCTCACTACAGTGTCCACATGATAAAATTTCCTGTCGTTTTGTAATAAAACTGTTCTTCTTGACTTTCGATAATATTTGCCAGTAACAGTGGTAGCTGTTGTGGTAGTTTTGTTGTAATAGTTCATCGTGTTGTTGCTGCAGAGGTTGTAGAATTAGTAGTTTTGTAGTAGTAGTAGTAGTTTTAGTAGTAGTAGTAGTAGTAGTAGTAGTAGTAGTAGTAGTAGTAGTAGTAGTATTAGTAGGAGTTTAGTAGTTGTTAAGAAGAATTAGTGTTAATCGAACTAACTAAAGAACACTATGAAAACAAATCAGGTATTTCAAGTTCTTTTCACCTCTTCACTCTTTTTTCTTCCCGTCACAGCAAACTGACAGGAAATAGCAGAGACTGCCGGGAAACAATGACGTGCAGTGTTCGTCAGCTCGTTCTACGTCATCAGATACCTCAGAGCGAGGGTCAGGGCCGCTAGACGCGTTCCTGCAAATCACGTGACTCCCTCGACATTTTACATCTTTCTCTTCTTTTGTAAGAAAATATTTCAAAAAGTGTCCTTTAGTGAAACAAAGAATCAGTGATCTGACAGAACGAGAAACATTTCTGACGTCACAAATGAGATAAGAAATTTCTTCTTTTCTCTTGTTCTTTCTTTTTTTTTCTTCTGTTTTATCCTTTGTTCTTTGTGTTTGTGTTTGTGTTTGTTCTTATTCGGAATAAAGTTGTACAACATTCTTATTATAAACATTTGTCCTTTTCTTCTTCTTCTTCTTCTTCTTATTATTATTTATGAAATGTTTAGAAATTTTTGTATATCCACTTAAGAATGTTTATTTAGTTTATTTAGTTTCATGGTAGATATAAGAACGACAGAAACAATCAAACGAAGAAACAAGTACTAAAATCGTAGGATGGTGAGTTATTTAAGCAAAATAATTTCAAAAATGTACCCAGTGAAATAAAACATTTTAGACTGAGTATTAGAGATGTATGTATTAAAACAGCAGCTGAGCCTCCCTCGGCAAAGTTTCGATCTGGGTGGAGTAAAGAATTTCTGGAAGGCACATGCGCAAACATGATACGACATCAGAGGCGGCAGACGTCAACGTTAAGATTGATCGACTGGTTTGCTGTTAGCCACCTACAACTTAGTGTTGAAGATTATCGGCGTAACGTTTGTATTTACACAGCCATCGTCTTCCATTTTGTTTTTTTACACGAGTACTGTTTTCTGGAATTTTATACGATTGTGTAGACACACTTTGACCGCCCAGTGAGTTAAACTCGAAGTTACGCCCGATGAAGAACGAGGATTACTGTCCGAATTGAATAAAAGAAAATAGACAAATTTACTTGTACAAAATATAGTTAGGTGTATCGCGTTGTTGTATTTTATTTTATCTATCGCTATACTGCCTATTTAATCTATCTATCTATTTTTATTTATTTATTTATAGAAATTAGTTATGTTTCAAGTATTAATTTTTGTCAGAAACAAGAATTAGTGTACACTGTATTTACAAAATATCTTTTAGTAAATATCACAAGTGTTTTTGAAATCTGGCTGATTGTCACTCGTGTTTTCACTGACAGGTTATCTGATTTTGGCATTTCTGACAGAAGTTTAGTTCTACAAACTGTAGAGAATTTTCAGTGAATTTTTATGTGGCAAGTCAAACCTTTTTTTTAATTTAATTTAATTTTATATATATGGAAATGCTTTGTAAACACAAATTGATTACTGAAATTATTATTGTTATTATTATTGTTGTTGTTGTTGTGTGTTGTTGCGTGTTTACCTAAATAAGACAATAAAATGATATTAATATTTTTTTTCATAGTTTTATTTATATTACTATTTTATTACAGGTATACCACCTATTTTCTGGAATACATGGTTTCAAAGACTTTCCACATTAATAAAAGTTAATAGTTTATCCAGTCCAAAATATGTCAAATAATAAAAATTCAACAGTACGCTTTTGAGCAACTTAATATAATTATACCCATGCATGGCTGCTATGATTCAAAAGCAAAGTATACTGCTAGGAACTTAAGTTAAACAAATAACAAATTAATCGTTTAAATGAAACACATTAAGATAAATATTATAAGTTTATTAGTGCAGGCAGTAAAATAAAATGGTTAATTTTAAACGTTAATTACCTAAACGTGAAATGCTTTGTTTCATCAGGTTTAAAACTGGTTCAAATTATCACGATTCGGAAAAAACGATCGTATACTTGCGTTACTTTTATTATTATTATTATTATTATTATTACTACTATCTTTTTTTTTATTTTATTTTTAAATTTTATTTATTTATTTCCCACATTGTTTTTTATTTCGACTGTAACTAGAGATATGAAAGAATGTAACGGAAGTAATGAAATCCGGGTAAAACTATTTCTGTATTTGATTACAGCTGTCGCTGACTGGTTTCACTCCGGAAATCGCCTCAAAATGGGTGTGTGAATGTTCAAATTAATCCCTCTATATTTCAAACATGTCGTCGTTTCTGAAAGCAAATATTGAAACCACTGATCAATATCTCAGTAAATACGACACCAGTCAGCCCCTACAGACATCTCTGTTTGACTTGTCACCACGCTGATTCGTAAACTTTATTTACTGAAATCTTTACTACCGTCCATTTATTTAGTAAAATTCTGTAGTTTTCTATTTGATTTACTGCAACGAAATTTATCAGTGAAATTTATTATTTATGTTTAGTTACTAGTTAATCGATGACCAACTCAAAAAACGACAAAAAAAAGAAAAAAAAAAAAAGTGCCAAGTGTAAAAAATAAATCAACACAAAGATGCTTTTCCAACATCATCCAGAGAGTAATACTGATCAGTTCGATGAAAAAGAAAGAAGAAGATATAACCTGAGATAGACAGAAGAAGGTATATGACAGCAAAGTTAAAGAAGATAGCACGTTATAAATGAATTAAGAGAACACTGGCGGGTGGTTCGGTCAGTAATTCAGCTGACCCGATCTTTAACACAGAGCTTTAGTGAGAGGAATTTGTTTCCAACACCTAACTTGAATCTCAGTAAGAAGATCAGGACAGCTCTGTGTGACGTAACACCGTGGTTTAAAAAGAAATGTGGAGAGAGAGTGAGTACTCGCGATCTACAAATGTAAAGTGAGTCCAGTGTGTACGTAACGTCTAGCGTCAAGGACGAAATATCTTGGTCCCTAAGACTTTAATCCAGCTGACAGAACTTTCCTTGTTTTAACTCGAGATACGATGAGTAAATCTGAGCTTTCTTTCCACGCAGCTCTTCTTTACATGTTTTACTTTGAGTCTCTGGCGTACAACCTTGAAATATTATCAGTTATCCATCATGGTAATACATTTAAAAAGTTATATTTTTACAATTAATAATAATAATAATCCTGCTAGTTTTTGAGAAAACTGAATTTAATAATAATAATAATAATAATAAACAAACAAACAAATAAATAAATAATCAAGTCGACGTTCGTGTGTAACAGTTTTTCTTTGTTCAGTTTAATTATTGAATGTTTAAGTGTGTTGTTGATGAAGTAAATTTGTTTATTTCTTATGAACTGTGTAAGTGAGTATATCTATGTGTCAGTGTATATTCATATATACATGTATGTATGAGGAATCGGTGAGCGCTGTATTATTTAGCATTTCAATCTTTAAAAAAAAACAAAAAAAACTGTTGATTAAGTAAAATAAATCTGTTGATCAAATTTTTTATTTCCCTGCAAAAGTTAAAAAATACACACTCACTTTAATGTTACGTCATCGATTAGTTTAACAGCCAAACAGACACACAGAAAAATGAACACAAGCTATTTTTAGAAGGAAATTGCAGTTTGCTTGTCTCATAGCGTTTATTCGTTTTCTGTGTGCAGCAGTTTGGAAGATGTGTGTGATGTAAACAGTCTCCACTCCCCGCTAAGCAACTACAACACTTGTAAAAACGTAAACATTAAATATACTAAATCATTGAAAGCTTTTAAAGTGTTTAAAATATATTTTATCATATCTAAAATAGCATCTCTCTCTCTCTCTCTCTCTCTCTCTCTCTCTCTCTCTCTCTCTCTCTCTCTCTCTCTCTCTCTCTCTCTCTCTCTCTCTCTCTCTCTCTCTCTCAGGAGAAATTCAAAAATAAATAATCTAATAGACAGGCAGACATCTATAGTGATAAATAGATAGATAGATAGACAAACTGACAGATGAATAGAAAGCTCGACTGAATGAAATATTGATAGATAAAGAGAGATACAGGATAATAAAATAGAAGTCAAACATAAACAGACGACTGACATAAGAGACAAATAGATAAATAGATAGATAATATAGATCGATATATAGATAGATAAATACATAGATAATATAGATAGCTAGATATAGATAGATAGATAGACAGTTAGATAATATAATAGATAGATAGATAAATATATATAGACAGATAAATAGATAGATACATAATATAGATAGATAGACAGACAGACGGATAGATAGATAGATAGATAGATAGATAGATAGATAGATAGATAGATAGATAGATAGATAGATAGACAGATAGATAGATATTTAGATATAGACAGATATAAAGAGAGAGATATACAAATATTCACACAACAAACTATTTATTTGTCACTTTTCTGTCTTTTGTTTTTCTTTTACTATTTATGGTGGTCAACACAAAAGTTTTATTTCACATAGGGAGATGATAAGATGCAAACTCTTGGATGTGGTTTTCTTTACAGTGCAATAGTTTAATTTTAGCCGTGATCAAACATAAAACAAAGAATAAACAGTCACCTCAAATGTATGTATGACGTCATTTTCACAACGCCTTTGTGAGTTATTTTATATCAAATAAATAACGTCATACTTCGATATATAATGCGATCATATTACGTCACACAAATAACATGAAACCAAGCTGTATCAAATGGAATCATATCACATGTTATATTATTATTATAATATCGATTTTCGTTGTATCGCATAAATTGGTATTACTGTATATGACGTAAGCTAATGAAAGAACAAGGCTCCAGTTTTTTATTATTATGTACTTTTAACATTATATCTTTCTAAAAATAAATCAATAAAATGGTTATAACAGTAGTAATACAAAAGAGTGAAACAAAATGTTTGTTATTAATTCTAATTTACATTATTTTTGTAAAATGTTCATACGCATATAGATGCTAAAAAAAACAATTGACAACTTTGTTTATTTATTTTTATCCACGATTAAAGTAATGTTGTGTGTTTTCAATGTTAAAGTGTTAACAGTTTCATTTCTGTACATCTGTCTTCGTTAGTTACTCTCGATTTTTAACCTCGAATTTTATGTTGACCATTTCAAATCAAACTTTTGTTTTTTTATGACAAACTCTAAATCTCATTTAAATGTGATGATTATATTTTTGTAAAACTTTCATAAAAATTGCTTCTCGTTGTAACTATTGATTTGATAATTGGTCACAGGTTTATAAACTAATAAGTCTCAGAAAAGACATAATTATCTCAAATCACGTGATCTCGAATAATTCGTGAAAATGCCGAGAATTATCCTGATAAATTTGATGATGTTCATATGTATTTTCTTAAATTAGTAAAATTCTGTGTCAGTAAACTGAGAGAGAGAGAGAGAGAGAGAGAGAGAGAGAGAGAGAGAGAGAGAGAGAGAGAGAGAGAGAGAGAGAGAGAGAGAGAGAGAGAGAGAGAGAGAGAGAGAGAGAGAGAGAGAGTTACTGATGTATTGTTATGAGACTATTTACTTGTATTAAACTATTTCTGTATATTTGTCAGATTTTGGAAACTTAAATCATCGGGAGAGTACAATGACATTACTTGTAAGCATACTAAAGTAAGGGAACAGAATGAACATTTATTTTAATAAACCTTTTTGCTCCATATTTTAATGTAAATTATAATATGAACGATCAAAGGAAATATGAAATATAATAATATTTTGTTATCTTCAAAATTTGTGTAACCTTAAAAATAACTAGCTAACTAAATAACTATATATTAATAAATAAATAAATAAATAAATAAATAAATAAATAAATAAAATTCACTTACCTTAGAAGACTGTATGTTTGAAAATATCAGTAATATTCCAAGCAGAAACAAAACGTTCATTTGAAGCCTGAATGTGAAACACGGTTTCATGCTAACAGACTGTGAATCAGAGGCAGCAGGCAGCATATTGTAACAAGTTTTCAAAATAAATTATACAAATATCAGTATTTCAAGTGAGAAATTAATACTGTAGCTGGGTGTTGATGTCACTCATAAATATTTATATAACGTCGTCATCGTGTTGTCACACCACGTGGCAAACAGAATCATCAGCTATAACTAATTACTTCAAATAAAATTGTTTCTTTTTATTTCTATTACATTAGATTCCTTCCTTGAATTAATTTAAAATAATAAATTACTCCTTCAAAATATGTCAGTCTAAATAACTTTTGTGTCTTTCGTTTTCACATTTAAGAAATATTTTGTAGAAAATTATCTCCGTTAATAAAATGCATTCAGAATAAAACGTGTGTGCTAGGAAAATGTCGCAGCAGTTTTGTATTTGAAGTACGCACATCACTTATCTGCGGTAAAGCAAACACATCTTTGTTACACCTATAAACAGTGTCATCTCTCCACATCTCTCTCTGTTATCTCCGAGCTCGGTTAAAACACACTGGGCTAGTCACTTCACCTTAACACCTCACTGAAAATACACCACGTTAACAGCGTTCACTTAGCACCAATTAAAAAGTTCTATGCTTGTCGTTCACTGTTGACTGGAATCAAAGCTTCACATCATTCGTTTTTTAAACCACAGTCTTAGGGTCACCTGCTACTGAACAGTAGCCAGAGTCTTTCACTTTCTGAATGAAACTAACTTTCACTTCGCGATGACAGTTCCACTTGCTTTCTGCCTCTCACTGCCTCCCAGCTTCATCCAGTGTGTCTGTGACAGAAGACCTGTGTCCCAGTGAACGCGCTGTTTGCACAGAGCTGATGCCTCTGTTTGGCGAGTTGTTTGCCCTGAATCAGCCAGCCACACAAATCACGACCTGTCGTAACACTCACAGGTATTCCTTCTACAGGAACAATTGTTTTTGTCTTCGCACATTTCACATATCTCCACTCAGGTGTTTCGTATCCACTTGGAAAAATCCTCCGGTATTATGAAGTTCAAAGAGAAAGGTTTCCAAAATCTTTCAATGCTGAGAACTAAAAATGTAATGACATAATATAATAGAGATCAGTTATCCGATAATATCACGACATTACATCCAGTGATCAAATATCATATTTTTCTTTCCTTTTATTTTCCTTTATTATATTTTCATTCATTCTATTAAAACAGTCATATCGTATTTACATCTAATATTACACAGTCATCTCGTATTTACATTTAATAATTATACAGTGATCTCGTACTATACAGTGATATCGAACTTACATCTAATATTATACAGTCATCTAGTGTTCAAATCTAATATTATACTGTCATATTTTACTCACATCTAACATTATACAGACATCTCGTGCTCACATCTAATATTATACAGACATCTCGTACTCACATCTAACATTATACAGACATCTCTTATTCACATCTACTATTATACAGACATCTCTTACTCACATCTACTATTATAGAGACATCTCGTACTCACATCTAATATTATACAGACATCTCTTACTCACATCTACTATTATACAGACATTTCGTAATCAGATCTACTATTATACAGACATCTCTTACTCACATCTACTATTATACAGACATCTCGTGCTCACATCTACTATTATACAGACATCTCGTACTCATATATAATATTATACAGACATCTCTTACTCATATATAATATTATACAGATATCTCTTACTAACACCTACTATTATACAGTGACCTCTGGCTCACATCTAATATTATACAGACATTTCGTACTCACATCTACTATTATACAGACATCTCTTACTCACACCTACTACTATACAGTGACCTCTGACTCACATCTAATATTATACAGACATTTCGTACTCACATCTACTATTATACAGACATCTCTTACTCACATCCACTATTATAAGACATCTCGTACTGACATCTTCTATTATACAGACATTTCGTACTCACATCTACTATTATACAGACATCTCGTACTCAGATCTAATATTATACAGACATCTCTTACTCACATCTACTATTATACAGACATCTCGTACTCACATCTACTATTATACAGTGACCTTTGGCTCACATCTAATATTATACAGACATCTCTTACTCACATCTGCTATTATACAGACATTTCGTACTCACATCTAATATTATACAGACATCTCTTACTCACATCTACTATTATACAGACATCTCGTACTCAGATCTAATATTATACAGACATCTCTTAGTCACATCTACTATTATACAGACATCTCGTACTCACATCTACTATTATACAGTGACCTTTGGCTCACATCTAATATTATACAGACATCTCTTAGTCACATCTACTATTATACAGACATCTCGTACTCACATCTACTATTATACAGACATCTCGTACTCACATCTACTATTATACAGTGACCTTTGGCTCACATCTAATATTATACAGACATCTCTTAGTCACATCTACTATTATACAGACATCTCGTGCTCACATCTACTATTATACAGACATCTCGTACTCATATATAATATTATACAGACATCTCTTACTCATATATAATATTATACAGATATCTCTTACTAACACCTACTATTATACAGTGACCTCTGGCTCACATCTAATATTATACAGACATTTCGTACTCACATCTACTATTATACAGACATCTCTTACTCACACCTACTACTATACAGTGACCTCTGGCTCACATCTAATATTATACAGACATTTCGTACTCACATCTACTATTATACAGACATCTCTTACTCACATCCACTATTATAAGACATCTCGTACTCACATCTTCTATTATACAGACATTTCGTACTCACATCTACTATTATACAGACATCTCGTACTCAGATCTAATATTATACAGACATCTCTTACTCACATCTACTATTATACAGACATCTCGTACTCACATCTACTATTATACAGTGACCTTTGGCTCACATCTAATATTATACAGACATCTCTTAGTCACATCTACTATTATACAGACATCTCGTACTCACATCTACTATTATACAGACATCTCGTACTCACATCTACTATTATACAGTGACCTTTGGCTCACATCTAATATTATACAGACATCTCTTAGTCACATCTACTATTATACAGACATCTCGTACTCACATCTACTATTATACAGACATCTCGTACTCACATCTACTATTATACAGTGACCTTTGGCTCACATCTAATATTATACAGACATCTCTTAGTCACATCTACTATTATACAGACATCTCGTGCTCATATCTACTATTATACAGACATCTCGTACTCATATATAATATTATACAGACATCTCTTACTCATATATAATATTATACAGATATCTCTTACTAACACCTACTATTATACAGTGACCTCTGGCTCATATCTAATATTATACAGACATTTCGTACTCACATCTATTATTATACAGACATCTCTTACTCACATCCACTATTATAAGACATCTCGTACTCACATCTACTATTATACAGACATTTCGTACTCACATCTACTATTATACAGACATCTCGTACTCAGATCTAATATTATACAGACATCTCTTACTCACATCTACTATTATACAGACATCTCGTACTCACATCTACTATTATACAGTGACCTTTGGCTCACATCTAATATTATACAGACATCTCTTACTCACATCTACTATTATACAGACATTTCGTACTCACATCTACTATTATACAGACATCTCGTACTCACATCTACTATTATACAGACATCTCGTACTCACATCTACTATTATACAGTGACCTTTGGCTCACATCTAATATTATACAGACATCTCTTAGTCACATCTACTTTTATACAGACATCTCGTACTCACATCTACTATTATACAGACATCTCGTACTCACATCTACTATTATACAGACATCTCGTACTCACATCTACTATTATACAGACATCTCGTAATCACATCTACTATTATACAGTGACCTCTGGCTCACATCTAATATTATACAGACATCTCTTACTCACATCTACTATTATACAGTGACCTCTGGCTCACATCTAATATTATACAGACATTTCGTACTCACATCTACTATTATACAGACATCTCTTACTCACATCTACTATTATACAGACATCTCGTACTCACATCTACTATTATACAGACATTTCGTACTCACATCTAATATTATACAGACATCTCTTAGTCACATCTACTATTATACAGTGACCTCTGGCTCACATCTAATATTATGCAGACATCTCTTACTCACATCTACTATTATACAGACATTTCGTACTCACGTCTAATATTATGCAGACATTTCGTACTCACATCTAATATTATGCAGACATCTGGTACTCACATCTACTATTATACAGTGATCTCGTGGTCAGATCTAATATTATACAGACATCTATATAAAGATTTTATTTAAGAAATATGAAATATAAATATCTATTCCGGTAGTAACGATATCCACTGAACTAATTCGTTTATGTCTACGTTTACTGTTTGACTTCTGTCGTAATCGTTGAGGTGAAAGACGTAACTGACTTCTCAGACCCCTCACCCAGATTGTTTTGCCCCGGTCCTCTCGGAGATTAAGTGTGTTCACCTCATTTCAGAAAGAGTCCAGTTGCGGACATGTGTGACTATTGTTGATGTTATCGTTACCTTGTTGACCTCACAACAGTTCAAATAAAACCATTGCACTGAAAGATAGCTAGCCCGTTGATATAAAAACGCTACATGAACTGAGCTTCTAAATGACAACTGCTTTAAAAGTGTGTATATATTAAATTTCTTTTGTCATTTTATTATTTTATAATTAACTTACTAAGCACTTTTTAAATGAATTTTATTATTTTATATGTTTTTTTTTTTAATTTATTTTATTTTATTTTATATATATAATAAAATAAAATAAATAAATAAATAAAAAAATAACATAAAATAATACAATACATTTAAAAATCCACATTAGATTAGTAATCATGTTAGCGTTATAAAGTGTAAGTTTAATGAAATCAAGTCAAATCTAATTGTGACGTAGTGTTTTGTAAGTTAATTATAAAATAATAAAATGACAAAAGAAATTCAAAGAAAAAGAAAGAAACATAATTAATATATACACACGCTAGCGCACACGCACACTTTTAAAGCCAGTTGTCATTTAGAAGCTCAGTTCATGTAACGTTTTTATATCAACGGGCTAGCTATCTTTCAGTGCAATGGTTTTATTTGAACTTCTGTGAGGTCAACAAGGTGATTTATATATATATATTAGTAATTAAAATGTTCCTCTAATACAGATGCATGTAAGTACATTAGTCAGGTACATACAATGCTTGCACTAGACTGATGAATGAATCACTACTGGGATATGCATAGTAACAACTACAATTAGTCATTTACTTGAATAATAATAATAATAATAACAACAACAACAACAACAACAACAACAACAACAACAACAACAATAATAATAATAATAATAATAATAATAACAATAATTGTGTTTTTCTTTATTTTCATTTCTTTGCTGTTCAGTTTTACTTTTCCATAGATCAAGATTTCACAGACTGATTGTTTTTTTTTTACTCTTGGAACCCATATATTTAGTTCATGAGCCAACAAAATCGGAAAACCAACAAAGTCAGCCTGACAGACAGACAGACAGGCAGAAAAAAGAGAACGTCCTAAGAGAGGGAGGTGTTGTAGAGAGGCACGCACACCTGTGTGTTACACCTGCCAGGTGATCTTTGTAACCACCGAGTCATGTTACAATGTCCAGCAGGTGGCAACCAGATAATGGTATTTATATTTAGTATCAATAAAACTTGTTTTTTTTTTTTTTTTTTTTTTTTTTTTTTGCTGAATAATGTGTGCATAGGACTTATAAACTGTAGATAACACTGACTAAGGTTCATTATAACTCAAAATGCAATTAACGTTTATTATACGATTTGTTTAACTTTTTTAAATGTACATTTAAACAAGTTTATTTGTTGTTTAATAAAAGGCTGTATAAACAGGATTATATAAATACTTATGCAAATGTAGGAAGCTGTTCATATTTCCATAAGATCAAATTCTGTTACCTGTTTTTCATCACTCAAATAATTATGTGTATAAATAATAATAATAATAATAATAATAATAATAATAATAATAATAATAATAATAATAATAATAATATCGATTACTTACATGTACATAATTTTTCCAGCAAATGTACGGAGTGTGTTAAATACGGAGGTTCTAAGCAGAGATTCAACAAGTTGATTTATTAAGAATATTTAAAAGTAAAGTAATATTATTCTGACCAAAGGTTACATTCCCATACGTGTGTAAAAACGTTCACCCAGTAAACAGTCATCTCATCTCTGTCAACGCAATTTACAAGACTTGAAGCACAACGCTCACTAAACTGGGGCTGCTTATTTCAATGTATTTTTCGAGAAAGGACTGAACAGTCTTGTGATCTCTTTGTTTCTGCAACCTTTTTACTTAATAATGATAACAAAACAACAAGCACTCACGTACACTGTCATTTCTTCTTTATTAAGACGAGGCTACCTGCGAAGAAATGTACAAAGATTTACTCGCTGAAAACTGATAACTCCAGGACATAAAGGATTAGAGAAACCTACCAGAAAGTTTGTTTTAACCTTTGAATAGGGAGTATTCACTCAAGGTAGTAACAAGCTGCTTGACCTTACATTCCAAAATTCCCACTGTTGCAGCTAATTCAACAAATAGTGAGCACTTAATCATACAGATTATGAATTATTCTGTTATATATCATGTTCTGTCTTCAACCATGATGTTCTTGTACTTGCCTGGAAGAAAATATCGAAGGGTTAGTTAAATTTCTTATGTTTGCGCATGAACAAGATAATAATCAACTGTCAGAAAACAAGTGAAATGCAGTAGGTCTTAGACTCCTATGAACAATAAATATCACTCAAAGGAAGAATCCTCACGAACCAAGTGAGCCCACCTGTCTCTGTGTTTTATACCTGCCAGGTGATGTTTTCAACCAGTGAATCATGTTACAATGTCCAGCAGTTCACAGCCACGACTCACAGCAGGTAGTTCGTATTTACATCAATAAAACTTATTTTGTAATTCAAATTCTTCTCTCTCTCTCTCTCTCTCTCTCTCTCTCTCTCTCTCTCCCTCCCCTCTCTCTCTCTCTCTCTCTCTCTCTCTCTCTCTATCTCTCTCTCTCTCTCTCTCCCTCCCTCTCTCTCTCTCTCTCTCTCTCTCTCTCTCTCTCTCTCTCTCTCTCTCTCTCTCTCTCTCTCTCTCTCTCTCTCTCTCTCTCTCTCTCTCTCTCTCTCTCTCTCTCTCTCTCTCTCTCTCTCTCTCTCTCTCTCTCTCTCTCTCTCTCTCTCTCTCTCTCTCTCTCTCTCCCTCTCTCTCTCTCTCTCTCTCGTACTCGTACTGAATGTTGTATGCAAATGACTTAGTAGATAAAATTGACTCAGGTTCATTATAATTCAAAATGCACCAATCTTTATTACAGAATGTGTTTATCTTGTTTAACAAACATCGCTATTAACCACAGGATGTATAAACAGGATTATATAAATACTTGGAAGCTGTTCATGTTTCCATAAAATCAAATTCTCCTAGCTGTTTTTTATCACTCAGATAATTATGTGTATAAATAATGATAATAATAATAATAATAATAATAAAAAAATAATAATAATATAATAATAATAATAATAATAATAATAATAATAATAATAATATAATAATAATAATAGCAATAATAATAATAATAATAATAATAATAACAACAATAATAATAATAATAATATCGATTACTTACATGTACATAATTTTCCAGCAAATGTACGGAGTGTGTTAAATACGGAGGTTCTAAGCAGAGATTCAACAAGTTGACTTATTAAGAATATTTAAAAGTAAAGTAATATTATTCTGACCAAAGGTTACATTCCTACACGTGTGTAAAACGTCCACCCAGTAAACAGCTACAGTCATCTCATCTCTGTCTATTTTTACTAACCAAATTGCGGTATTTAATGCGTCATTATTTAATTTTATTTTACTTTGTGCAACGCAAGTTACAAGACTTGAAACACAACGCTCACTAAACTGGGGCTGCTTATTTCAATGTATTTTTCGAGAAAGGACTAAACAGTCTTGTGATCTCTTTGTTTCTGCAACCTTTCTACTTAATGATGATAACAAAACAACAAGCACTCACGTACACTGTCATTTCTTCTTTATTAAGACGAGACTACCTGCGAAGAAATGTACACAAGTGCCCGAATCACTGAGGATTCAAAAAATAAAATAAAATACATACATACATACATACATACATACATACATACATACACACACACACACATACATATATACACACACACACACACACACACTCACACGCACACACACATATATACTTTATTTACGATCTCCCGCGATTTCTGTGTGTACAATCACTACACGGCTCTGTTTTTATCATTCTCTTTAAATTAGAGCATAAATCTTTACTGTAATGTCGTAAACTTGTTTGTTACTTAGTATAATCGTTACCAGGTTATGAAGAACAACAATACTGAGTTAGAGTATCAGATAAAATATCACTATTTAACCTTTACAAACAAACAAGTTTCTATTCGAGATACTGCTTGCTGGAAACTGAAAACCGAGCACATACCTGATCAGGCTACAAAGACTCGATTAGGGTCTATTTACCTCAGGGTATCAACAAGGCTGCTTCAACTTAACTCAGTGCTTTACAGTTAAATCAAGTGGTTACAGAACAGTCGTGTATGAAATTCTCATCTTGCTTTACAGTTAAATCAAGTGGTTACAGAACAGTCTCGTGTATGAAATTCTCATTTTGCTTCACAGTTAAATCAAGTGGTTACAGAATAGTCGCGTGTATGAAATTCTCATTTTGCTTTACAGTTAAATCAAGTGGTTACAGAACAGTCGTGTATGAAATTCTCATTTTGCTTTACAGTTAAATCAAGTGGTTACAGAACAGTCTCGTGTATGAAATTCTCATCTTGCTTTACAGTTAAATCAAGTGGTTACAGAACAGTCTCGTGTATGAAATTCTCATTTTGCTTTACAGTTAAATCAAGTGGTTACAGAACAGTCTAGCGTATGAAATTCTCATTTTGCTTTACAGTTAAATCAAGTGGTTACAGAACAGTCAAGCGTATGAAATTCTTTTTGCATTTTCTCATCTTGCTTTACAGTTAAATCAAGTGGTTACAGAACAGTCTCGTGTATGAAATTCTCATTTGCTTTTTTAAGTCAAGTTTACACAGTTAAAATTCATCTTGTTTACAGTTACAGAACAGTCTAGTGTATGAAATTCTCATCTTGCTTTACAGTTAAGTCAAGTGGTTACAGAACAGTCTCGTGTATGAAATTCTCATTTTGCTTTACAGTTAAATCAAGTGGTTACAGAACAGTTTCGTGTATGAAATTCTCAGTTTGCAGCCAGCGCTGGTTTGTCTAAAGCCGAGTGTCAGCAATTTGACAAAAAAGCAGAATTTACTCTCCTCCCGTCAGAAAGAAGATGCGGTTTGTTTTTTAGACCCATTTAACTGGTTTAATGATGATGTTAACCAAATTCATTCTCTTATTGGCTACATCGCAAATGAAACCAAATTTGTCTGCTTTTATTTTTCATTTTTTATTTTTTATTTTCTGTCAAATGAGCCAATCTACTGATGGCTCTTAGCAAATTATTGCGAGACTAAAAACATTTTAACCAAATGAATCATTAAACAAATATTATGTGCACATGCATACATTATGCAGTCATAGATGAATCAGAAATACTCGATTACACACGCAGGCAAACATTGGGGCACACACCTAAACACACAGAAAGGCAATTTACTTGAAATGCACTAACAGACACAAAGAGAAGACACACGGTGATTATTATTTTTTTTTTTTTTTTTTTTTTTTTTTGAAATGATTTAAACATTCAAACTTTTGAATTCATTGTTTACCCAGAAGAGTTCAAAGTCCCAAGTACAGAGTAGATATGTACGAAACTCTGTATCTCCCTGAATGGAAAATTTTATGACCTGAAACTACTAAAAAGAAAAATACGAAATATTTAATTCGTTTTGTAAATGTTTTCAACGTGTATAATTTTCATTGTGACACTTTTCTCCCGTTCTGAACATAGATCAGTGTTTCAGTTTACAACTGGCACCTATTTTTTATCACTTCATATTACAATGCTGCAGTTAACTTTAATTTCCAATTTCTTCCTAAAATATGAAGAAAAAAAAAATAATAATAATAATAATAATAATAATAATAATAAATAAATAAATAAAAATATAAAAATAGTTTTATAATTTCTTTTTAAGATGACACTGTGTGCGTTTTTGCGTGTGTTTTAGTGTCTGTGTGTACGTATGCGTGTGTTTGTATATGTTTGTGTCTTTATGTGGAAGGTGTGTCATTATTAATGTTGTTGTTGTTGTTGCTACTACTGTTGTTATGATTATTATTGTGGTAATATCTTAATGTTAGTACGGGTGAACGTAACAAAATTTCAGACGCAGTCTGATGTGTTTGATTTGGTGAATCTCCATGACAACCATATAACAGTTCGGAAACTGGGATCCGTACTGAGCGGTTCGTGTGATATGAAATAAAAATGTCTCAAGAGAAAAAAATAATATTTTATGAAATTCAGCAGGTGGCGCTTTTATCAAGAACAGAAAACAGCGAATGCTGGGAACGTGCATTCTGAGTTCGACGTTGTCATAGCTACGGACAAACAAACCAGCCGATGATAAATCTGTGATTTCCTTTTTTTTTTTTTTTTTTTACCATTATTCTTTTTCTTTTCTTTACTAGAATCATTATGATCATTATTTAGAGTTTCATTTTAAATCAATTTACTTTTTTATTATTATTTTGTTTGTTTGTTTATTTATTTATTTATTTATTTACTATTATTATTATTATTATTATTGTTATTTTTATTATTGTTATTATTATTAATATTATTATTATTGTTATTTTTATTATTATTGTTATTATTATTATTATTATTATTATTATTATTATTATTATTATTATTATTATTATTATTATTATTATTATTATTATTATTATTATTATTATTATTATTATTATTATTATTATTATTATTATTATTATTATTATTATTATTATTATTATTATTATTATTATTATTATGGATTAATTTATTGACATGACCAGACAAACTGTTGAAAGGGTTCTAAGTATAAAACAAATAAACTGATATGTTCTTCGCCCACTCGTTAACACAAGATAAACGTCTTTGCGATAAGAAAACTGACAACGTGTACACAGACGTTGTCTTGCTTCGGGTCTGGAAGACGTTACAGTCTCTGCAGTGAATAGTATCTACACATTATCTTTAACACAGCTGATCTGACAAAGATACCTTTGTTCTGATCTCAAACACAAGACTGAAGTAAACTGCGAACACGTTATTTCATAACAACTTTATTTTCCTCAATCCGTACCCCGTAAAACCTTTGTTCTTTTAAAACAACGTTTTCTTCTGTGTATTATTATTATTATTATTATTATTATTATTATTATTATTATTATTATTATTATTATTATTTTATTTTATTTATTTATTTATTTATTTTAAAATAAATTCTTATATCGAAAAGTTGAAAAGTTTATATAAATTTATTTCTGGGATTTTTGTGGGGTTTTTTAATATTATTATTATTATTATTATTATTATTATTATTATTATTATTATTATTATTATTATTATTATTATCATATTATTATTATTATTATTATTATTATTATTATTATGTTATTATTACTACTATTCATATATATATATATATATATATATATATATCGATCAGTGAAGAGACATTTATAAAAATAAGTTACAATGGTTTAAAACTTCACACTCTGAAATAAATTCCTTTGAAATATAATTAACACAATTACATATTTCTTCTTATTTTTATATTATGGCAAATGACTCTAAATCTATGCCTATTTAAATTCAGATACACAATATGACTTTACATTGGTTTAAAGTGAGACGATATTATAATTTATTATCTATAAACTTATCTATAAACTTATAAATATTTATTATAAAACGTGACATGTCTATTATTTGTTATGTATTTTCCCTTTTTATAATTTATTTTCAATAGCAATTCTTTAAAATATAAGCTTTCTGTAATGATATATTATGAACTGCATTATTTTAAAACATAACCTATCTATAATAACTTATAATGCATAACATTATATTAAAACATAAGCTATTAAAATTTATTACGTACAATGTACTTTAAAATGTAACCTATCTATTATAATTTTTGATGTATAATTTAAATTAAAATGGAAAATATATATTATAATTTATAATGTATAACATTATTTTAAAAATGATTTATATCTATAGCATGAATTTATTTTATAATGTATTACAATTTATCATGTATAACTTTACTTTAAAACGTAAACTTTTAAAATGTAACACATGTATAACATTATTTAAAATGTAAAATATCTCTAATAAATTACCATGGTAATTATTTTTATAACATAACCTATTATAATTTATAATACGTAACATTACGGTAAATTATCTATTACAATTAAAATATTTAATTATTTTACATATACTCTGTAAATTAAGACTTTCTAAATAAATAAATAAATATAACTGAAAAGAAATTCAAAAAAAAAAAAAAAAAAAAAAAAGATTATTACTATTCTACCCGTGCAAATATGAAAGAAGGTTCGGATTAAATTGCAATCTCTTGCGCTAGAAACGTGAGTGGTTTTATCGGTATTGATAACAAAATTGTGTTATCGTTTTATCTTTCTGAATAATAACCTCCATTCCTTATTGCACTGAAACGAGTACCTGGTCTACAGAGCCACACTATTCAACATCTGAATAACTTGAGTTCGCAGTGTGCATGTTTAGTTCCGGATTAATCTTGTTTCTCTGTCACCGACTGAAAGTACAACGAGATATTACCTGCACCAGGGAACTACGTCAATTCAGGTGTAAAAAAAGTGAATTAGATTTTAAATAGCAAATTCTTGCAGCTGTAAAGGACATTTCATCAGCATTAATAGAAATATTTTGATTTCTGGATAATGAAGGTATTGCATTTTATTATTCATAATAATAATAATAATAATAATAATAATAATAATAATTATTATTATTATTATTATTATTATTATTATTATTATTATTATTATTATTATTATTATTATTACTTTATTGTTTTTGTTGTTGTTGTTTTTGTTCTTAGGTTATATATTTATTTATTTATTTTAGCCTATTACGTGCACTTATAATGCCATACGCACATTGTGACAAATGTTTAATAAACACATAACTAAATACTTGAACAGAAAAGATGGTGCAGGACGCTATGTTTAAACTTACGTGAGTCGTGTAGTTAATGACATCAGGTACATAGCAGACTTTATACCTACAGAGAAATCTCGCCCCACATAGATATGACAAGTTCCTAACCTAATTACAACTTTTACTAGCAGCAGTTCCAACTATGACGACAGCCATTGTGATAATGTTAATGCAGTAGCAATAGTAGTGATAATGGTAGAAGCAGAAGTCGAAGTAGTGGAGTTGACGATAGTAGTAGTAGTAATAATTATATCAGTCGTTGTAGTAGTTATATAGATGACAGTAGTAGTAATACTGTAGTTGTAAATATAGTAATGCACGTAGATGTAGCAACAGTAATGGTAACAATTGCAGCAGTAGTAGCGGTATTGTAGCTGTAAATACAGCAGTATAAGTAGACGTAGTACTGGTAGTACTTTTGTTGTAAATACATTAATAGAAGTAGATGTAGTAGTAGCAGTAGTAGTTTATTGATTGCTGTTGTTACTGTCGCGTTTGGTGTACTGCTAGCACTATACTAGTAACCTACAGATAAATAGAGAAAATATCTAAGAACTATTTTAAAATATATTAAAATACAGGACGTATAAAGTCTACCACTGTTTATATCATTTTTTTGTTTTTTTGTTTTTTATTTTATTTTTTTCGAAATTGAAAAATAATAACGTATTTTAGTCATTACGTTATGAAGAAAAGAAAATGTACATACTGAATATACACACGAATGTACACACTTGAATGCCTTCAGAGACACGAATACAGTGTTTTATAAACAGATGTATTGTAATGTGTTATATTTCAGTTTTGTGTAGGAGAAATGACACTGGTCTGAGACAGGCATACTGAATGTCTTACACTTCTCTTTACAGCTGATATTACTTAACATTACATTAACAGTCAACATTATCACAACATAGAACTGTCCTCCGAGGAATGTTTAGTATGCTTCTTGAGTATGTTTGAAAAGCTAATAAAACAGTGAAAAGACTTTCGAGTTACTTGTATCAGTTTTTATACAAAGCTGTCATGTTAACTTTGACCTCGCCCCGGTATGAATTATACAGCACAAGTTAATTATATCTGATGAATAAATATACTCCGATATTTTACATTATATTCTAAAATTAAATAAAGAAGTAAACTTTAGAATCTAAAACATGGTAACAGGTGTAACACTAAAAGAATCAGAGGAAAGGTGAAACAAAGTTTTACTGTAAATAACATTGAATTGAATTTGTACAAATATAATAGTAACACAGATCATACTAATATTGATCTTAATACTACTAATAAAATTAATAATAATAATAATAATAATAATAATAATAATAATAATAATAATAATCTGAAACATTATTTTAGCCAAATATTTGATGCTACTCCTACATGTGATGAAAATACTTTTTTTTCTCTCATAAAAAAAAAATGTAAGTTATTTGTGATCTAGCTACGTAATAGTATTTGTTTAAAAATATGAATATTGACATTTTTACACTTTATTTTCGTTAACAGCAAATTTCACATTCATGTTAGAAAAGATAAATTATGTCTCTTGTTAACAATCACTAACTGCTGGTAATGTTTGTTGTTACAGACAACGAAATACGTATTTATTTATTTATTTTATTTGTATATTTATTCATTATTCAATGTCAGATAATGTAGATCAAGTACTTCAGTGTCAGCAATGTACGTCTCTGTAATTTAATGTCAGATAATGAACGACTCACACGTTCAGTGTCAGATTATGTAGCCTCAATGATTCAGTGTCAGATAATATAACCTCAGTGATTCAGTGTCAGATAACGTACCCTTAGTGATTCAGTGTCAGGTAATGTAGCCTCAGTGATTCAGTGTCAGATAATGTAGCCTCAGTGTTTCAGTGTCAGATAATGTAGACTCAGTGTTTCAGTGTCAGATAATGTAACCTCGGTGATTCAGTGTCAGATAACGTAGCCTCAATGATTCAGTGTCAGATAATGTAACTTCAGTAGTTCAGTGTCAAATAATGTAGCCTTAGTGTTTCAGTGTCAGATAATGTAGACTCAATGATTCAGTGTCAGATAATGCAACCTTACTGTTTCAGTGATAGATAAAAAAACTTTAATGTTTAAGTGTCAGATAATGCAGCCTCAGTGTTCATGTCAGATAATGTAGCCTCAGTGTTTCTGTGTCAGATAATGTAGACTCAGTGTTTCAGTGATAGATAAAAAACTTTAATGTTTAAGTGTCAGATAATGTAGCCTCAGTGTTTCAGTGTCAGATAACGTAGCCTCAGTGTTTCAGTGTCAGATAATGTAGACTCAATGATTCAGTGTCAGATAATGCAACCTTACTGTTTCAGTGATAGATAAAAAACTTTAATGTTTAAGTGTCAGATAATGCAGCCTCAGTGTTCATGTCAGATAATGTAGCCTCAGTGTTTCTGTGTCAGATAATGTAGACTCAGTGTTTCAGTGTCAGATAATGTAATCTCGGTGATTCAGTGTCAGATAACGTAGCCTCAATGATTCAGTGTCAGATAATGTAGCTTCAGTAGTTCAGTGTCAAATAATGTAGCCTTAGTGTTTCAGTGTCAGATAATGTAGCCTCAATGATTCAGTGTCAGATAATGTAACCTTAGTGTTTCAGTGAAAGATAAAAAACTTTAATGTTTAAGTGTCAGATAACGCAGCCTCAGTGATTCAGTGTCAGATAATGTAGCCTCAGTGATTCAGTGTCAGATAATGTAGCCTCAGTGTTTCAGTGTCAGATAATGTAGACTCAGTGTTTCAGTGTCAGATAATATAACCTCAGTGATTCAGTGTCAGATAACGTACCCTTAGTGATTCAATGTCAGATAATGTAGCCTCAATGATTCAGTGTCAGATAATGTAGCCTTAGTGTTTCAGTGATAGATAAAAAACTATAATGTTTAAGTGTCAGATAATGCAGCCTCAGTGATTCAGGGTCAGATAATGTAGCCTCAGTGATTCAGTGTCAGATAATGTAGCATCAGTGTTTCAGTGTCAGATAATGTAGCCTCAGTGTTTCAGTGTCAGATAATGTAGACTCAGTGTTTCAGTGTCAGATAATGCAGCCTCAGTGTTCATGTCAGATAATGTAGCCTCAGTGTTTCTGTGTCAGATAATGTAGACTCAGTGTTTCAGTGATAGATAAAAAACTTTAATGTTTAAGTGTCAGATAATGTAGCCTCAGTGTTTCAGTGTCAGATAACGTAGCCTCAGTGTTTCAGTGTCAGATAATGTAGACTCAATGATTCAGTGTCAGATAATGCAACCTTACTGTTTCAGTGATAGATAAAAAAACTTTAATGTTTAAGTGTCAGATAATGCAGCCTCAGTGTTCATGTCAGATAATGTAGCCTCAGTGTTTCTGTGTCAGATAATGTAGACTCAGTGTTTCAGTGATAGATAAAAAACTTTAATGTTTAAGTGTCAGATAATGTAGCCTCAGTGTTTCAGTGTCAGATAACGTAGCCTCAGTGTTTCAGTGTCAGATAATGTAGACTCAATGATTCAGTGTCAGATAATGCAACCTTACTGTTTCAGTGATAGATAAAAAACTTTAATGTTTAAGTGTCAGATAATGCAGCCTCAGTGTTCATGTCAGATAATGTAGCCTCAGTGTTTCTGTGTCAGATAATGTAGACTCAGTGTTTCAGTGTCAGATAATGTAATCTCGGTGATTCAGTGTCAGATAACGTAGCCTCAATGATTCAGTGTCAGATAATGTAGCTTCAGTAGTTCAGTGTCAAATAATGTAGCCTTAGTGTTTCAGTGTCAGATAATGTAGCCTCAATGATTCAGTGTCAGATAATGTAGCCTTAGTGTTTCAGTGAAAGATAAAGAAACTTTAATGTTTAAGTGTCAGATAACGCAGCCTCAGTGATTCAGTGTCAGATAATGTAGCCTCAGTGATTCAGTGTCAGATAATGTAGCCTCAGTGTTTCAGTGTCAGATAATGTAGACTCAGTGTTTCAGTGTCAGATAATATAACCTCAGTGATTCAGTGTCAGATAACGTACCCTTAGTGATTCAATGTCAGATAATGTAGCCTCAATGATTCAGTGTCAGATAATGTAGCCTTAGTGTTTCAGTGATAGATAAAAAACTATAATGTTTAAGTGTCAGATAATGCAGCCTCAGTGATTCAGGGTCAGATAATGTAGCCTCAGTGATTCAGTGTCAGATAATGTAGCATCAGTGTTTCAGTGTCAGATAATGTAGCCTCAGTGTTTCAGTGTCAGATAATGTAGACTCAGTGTTTCAGTGTCAGATAATGTAGACTCACTGTTTCAGTGTCAGATAATGTAGACTCAGTGTTTCAGTGTCAGATAATGTAGCCTCAGTGATTCAGTGTCAGATAATGTAGACTCAGTGTTTCAGTGTCAGATAATATAAGCTCAGTGATTCAGTGTCAGATAACGTACCCTTAGTGATTCAGTGTCAGGTAATGTAACCTCAGTGATTCAGTGTCAGATAACATAGCCTCAGTGATTCAATGTCAGATAACGTAGCCTCAGTGATTCAGTGTCAGATACTGTAGCTTCAGTAGTTCAGTGTTTCAGTGTCAGATAATGTAGACTCAGTGTTTCAGTGTCAGATAATGTAACCTCAGTGATTCAGTGTCAGATGACGTACCCTTAGTGTTTCAGTGTCAGATAATGTAGCCTCAATGATTCAGTGTCAGATAATGCAGCCTCAGTGATTCAGGGTCAGATAATGTAGCCTCAGTGATTCAGTGTCAGATAATGTAGCCTCAGTGTTTCAGTGTTAGATAATGTAGACTCAGTGCTTCGTGTCAGATAATGTAGACTCAGTGTTTCGTGTGAGATAATGTAGACTCAGTGATTCAGTGTCAGATAATGTGGCCTTAGTGATTCAGTGTCAGATAATGGAACCTCAGTGTTTCTGTGTCATATAATGTCGCCTCAGTGTTTCAGTTTCAGATAAGTGTTTATCAGTATGATAGACTAGAATTATCCTGATATGTAACAGTTTAATAAATTCATAAAAACATATTTTGCTTAGTGGGTCAACTATGAAAACAACAACAAAACATTGTTTCTAGAATCTTCGAAATAATTTCGTTTTCATTTATTATTTTTGCATTTTCTTCTTTCTTTCAGATTTTGAAGGCGGAGTGATAACATACGTTTCAGTAAACACAATAATAACGTTACGCATTAACATATTCTCGTCAGTAAATAAGAAACAAGAAAAACGTCATGGCTGCCTGTCCAAAATATGTGATAGGTTTTATCGTACTAGCTGTTTTCACTGTGTTTTCAGTTGTGATGTTTTCCTCTATGAAAAAGAACAGTTATCTCAATCTGGTTGTGGACAGACTTGTTTCCTCGGTGTACGGACATTCCAGTGTCTCACTAAATATAACATCACAAAATATCAATACGTGGTACATCCCAAATAAAATCAAACTACAAAATGATAGCATGCTCCAGCATTTTCTACCCAGACTGTCAGTTCACGACAAAGTGTTAACACTTCTAAGTTTGGACACATTTATGGAAGCCTGCAAGAAAGGAAACCTAACGTGTTTACTGTGGGAAGGATCTCTTGTTGGTGCTTACAGACATCATGGAATTGTTCCTTGGGATGACGACATCGATGTGATGATAATTGAAACTGATCTGGAAAAGGTTAGAAAGGTTTTATCAAGTGTTCCTGGATATGAAGTGTATTCCCCTAAAAATTTTCAGTGGAAGTTTTACCTGAAAGATCTTCCACCTTTGAGTGGCCAGTCATATAAATATCCTTTTATCGATATATTCTTCTTTAAGGAAGATGCAAAACAGGTTTCTGGCTTATTTTCAAACATAAAAAACTTTGTGTATAAAAAAGAAGAAGTGTACCCAATTCAGTTACGTGTCTTTGAAGATCGTTTTGTTCCAACGCCTTGTAAAACTTCAAATTTCATAAAGCATTACGGAATTGAAAAATGTCAATCGTTAGGATATTTACACAGAGAGAACAGAGGAATTAAGCAGTTTTCTGTTCCGTGCAGTCAGTTATATGAAATTTACCCATTTGTTTTCAGACAAAAAGACACCCGTCCTGACTTTGTTTTAGAAATACTGAAACGTGGAAACGAAACACTTGGCTCACTGTCAGTTCCACACTCGTGTGTGTGATGAACACAACTGTAAATCTAGTTTTGTAGTTTACGTACATTTGCGTGCAACAATTATAAGTACTAAAAAAAAAGAAGTTAAAAATAGTTTCGTAGATGATTTTGCTATAATTTGTTTGTGTATGTCCAGAGTGACCCAACTGGTCGCTAAACGAGAAGCCACGGATATTTCAGACATACTCGACTCAGTGTGTTTGCATCAACCATCTTTAGACATACTTTTTACGATGGATATATAACACTTTTAGATATTTATAAACTAGTGTACTGTACACTGTAATAATCAGAATAGAACAAATCTGTTCGAATATGTATTTCTTAGATTTGGATACTGTAAATGCAGGTAATCGATTTTGCTTATTTTGAATATGATAATTTTGTAGCCAGCTTGATAATTTTGTTTTAATTTGGATAAATGTTACATGCTACACACC
>CM022669.1:905572-938072 GCA_012295275.1 Chrysomallon squamiferum
TTAAAAAATATATATATCTAAATATTCCTGTTACATACGAATTTTAAATATTATTTCCAACATATTTACAAAGAGTCAGGTGTAATTATTTATATCATTCGAACATGAGCGTTCTTCATCACTAACTCTGACCCAGACGACGCTTAGCATTCTGTGTGTGTAAGCTGCTGGCGGTTTAGGATGTTTTTGTCACTAGTGTTTTTTAATCTTTTCAGTGCTGATACCTCTAAGTTTTCACATGTTCCTTATCTTTTGCTTTTACGTGTAAGACCCAATTTAAGTCACGTTCTTGAATCACACTTGCCATTAATAGACACTGAAAATAATTTAAGTCACGTTCTTGAATCATACTTGCTATTAATAGATACTGAAAATAATTTAAGTCACGTTCTTGAATCATACTTGCTATTAATAGACACTGAAAATAATTTAAGTCACGTTCTTGAATCACACTTGCCATTAATAGACACTGAAAATAATTTAAGTCACGTTCTTGAGTCATACTTGTTCTTAATTTAAGAATCATACTTGCCATTAATAGATACTGAAAATACTTTAAGTTACCTTCTTGAATCACCTTCTTGAATCAAAATAATTTAAGTCTTTTGAATATTATTAATACATGTTGAAAACGAGCTTGGGTGGCTATTGTTTTACTGAGCAATTTTTTTTTTTTTTTTTTTTTTTAGTTATTGTACCATAACTACACGTCCGTTAACGATTTGTGTTTTTCTCTGCTTTTCTTTCCTTCACGCCTCTGTTTCCGGTTAAACTTCCCCACCCCACCACTGCTGGGCTCGTCGCGGTGTTACCATGACAACGTGAAGGTGTAACTCTTATTATTAACCGTTCTGCTCATTTCACGTTTCCCGTTCTCACCGGGCTCTTCACCAGTGGTGTCTCTGTGTTTGAGAAATCAGTTTCTAAAATAATTTAATAACGGGTATTGTGTAAAACAAACACCAATCAGTAAAACACAGCAGTTCTTTGAACACTGCAGTCATGTTTTGTGTGCAGATACTCTACGCTGTGCTGACACGCTGCACAGAATCAGCGTATTTCCTTCCACTTAATCAGTCGCCCATTGTTCAGTAATTACTAAAGGAAACAATAGCTGTACCATTCCAGGGCTTTCAGATTTAGCAGAATAATTTCTATTAAATCAATAATCTATTGTGAAATTACGTAATGCCTCATATTCGTTACTAAGAACAATCAGGGGTGAAAAAGAAAGAAAAGAAAAGTTTTCATTTTATTTTATTTTTATTTATCTTATTCTATTTGTTAATTTACAAGTTAGAATTGATTATTATTATTATTATTATTATTATTATTATTATTTTTATTATTATTATTATTTTTATTATTATTATTACTGGTTTTGTTTTACTAATTATTATAAATAAGTATGGATCTTGCTTAATGCGTGTTCATTCTTGTTTATGAGGGGTGACACAAGTTATAAAGGACGTGTAATGCAGTACGTGAAACAATCGCTGGAGAAACAGGTAAGTTTACAAAATTTCATAACAAACAAACAGACAAAAACTAAAAAATCTGAAAAAAAATTCAGAGTTATACTAATATGGATAAGCCATTTCTGATGGAAACAGATTTTATTTGTTATAATAGATAGATAGATAGATAGATAGATAGACAGATAGATATGTATATATGTAAATAGACGATAGATATGTATATATGTAGATAGATGTAGATATTGATAGACATAATACAAATTTTTCTGTCACTAGAGACGTTGCAACATGACAGTGTATTTTGTTTAAATTTTGTGTTTTGTTCCATCTACTGACTGCACACGCTTTTCGGGAACGTATGTTATTTGAAAAGCTAAACATTTGTTTAATTTCTTGTCCCCGTCTTTTAAATGTAAATCAGCTGATCTTACACACGTAATCATATTCGTAGCCCTCGAGATTTCTAAAAAAAGAAATGAACAAATTAAAAATGTTCAACTGTATAAAAAAAAGTTTGTTAATTTTCAACTACGTAACAAATTTTTAAAATTTTCAACTGAATAACAAGTTTCGTTAATTTTCAGATATTTTGTTGCCAAAGACTCTGTGACGTTCTCAAACATCTGTCTCGTGTTATAGCATGTGTTAGTGAAAATACAGATTGACACTAGTTGCATCGATATTTACCATTTAATCTGAAATTTCTCAAAAATTAAAATTAACACTTTTTTATGAACAGTAATGATTTTGTTCAATAGTGATGTATTTTTTATTCTAACTTTTGTCTGTTTGAGTATTTTATCTCTGCTCAACACAATGTTTCTGAAGGACAGATACGAAATTCTGCAGAAACTCATCAACACTTACCGCAGTTTCCGTGAGAAAAGCTATTCATTAAATACTGTAAATGTTCCGTTAAAAGCAAAAGCAATGCCCATGTGGTATATTCCAAACAAAGACAAATTGGAAAGAAATGAGCAGCTGAAGAATTTCATGCCGAGACTTTCCGTAAACGATCACTCTCAGATGCTTCTTAATGTGGACAAATTCTTCGAAGCTTGCAAGAAAGGAAATCTAACGTGTTTACTGTGGGAAGGATCTCTTCTTGGCGCTTACAGACATCACGGAATTATTCCTTGGGATGACGATCTCGATGTTATAATAATCGATACTGATCTGGAAAAGGTTAAAAAGGTTTTATCAAATGTTCCTGGATATGACGTGTATTCTCCTAAAACTTTTCAGTGGAAGTTTTACCTCAAGGATTTTCCTAGTATGACTGGGAAACCGTTTACATATCCTTTTATCGATATATTCTTCTTTAAGGAAGATGAAAAACAGATTTCTGGCTTATTTTCAAACATAAAACATTTTGTATATAAAAAAGAAGACGTGTACCCAATTCAGTTACGTGTCTTTGAAGATCGTTTTGTTCCAACACCTTGTAAAACTTCAAATTTCATAAAGCGTTACGGAATTGGAAAATGTCAATCTTTAAGATTTTTACACAGAGACAATATAATAATTAAGCAGTTCTCTGTTCCTTGTAGTCAGTTATATGAAATTTACCCTTTTGTTTTCAGACAAAAAGACACCCGTCCTGGATTTGTTGTTGAGTCACTGAAACTAGGAAATCAAACTTTAAAAACTGTGCATGTCTCTGACAAATGTCTTTAACATTTGTACACGGAGTATTGTTTTGTTTTATTTATGTATGCAAGTAAAATCACTGTGTAATTAATATAATACATTTAATTCAATAATCAACGTAAACTACATCATAAGAAAATAAATAACACCCGAATAACTGTATTTTATATTTGTTTTTAGATATTTTTTCTGAATTGCTTTCATATATTTAAACATGAACACACTATTAAAGTGTGCAAAACTGAATCAGTTAACTGACACAGTTCACAGTATTTTTGATATAGTGGATAAAACGTGTAATTTAAATGTATACCTTTCACAAGACTAGTAATGTGGTAGTAGACATTAATACTTGAATTTCAAGTTTAAATTTAGACATTTCACAATATTAGTTATAGAATGGATAAAGCAAATATTTTAAGTAAAACTTTGTCCTACATAACATTTGTCTGACCAAAATACCTTGTAGGAGGTCAAGCTTTACTAAAAACTGATACAGGTATAAACGGAAACAGCTAAGCGCGGTAACTGACAAAGTGGGTTCTATTTATTTTTGAGGTTATTTATTATCTCACATTCTTTACGATTCAGAAAGAACAAACTGAGAAAACATTTTAAGTTTATTATTATTATTTTTTTAGTTGTTATTATTATTATTATTACTGGTTTTGTTTTACTTATTAGTATGTGAATAAGTATGGATCTTGCTTAATGCGTGTTCATTCTTGTTCATGAGGGGTGACACAAGTTATAAAGGACGTGTAATGCAGTACGTGTAACAATCGCTGGAGAAACAGGTAAGTTTACAAAATTTCATAACAAACAAACAGACAAAAATTAAAAAATCTGAAAAAAAATTCAGAGTAATACTAATATGGATAAGCCATTTTTGATGGAACAGATTTTATTTCTTTGTTATTACACTTGTACATTTTAATATTGTTTTATTTTATTTATGTATACAAGTAGAATCAATAATCAACGTAAACTACATCATAAGAAAATAAATAACACCCGAATAACTGTATTTTATATTTGTTTTTAGATATTTTTTCTTAATTGCTTTGAAATATTTAAACATGAACACACTATTAAAGTGTGCAAAACTGAACCAGTTAACTGACACAGTTCACAGTATTTTTGATATAGTGGATAAAACGTGTAATTTAAATTTATACCTTTCACAAGACTAGTAATGTGGTAGTAGACATTAATACTTTAATTTAAAGTTTAAATCGAGACATTTCACAATATTAGTGATAGAATGGAGAAAGCAAATATTTTAAGTAAAACGTTGTCCTACATAACATTTGTCTGATCAAAATACCTTGCTTGAAGGTTGCTGTGACTGTACTAAAACGTTATCTTTATACAGGTATAAACTGAAATAACTAAGCGGGATAACTGAGAAAGAGGGTTCTTTTTTATGAAGTTATCTATTATCTGACATTCTTTACGGATCAGAAAGAACAAGCTGAGAAAACATTTTAAGTTTAGAAGTGTCTATTATTATTATTGTTTGTGTTGTTATTATTATTATTATTACTGTTGTTGTTGTTGTTATTATTGGTTTAGCATAACTTATTACTGTATGAATAAGTATCGATCAGGCTGAACGTGTCTTCATTTGTATTAGAAAGACGTCGGATGAGAGTGGGGGGTGTTTTCTTCACTGCAAGTAGCGATCGCTCGATAAAACAGGTTCGTATGCAAAATGTATAATAACATTATCAACTTATTTATTTGTTTTTATTTTCTTATTATTGTTGTTGTTGTTGTCATGGCCATCGTCATCGTTATCATTAACATCTTGTTCTGTTTTGTTGTTTTTTAAATTCTTCAAAAAACATATATGCAACATACAGTCACCGCCTTATTCAGTAATGAAAAGTGAACTTACTCACGAATGAATTTTCATCTGCCTAACAAGTTTTGTTAATTTTCAGATACGTTGTTGCCAGACTCTGTGACGTCCTGAACCATCTCACTCTCGTGTCTGTCGTCTCTTATCTTATAGTAAAAACACGCACTAGATTTTTATTATTATTATTATTATTATTATTATCATCATCATCATAATTATTATTGTTACTGTCGATATTAAACATTTAACCTGCAGTTTCTCTTTAAACACTAAAATTTTAAATTTATCTACAGCAAAAGTGATGTCCAGTAAATACTTATTTTTTATTCTAACTTTTGTTAGTTTGATTATTTTGTCCGTTGTCTACATAAATTCAGTAAATAACAGCTATGACATTTTCCAGAAATTATTCTACAAAAACCAAAATTTCCATCAGACCAACTATTCATTAAAGTGTTTAAATATTCCGCTGAAAGACTCGATAAAAGCAATGCTTCCGTGGTATGTTCCACAAAAAGACAAATTGGAAACAAATGAACAGCTTAAGAAATTTTTGCCGAGACTTTCCGTAAACGATCATTTTCAGATGCTTCTTTCTATGGACAAGTTCTTCGAAACTTGCAAGAAAGGAAATTTAACGTGTTTACTGTGGGACGGATCTCTTCTTGGCGCTTACAGACATCATGGAATTATTCCTTGGGATGACGATCTCGATGTGATAATAATTGAAAATCATCCGGAAAAGCTTAAAAAGTTGTTTTCAAGTGTTCCTGGATATGAACTGTATATCACCAAAGACATTCCGTGGAAGTTTTACCACAAAGATCTTCCACGTGTTCGTGGGCACTCATATAAATATCCCTTTATCGATATATTCTTCTATAAGGAAGATGCAAAACAGATTTCTGGTTTATTTGCAAAAACAAGAAACTTTGTGTACAAAAAAGACATCGTCTTCCCGATTCAGTTACGAGTTTTTGAAGATCGTCTCGTTCCTACACCATGTAAAATATTTGATGTTATCAAGCGTTACAGAATTGAAAAATGTGAATCTTTGGGTTATGTACACAAAGATGATAGAGCAATTAAGGAGTTATCAATTCCATGCAGTCAGTTATATGAAATTTACCCTTTTGTTTTCAGACAAAACGACACCCGTCCTGGATTTGTTTCTGAGTCACTGAAACTAGGAAATCAAACTTTAAAAACTGTGCATGTCTCTGACAAATGTCTTTAAGATGATTACATTGGGAAATTTTTTTTTTTTTTTTTTTTTTTTTTTTTAATATTTTATTTTGGTATGCAAGTAAAAATACTACGTAATTAGTATAATTTAATACAGAAATCAGAGAAAGCAGCGCTACAAGAAAAACATAACACCTCAGTTACTTTTCTTCTTCTTCTCCTCCTCCTCTTCCTCCTTATTCTTCTTCTTATTATTATTACTATTACTATTATTATGATTATTATTATTATTATTATTATTATTATTATTATTATTATTATTATTATTATTATAATTTAATTAACTAAATAATTACTAACATGTTCAGAGTAAATTCAGTTATGAGAGACTTATTAAATAAATCATCATTTTTATTACTAAAATAGAGTAAAAACGTTTCATGTAACAACACATTTTGTAGTGAGATTGTAATTTGTATTAGTCAGCAATGTACAAGATCTGTTCATGTAATTTTTCCTTTGTAAACTTCTATTAAAATTGACGTAATGTCACATTAATGACGCCATAAGAGATACATGGTTTCGCTGGCGTTTGTAAGTAGAACAATAAATAGGTTTGCTTAAATTATATATTTATAAATTGAAAACAAAATAAACTCCTCAAAAGTTAAAATAGGAAATTTCTTTTAATAAGTATTTACAGCTTAATGATGTTAAGTATTTTCGTTTAATAGAGAAATATATGTTTTGTCACTGATCAAAATACCCTAGTTACAAAGAAATCAGAAGATGGAGAATCCCCATTCATTCATTTCTCACATTCAGCTTATTGTTAAGAAATGAACCGTAATCATCAATATTCACGGCATAAATCACATGTATATATGTGGCACAGCAGTATTGAGAAAATACTAAAGAAAAATACCTTTATGTGTAGTTATAAAGTCACCGTGACAAGTTTAACATATTGAGTAACATCTGTTTGACATATAGTTTGTTTTAAGTACATTCAGGCCATTTATTATACTGACTCTCATGACTAGAGATTAATTTCATAATTATTCAGACAATCAGGAGATGCTTGTTTCTTTTTTTTGTTATTACTCATTTCTTTTTAATGATTACCAAAGATTAACTAATCGATATATAATTAAATTAATAAAAATTAAATATAGAGAAAAAGGAAAAAGATTAATTATTATAATTGTTGTGATATTATTATTACTACTAAAATTATTATTATTATTATTATTGTTGTTGTTGTTGTTGTTGTTGTTTTTTTTTTTTTTTTTTTTTACTAAGTCTGTTTGATTCATTGGTTCAGCTTTGTAATAAAACAGTTAAAATGATGTAATTTTGCCAAAGTCAAACTCGTCACGAATCATTGAAATCGATGACCCAGTTTGTTGTCTCATAAAGTCTTAAGGGTCGGGTTGCTTATCGAAGTACAAAAGTACCTAACATGATTTAATAGTCGTGGTGAAATATATTTCTTACAACTCAATCTTTGTTTAGAAAAAATATTAATCATGTATAAAAGTATGTGTTTAGATAGAAATGTACAATTTGATTTCTTTGTGTTTAGATAAACATACAATTTGATTGTTTAAGTTTCATAAATTTATGTGTTTAGATAAAAATGTGAAACATGACCCGTCATGTTTAAAACTTTTTAAGTTTAAATAAGAAATGTACGATTTGACTGTTCGTGTTTAGAAGTTTATATGTTAAGATAAAAAATGTACTATTTGATTGTTCGTATTTAGAACTTTATGAGTTTAGATAAAAATGTACAATCTGAGTTTTCTTTATTTTGTTTAATTATTTTCATTAAAGCTTGTATTGTTAGAAATCTAGATAACCTTAAAATATAATTAAAATGTTGTATATTTTACAAATGAATTTTATTAACATTTATTATTTACATTTTTGCTTTCTTTACGTTTGTATCTGTCTTTATTAATTCTGTAAAATATTGTACTGTTTAGCACGTAATTATACACGTCCCTGTACACTGGTATCAACACTAAATAAGCGTAGTATATAGACACGCCTATACGTGAAGTTTATAGAGAGGCGGTCATTCTGGTACATTTCTTAAATCAGTTATAGTTAGATATACTTTCTTGTAGTTTACACACACACACACACACAGACACACACACTCACACAGACACACACACACAGACACACACACACAGTTATACTTTCTTAAACTTTCTTGTAGTTTACACACACACACAGACACACACACACACATAGTTATACTTTCTTATACTTTCTTGTAGTTTGTACACAAACACATACAGACATACACACACTCACACACAGACACACACACACATATACCAGAATATATCATTTTTATGTCTATGTGTTTTACCTGATTATACATGTGTGAAATATATTCATCTGTACCAATACCAGTAAATAAATTTGTTATATTACTTGTAGTTAGTTATAATTCTTGTAGTTTATTTTTATTTTTGGATCTTTATTAATTCTGTAAAATATTGTACTATTTAGCACGTAATTATATACAGTTTGGCGTCCCTGTACACTGATATCAACACTAAATAAGCGTAGTATATAGACACGCCTATACGTGAAGTTAATAGAGAGGCGGTCATTCTGTTATCTGTGTGTGTATCTATGTGCGTGTGGGTGTGTGACAAGTCAGTTACCATATTAATGTAATCTGAGCCTAAGTGTTAATATCAGTCTGACGCAAGCACCTCTCAGTGTCTTTGCATACATCATCTGATACAGATCTTGTGTGTATAATCAGTTAGTTGTCAATGTGAAATTTATTTAAAACTTTCACGAGGATGAAGATTTCTCTTTGTGTATTACTCTTATTTTTTAGAAGCTGCTAATTCTTTTCCTGACTAATATTGTGAATGATGGTGATAGAGTGCGTCTAATTAGTGTCAGGGTGGAAGATTAAGCTTGTTATGTTTGAAACCTGGTTCAAAACAAACTACACACAAAACAAATAATGACACAGTAGGTCGCTCATAGAAATTTCTTATTCAGTCCTCACTGGTTTGACATTCACTTCACAACGTTCACCTTCGCATTCAAAAAGGCTCTCAGAAAAATCTTTTCAAAAGTTTTTTCTTAAATCTTATCCAGGTAAAATTGAGCTTCTGCTCCACTTATATTCACAATTGTATCTTTTGTATGTACTATTACATAGTTATTCACTATTCACCTTGGTGTGTGCTTTGACCCCAGAAAGAGAATGAATTCAGCCCACCCCATGTAAAACGTATAGCGCAACTCAATGGTTTTACAAATTTAAATCTAGTTTCACAGATGTATAACAAAAATTAGACTGCGTATTTGGAGCACACAGTATGTCGTATTAAAGTATGTCGTGAGGGACAATTTTATTTCAGAATGAGCCCTTAAAAATCGAAATTTATTCAAAATGGGAAACTGCACAAAAAAAGTAAATATTACAATAGTTTCGGAACTATTTGACTGACAACTAGGAATAGTCTATCACTGAAATGAGGATGCAAAGATCTACAGCTATAGTTAGGAGTTAAACTTGCATTTAAAAAAAAAAACGATCACTTTTGAGTACCTATTTGTACAGTCGGGAATAAATATAAATTGCTCATACGGCAGCAGAATATACAATATCGACAGTGTTATTTTCTTTGAACTTTTAAAAAATTTGTGAGAAGTGATGTTCTTTGTTTTTTGTGGGTTTTTTTCAGGATAATTGAAATGTTGGCAACCACGAGATCGCTTGCTGCTTCCACAACTGACCTTCAAACCACAGTTTCGTTCCAAGCTATCACCCTGACTCGGGACATGCACCTCCTGAATAACAAATACTTGAAATGAAACATAAGAATGTAAATAAATGCAGTTTTGTGACGGAATTTATTCATCTCTATTCATCTCTTCTTTGCTATATTGCTGTCAGGACAGATATTTTGTAAGACGTTTTAAATGATTACTTAAATTTAAACGAAACAAACATGTTTTAATGTTTTCTGCTGGTGAGTCACAACTCCAAGCTGCACTCCAAGTATCAAACGTGTGACGTGCCAGTAAGAATCCACACAGCCGTAGGGAAAACTAACACAGTTTACTTTTGTCATGCTGCAGATCTTAAATTAGTGAATTCTCAGCTCCGCTGAATTTTAAACTGAATGGAAACCATGACCAACATCGGCAACTGGATTCTGCGCGGACGTGAAATGAAGCCACTCTATCCGACACACTAATGAATGAAAATCCACTTTGCTTTTATATATATATATAAATGGTACTTTTAGAGACGCCCCCTCCCATTAGAGCCAAGCAGGCTGAATGATTCATAAAGTGAAACGAAGATAACAGTTGGTGGTTACAGTTTGTTTTATAAGTATAAGCTGAATGCAAAAAACAAAACAATTAACTTTCAAATGGAACAGATATAATGAGATTTTTACAATATTCTGCTTGATCATAGAAACCTGTATCTTCATTTAAATGTAAATATTCTACAGCCCAACCTATTTCTTTTTCTGTTTTTTTTTCCACTTGCTAATAGAAACTGATGTCTACTTTTAATAAAAAAAAACATTTTACCAAACTTAACCTAGTTGAATTTTTCAAGCGTCTCTTATTATTATACGAACTTTATAACACAAATCTTTTGTTTCATTTGTTTTTTAATTATTCAGATAGATCCTGGGGATTAAATTACAGCTAACTCTGTCTGTTCTTCTGTTTCTGATCTCTTTGTAACCAGGGTAATTTGATTAGTGACAAAATTTATATTTCTGTATTAAAAGATAATACAGAGAACTTCTAATTGTAAATATTTATTCATGGCTATTCAGAATAACTGTAATAGAAATGTTCAAAGGAAAAAGTACGTAAACAGATCTTGTACATTGCTCACTAGTAGAAATTACTACCCGACAAAAAATCTGCTGTTACATGAAATTATTTTAGTAACTAAACAGTCATGAAATTACTCTGAACACATTAGTAAGTTATTAGATAATAAATTGTCTAAAAATTAAGAGAACAAACACAAAAAAAAATTCAAAAAGTCATAATAACAATAACATTGACAATACAATAATAATAAGAACAAGAGCAAGAACAACAACAAGAACAAGAACAAGAAGAACAGAAAGTAGAAAAAGAAGAAGAAGAAGTTTCGAATATATGAGAGAAATTAAGACGAGAGATTTAATACAAAATACAGTTAATTCTGGATTTTTTTAAATTTTATTTTAACGCTCTTGATTCTAATTATTGAATTGATTTTGGTATATTATTTATATAGCGTTTTACTTACATACTTATATCAAAGAAATCAATGTTCAGTATAAAAATGTTAAAGACATTTGTCCGAGACATGCAATTTTTAAAGTCTGACAAGCAACAGTTAGGATAAAAAATAAGTATTTACTGAACATCGCAACTGTTGCAGATAAAAGTTTTAAATTAATCTTCTTTTGTTTTATTTTAATTTTTATTTATATTTTTAAATGTTTTATATTTTTTATTACTATTACTATTATTTTTTTAATGTTTAAGTTTTTAATTTTTTATTATTATTTTTTATTTGTTGTGGGTTTTTTTTTCGCGAACTTGCAGATTAAATCGTAAATATGTATAATAACAATAACACGTGAGAGTGAGTTTTCACTGACACAAGCTGTAACTCGAGTCTGGGATGTTTCAGAACGTCACAGAGTATTTGGCAACAAAGTATCTGAAAATTAACAAAACCTGTTACACAGTTTGTCAATTCATTTAGATAATAATTTTACTTTCAGTAGTAATTGTATGTGAATATATGATGACTGTACAAATTTTTCTTAGAGTTTTGCTTCCTCTCTGTGTGTGCGGGTGTGAGTATCTATGCATATACATACGCGGACGTCAATAAAAGATAAACCACTCTGCCTAAGACAGAATGTTTTCTGTCGAACCACGCTCATGCTTTTCCCCTCCCAGTGGGAAAAGTGACTGATTATGTCCATTTTCATCAACCAGAACCTCCTGAATTATGTTTAAAGGTTCTTGTTCGGGAGCAACATTATAATTCTTTTCATAAGCTGTCGATTTGGCCCCTTAAATTACGATTTCATTTAGTTGTTCACTCAGTAGTATTTACATTTCAGTTGATTCTTTTCTATGATTCGTACATCGCGTTTTAAATAATATTCGGGCAGATGATGGAATAAGTATGGTTAATGAATATCAAACCTCGACAAAAACATACTACATACATAATAAATAATAACACATTATATCTTTCAGTAAAAGTTTCCATATTTTCCAGTGTCATTTCTTAAGTCTTATAATTTGTATAAATGAAATTCAACTTCTGCTCTATTTGCACTTACATTATCATTAACCGCACGTGCTTTTGTAAGTACATCTACAACTTAATTCTTTATCCACCCAGTGTTTGTCCATGAACTCTTAATGTGTTCGTTGTAAAAAGAAATTTCAAAGCTCTAAAAATTAACATCTCAGCTTTCCTGATTTTTTGCTTCTACATGTTTTCACTCCGATTAATTTGGCATATAACAAAGTTTAATGTATTATAAATAGAAGTGGAGTTATGAATTTTCGTAGTGTTAGTTTGTTACTGTGTGAATGGTCTAGCACAATGGTGGTCAAACTTTTCGGCCCAAGAACCACACTGAGATTTTAAAACTGACAAGTGGGCCTCTCCATTATGAGGTGGAAAAAGAACGACGATAAAGCACAAAAAACACACATGAAATCTTTTTTCTTCTGTTTTTTAATCAACAAATGTATTGATACATACAATCAACTCACCACTGATGGATTTAATGGGAACAGTGTTGCCGAGGGTGCCCAGCTTAATAGCATAAAAGATAGACATGAAATAAACATGAAAAATCAATAGTTGCGCCGTGTCTTTTATATCGGTACTTTCGTGCAGGCTAACGAGAAAAACTTAAACGACTCAGCTTTCTTGTTTAAACTATTGGTCAAGTCCTCGTCAATTAGTTCTCCGCGGCGAGCAACTGTTCTGCGTGATAAACTTATGTTTTCAAATTTGCTTTTGCTTTCGGGAAATAAAATATTCGCTGCGTCCACAGTGCATTGCTTCCAAAACTCCCCCTCAGAGAAAGGCTTCCTTGCCTTTGCTAGTTTGTATGTCAGTAGGTAACTTCGCTAGTTTGTATGTCAGTGGGTAACTTTGCTAGTTTGTATGTCAGTGGGTAACTTTGCTAGTTTGTATGTCAGTAGGTAACTTCGCTAGTTTGTATGTCAGTGGGTAACTTTGCTAGTTTGTATGTCAGTAGGTAACTTTGCTAGTTTGTATGTCAGTAGGTAACTTCGCTAGTTTGTATGTCAGTGGGTAACTTTACTAGTTTGTATGTCAGTGGGTAACTTTGCTAGTTTGTATGTCAGTAGGTAACTTTGCTAGTTTGTATGTCAGTAGGTAATTTTGCTAGTTTGTGCTGATGTACTGAATAGCAGATTGGCGCACAAAAGTGTTTTGCCAACCTTACAGCAGTAGCGGCCCTTCCTTCAGATGACCAGTGTTACCATAGTTACCATGTTTGGCGGAAAAGTTGTATTCCTACAATACGGCAACGCTTTCTTGAGAAATGAGACACACGGCCGTTGGTCGTGTTTCAGTGATAAAATATTTTGTAGTCCATTCCTTTTGAAAACCCGACACTATCTCTCAGTCGTCCGCTTTTTTTGCACTCTCATTTTGTTATGTAGGGTGATGCTAGAGTCGGAGTTAGAGATGGCAATGCATAGCTGAGACAATGTGGTGGATATATACACGTAGTTTCAATCACAGTTTCGATTGTTTTTCGATGGAGCTTCACAGCAAACGTCACGTGACGGTTTGAATGTGCCAATCGTAATTGCCATCTCTAGTCGACGAAGAAAGGCCCAGTCTAGTTGCAAGGCGCCACCTGGTGGTGCCAACTAAGTGTCGCAACGGGAAAGAATCAGTGAAATGAAAAAACGAAAAATTAAAAATGTTAAATTTAAAATTAAACTTTTTGCTGACGGTCCGGATAAATTAACAAAAGTTTGCCCACGTTTCCGATTATTTGCCCACGTCTGGTCCGCGTTTTATTGGCCCAAAAAGGTCCGCGTGATAAAATCCACGTCTGGTCCGCGTGACGTAGTTTGACCACGTCTGGTCCGCGTGACGTAGTTTGCCCACGTCGGGTCCGTGTGACATAGTTTGACCACGTCTGGTCCGCGTGACGTAGTTTGACCACGTCTGGTCCAGCGCTGCTGCACAATGATGTCAACTCTGAAGAAAAAATAAAAATAAATAAATAAATAAAATTAAACTTTTAAACATTAACAAAATAACAACTTTTGGATTATTTGTCAGTTTCTAACTTTTATCACCCAAAAAAGGATAAAATCAAAGTCAGCAGTCAAACGTATTTTACAAACAGAAAATCATTTCTGAGTAACCAGTTGCATATGTACTAAAACAGTTATAAAATGTCTCAGTTTAACTGTCTTACAAGTATTTTAAAACATCTCAGTTTAAAGTATTCGCTGTATTACAGGTATTGTAAAAACATCTCAGTTTAACGTATTCGCTGTATTACAAGTATTGTAAAATGTCTCAGGTGAAAATACTTACATGTATTGGTTGTCTCAGTGCAATCACAACCTCACAAGAATCCATTTCGCAGACAATAACATTTGTATGTTGGTATTTATATATGGATGTGTGTATGTATGTATATTTATCTCTCTCTCTCTCTCTCTCTCTCTCTCTCTCTCTCTCTCTCTCTCTCTCTCTCTCTCTCTCTCTCTCATTGTATACATACACACATATATATATATATATATATATATGTACGTTTATCTAAATATGTGTAAAAATGTAATTACACTACTGAGACTAGAGCTAAAGGTGACAAAATAAATTTGTATAATGGTCGACAGCACATACAAAACCAGATCGTTTCATAAATATTAAAATGTTCTCTCAGACACATTCAGCGGTATCGACACAGCGACAAGACTTGGTTTTATCAGTCGATTAACTTTTAGTAAAGACTGCGCTTGGAGGTTCAGCTCATATTGGCTAACCAGTCTATCTCTAAATGCGCTGAACAAATGATACATTTATGAGAGGATTCAGAAAAGACAAGAAAAAAGTTAATGACAGAAGACGTTGTCTGACAAGATAAATACATTATATCATGCGGCTTTTTTATTTCATGTTTAATTAGGTGTTAAAAGTACAGATGCAAGGATTAAGGCAGGATTAAAACTGTGCGTTTCTTTAATAACGAATGTTTTCAACTCATAGCAGTTGACATTCAATATCATTTATTTTTTCTACTTATGAAGATATTACGTAACAGTCATAATTATCCGTATTGTTTAACATCTCTCTCTCTCTCTCTCTCTCTCTCTCTCTCTCTCTCTCTCTCTCTCTCTCTCTCTCTCTCTCTCTCTCTCTCTCACACACACACACACACACACACACACACACACACACACACACACACTCCACACATGTATATATTTATGCATGTATCAATATGATTGCTCCACACTTGCGGTAGGTTTTCTATAAACCAGTCAGAAGAGTGTTTCAGTGAGAGATAATTTCCTTTCTACAGCTACTTGTTTAATTTACTTTGCAAGGAGGATATACGTGTTAATTAGTCTGGCATGCACAGACATTCAGCAACGATATTCTGTCCTCAAATACAAATATAGATAATAATGAGTCGAAGAACGAACGAACAGATACAAAAATGTTTGAGTTCTCTTAGGCTAATTATTTTCAAAATGTCTGTTTTATCAGTAGTTTCTAGAACACATACATTCCTGCTTCCTGTAGTGGCGAAATATTAACTGCTATTCAGGTATTGTTCTTATGATGCACGCCTTTCTAGGACACATTTCTGGATCCATCCTTTCTATTCAATATATTATGTTAATTTGTTAGGCAGCAGTCCAGACTCGATCCATTACTGACAAAATAACAAAGATTTACACGTAACTACAAACAATAAAATCTCAGATTGTTTCTTCACGTATTTACGTAATCAATAGTGTTAAACAAAACAATCTCAACACATCGAGATCGTCATCCCAAGACATGATGTCTGTAAGCCTTCAAAAATAAGCTTAGCTTAAGAATGGGACCTCAAAAATGAACATTTACTGAAAATAGAAGCAGCAAAAAAAGAAAAAGGAAAAACACTTTTAATAATTAAAAAAAAATCACCACTTAGGAATTATTTAATTGTCATTTTTGAACTTTTATCACCAAAATAAGGATAAAAAGATACGTAATCATAGTCAGCAGTCAAACTTGTACTTCGCAAACAGCAAATCACTTCTGAGTAGCTAATTGTAAAATATCTCAGTTTAACGTACTCGTTGTATTACAAGGGTTGTAAAAATATCTCAGTTTAACGTATTCGCTGTACTACAAGTATTGTAAAACATCTCAGTTTAACGTATTCGCTGTATTACAAGTATTGTAAAAATATCTCAGTTTAACGTATTCGCTGTACTACAAGTGTTGTAAAAACATCTGAGTTTAACGTATTTGCTGTATTACAAGTATTGTAAAAATATCTCAGTTTAACGTATTTGCTACATTACAAGTGTTGTAAAAATATCTCAGTTTAACGTATTTGCTACATTACAAGTGTTGTAAAAGCATCTCAGTTTAACGTATTCACTGTATTACAAGTGTTGTAAAAATATCTCGATTTATTAGAAGTATTGTAAAAAATATCTCAGTTTAAAGCATTCGCTCCATTATAAGTATTGTAAAAATATTAGCAGTTTAACGTACTCGCTGCATTATAAGTATTGTAAAAATATCTCATTTTAACATATTCGCTCTATTACATGTACTGTAAAAATATCACAGTTTAACGTATTCGCTGTATTTCATGTATTGAAAAATATCTCAGTTTAACGTATTCACTGTGTTACAAGTACTGTAAAATATCTCAGTTTAACGTATTCGCTGTATTACAACTAATGCAAAATAACTAAGTTTAACGTATTCGCTGTATTACAAGTACTATAAAAATATCTCAGTTTAACGTATTCGCTTTATTACAAGTTGTGTAATTATTGTCAAAATTCTCAGTTTAAATCAGGCAGCAATAAAGGAAGAGTATTATGTATTCCTCAGTCAGTTTGCTACGGCCTCAAAAATCGTTTTTGTAATCATCTTTTAAATGGGTGTGTCAGTTCAAACAGGACATCAGAAGTTCAGTTGTCGCTAACGAGAACACATGTATATAATGTAGGTATCTATTTATGCATGTATGTGTATATATGTATGTATGCATGTATGTATATATGTATGTATGCATGTATGTATATATGCATCTATGTATTTACGCATGTATGAATTGATGTATGTATATATGTGTGTACGTGAATCTCTCTCTCTCCCTCTCTCTCCTTCTGTTTTTTCTCTCTCTGTGTTTGTGTGTATATGTGTGTCTGTCTGTCTGTGTATGTATGTATGTATGTATGTATGTATGCATGTATGTATATATGCATGTATGTATGTATGTATGTATATATGTATGTGAATCTCTCTCTCTCTCCTTTTATTTATCTCTGTGTGTGTTTGTGTGAGTATGTGTCAGTTTGTCTGTGTGTGTTTGTATGTATATATATGTAGATATCTCTGTAAATGTAATTACTCTACTGAGATTAGAGGTGAACGTGAAAAAAACTAAATTTTATTACAGTTGACTATACACACAAAACCAGATCTTTTCATATATATTTAAATGTTCTCTGCGACATATTCAGACATGCAATAGCGACAACAGTGGCTGTTATCCAGTCCAGTGAATTTTAACAAAGACTGCTCGCAAGGTCTGCCCTTTCAGGTTAAAATGTCTGTCCTCATGGGCGGTGAATAAAACCAGAACTTGGAAGATGAATACATTGAATGATGCCGTTTTACTATTTCATGTATAATTATGTGTTAAATGCTCACGGTGAAAGGAGTAAAACTAGATTAAGTTGAGATAACATTTATATATGCATGACTATGTTTGTTTGTTTCGTTTACTTTGCAAACAGGATACATTTTGGCATGCACAGACATTCAGGAATGATATTCTTGATAACGAGTCGAACAACTAACGAAGAGATAAACAGAAAACAAGCTTGAGGTCTGTTAGGATGTTAGTTTTCAGAATGTCTGTCATACGCTTTATCAGTATTTTCTAGAACACGTACATTCGAGCTTGCTGCAATGATATGCTGTCATCAAACACGAGTCGACCAACTACCTCAGAAAAAAATGTTTCAGCTCTGTTAGGTTGTTAGTTTTCAGAATGTCTGTCACACATTTTATCAGTATTTTCTAGAACACATACATTCGAGCTTCTTGTATTGGCTAAATGTTAACTGCTATTCAGATATTGTTCTTGTGATGCACGCCTTTCTTGGACACATTCCCGAACCCATCCTTGTCTATTGAATCAATGTTTGTTTGTTATGCAGCAGTCCAGATTCATTATTGACACGTAACTACGAACAATAAAATCTCAGTTTGTTTCTTCACGTATTTACGTACACAATAGTGTTAAATAAACAGTCTCAGCACATCGAGATCGTCATCCCAAGACGTGATGTCTGTAAGCCTCAAGAAGAGATCCTTCCCAGACTAAACACGTTAGGTTTCCTTTCTTTCAGGCTTCCATGAGTTTGTCCACGCTTGAGCATATCATCATTTGCTTCTTTCATTTTATTTTGAATATACCATTTCTGATATTTTGTCATGTTCTGTTGTTATTATTATTATTATTATTATTATTATTATTATTATTATTATTATTATTATTATTATTATTATCCTTTTTTGCAAATAGGTCTGCAAAAGTTTTACAAAAGTTTAATTTTTTTAAATCTTATTTTGATATTTCACCGCAATAATATATAAAACAGAGATTTCAGTGTTTTAAATACGAAGTGGGTTGAAGAGAAAGCCTTTGTCACAATAATTTCATTTAGTGTTGTTTCTTTTTAAATCTAGTTTTGCACAATTGTATGCACTGTAGTAATATTTACTATACGAAGCAGTTGAAAAGTTTACCCTTGTTTCGAAAAGAGACTTTGTAATTTTTGTTCCAGAGTAATTGTTTTATATATTCAAGCCAGTTATCATATCATGCTTATTAATTTCTTATTTCATTTGATGATATACATACTTGTAGTGTGTTTATTTATTGTAGATAGTGGTTGTCATGGTATTTTACAAAGTGTGCTATGTAAAGTTTATTGAACTGATGTAAAACAAAGAGAAGTATATATTAGTCGATGTTAGACTCAGTCTTAGATAAACATTCCTTTTTTTTTTTTTTTTTTTTTTTTTTTTTTTGGTCTACAGATGATTTTTATACTGGTAGATATCCACCGTCAGTCAGTCTCAATGTTAAAATTATCATCTTTACTCATTGTACAACATCATTAACATCATTAGTTCATTCACTTTTGAATGGATTTAACAGTTTTACAGATGTTACGACATTTTAATTGTACTATTGGATACTAGGATATATCTTATGAAAAACAAATTACAAAGTTCATTGTTAATCATCAAGAAAGAGAAAGGAGAAAGAGCAAAATTAAGAATTAAAAAAGAAAATATAAAAGAAAATTAAAAAGAAGACGAAGAAGAAGGAAATTATTTTGTATTTAATTACTATCAAAATGGATTTGTAAATTGCTTTTACAATAGTGTTCTGTTTCAGTTCTTGAAATGAGGATTCAGGAGTAAAGTAACTGACAGCACAGTGTATAATAAACACAACAACAAATACCCGTAGTTAATGTGCATTGATCTCAGTTACAGTTGTTTCCTTTTACAACAGTGTCGTAAACTGTGTAATATTTTCTAAGTCACTAATTTATTAATGTATGCAAGTGTCAGGAGCGATATCGCATGGCTCAAGGTAGCTAGATTTCATTTTGTCAGTTCAGATAGAGAGAATGTACATTTATCTTTTTTTTCTTGGCATATTTATTGTTGAATTGAGGATATTTATCAGAGCAATTTGGCTGGCTAGCAGTGTCAGTCTGGTTAGAATAAATGTTTACACTTTAATTTTGTTGTTGTTTTGTGTTATAAACTTTCAGTGTTGTCTACACACAACATTACTCTCATGTGTTTAATGCATGACATAAAACACTGGGTAATTCTTACATATTACATAATCTTGAAATATTTGTTAAAAAATTAAATATTTTACATTTGTAAAGTATTTCTACGCCATCCTATACATTCATATTATAGTTCCAGTCACTTATCACTCCAACAACACCGCTGACCTATATCGGCATATACAAGTATCATTACCAGTGTGGTTCAAACCGGATACAGGCAATCTTGTTGGTTATCTGCGAACAAAGGACAATGTAAATATATAAAAAAAGCCCAAAAATATGTAGAATGTAAATTTAGACTTAATATGTGTGACACAATACTTAAAAGAGCTAATTTAACCAAGAAATGTCGTAATTTATGATAATGTGTTTTAAGAAGATTACGATGATAACAGAGTGTGTTTTAAAAAGTATACAGGTGCTAACGGCAGTGTGTTTGAATATAATATTGTCTTTTAAGAATGTTGTAAACTGCTAACAGTGTTTCTGTGGAAAGGTTAGACATAACGATGTACGATGAAATAGCAGTGTGTTTGAATATAATATTGTCTTTTAAGAATGTTGTAAACTTTTAACAGTGTTTCTGTGGAAAGGTTAGACATAACGATATGCCGGTATGTACGATGAAATAGCAGTGCATTTGAAAAGAGGTGGTGATATAGCAATATATTTAAAAAGACATGATGATACAGCTGTCTGTTTGATAACATGAAATGATAAAGCTGTGTGTTTTATAAGAAGTGATGATAAACCTGAGTTTGATAAGAAGTGATGATAAAACTGTGTGTTTTATAAGAAGTGATGATAAACCTGTGTGTTTCATAAGAAGTGATGATAAAACTGTGTGTTTTATAAGAAGCGATGTACTTTCCAGAGAGTGCTGTTCGGTACTAGAACATGAGATGGTGGCGGTAAGGGTTCACGCTTATTTGTTACATTACTGTGTTAGCAGACCAATGACAGCGCAGTATTAACTTCCTAGTAACACGAAACCACGTAGCTGCACAAGGACATCACAAAGTCACGTACACTGGCTTCTAATCGTTAGATGATCCACTGAAGGCTTCGAAGATTATTTTTCCACAATTTATAAAAGAAAATGTTTCATGTGTAGTTGGCCGATTTTTTATTTGTAAGACATTTTATTTACATTTTAGAAGAAAAACCCAAATAACAATTATAAATAAATAATAATAAAATAAATTTAAAAAATTAAAATAAGGATTCTAAACTGATTTTATTTTTCCTTAATTAATCTGTTAGTTAATTTGTTCATTTTATTTTCATATAGAAAGGAGTAGAGGTTAATTTGTTCATTTTATTTTCATATAGAAAGGAGTAGAGGTTAATTTGTTCATTTTATTTTCGTATAGGAAGGAGTAGAGGTTAATTTGTTCATTTTATTTTCATATAGGAAGGAGTAGAGGTGTTTTATAAGTTCAAGCGCAGCCTTTTGTTTATTTGAAGAGTTCTTCTAGATCTAGCGAATTTTGTAATCTAGTTATAATTTCAAAAGAACATCCGTCTTTTTTAGCTAAACATGATTTAGTTTAATACTGTTCTATTATCACAAGTAGTACGTTACATTTTACTTTAAACTGAGGTGATTTTTATTTTATTTTTTATTTTATTATTATTATTGTTATTATTATTATTATTATTATTATTATTATTATTATTATTATTATTATTATAAACCTGGAAATAAACCTGTCTGCAAGGAACAGAAGCTAAACGGTTTTCGAAAACACGTAATTGTATTGGATAAACTTCCTTCTTGGTGTATGTCAATCATTCCCATCTTTATTTACCGTTTTCCTAATTTAAAATTAGTAACGCATCAAACTGCGTTAAAAATGTAATTTGACACATAAATACATAAATAAAGGATAAATAAAAATATGAATTAATTAATTAATAATTATAATTATAATTATTACTGTTATTATTATTATTATTATTATTATTATTATTATTATTATTATTATTATTATTATTATTATTATTATAACATCAACAACAACAACAACGACAGCAAACGACTTCAGGCAGTGTGCACAATATTTTTTTACTGTTATAGAACAGAATTCTAATCGTCTGTTTATCTACATTTTTAATTAGGATAACAAAACAAGCCATTTTCTTTTTAAATTTTCTAACTTAGAAATATATGAAAACTGTGTATTTCATTCCACTTTTAACACGAAACTGTTACAACTCTAGTTTCATTTACAATAATCCACATAACAAATAAACAAATAAATGGTTGAAAAAAATATTACTCCTTCATTCGTCATTGAATAAAATATGATATAATCAATGTTAATTATCATTGAATAAAATATGATATAATCAATTATTAATTTATTATTATTATTATTACTATTATTATTATTATTATTATTATTATTATTATTATTATTATTATTATTATTATTATTATTATTATTATTATTATTATTATTATTATTATTATTATTATTATTATTATTATTATTATTATTATTATTATTATTATTATTACTATTATTATTATTATTATTATTATTATTATTATTATTATTATTATTATTATTATTATTATTATTATTATTATTATTATTATTATTATTATTATTATTACTATTATTATTATTATTATTATTATTATTATTATTATTATTATTATTATTATTATTATTATTATTATTATTATTATTATTATTATTCCTCTAATAGCTTTATGCTGTATAATAAGGAGCAATGTTATTTGTGAAAAATTCCAGACTAGCATCATCAGAGGCGTTATTGTCTTCTATCAGACAAATTTTCACTGTAACTTTCTATTATTTATTTATGTATTTAATAATGATGATTGTGATGATGATAATTTCAATAACTAAAAATTTACTGAAAGAAATTTTTCTAAACATAAAAACACAATCAAATTATGCATTTTTTATGGAAACCCATAAACGTCACAAACTGTATATTTTTTCCTAAACACATAAACATCTAAACACGAAGAATCAAATTACACTTTTTTATTTAAGCCAATAAACCTCTAAATACAAACAATCAAACTAAACATGTTTTATCTAAATACATAAATTGTTAAACAAGAACAATCTAACTGTACGTTTTTATCTAAATACACAGACTTCTTAGCATTAATACACTATCAAATTGTCCTATTATCTGAACACAAACGAATAAATTGTACATTTCTTTCTAAAGACATAAACTTCTAAACACGGACAATAAAATTTGTTATCTAAATACATAAACTTTAAACATAATTTATAAACCCTTCTTAACAAGGATTCAGTTGTAGCAAATATATTTTATCACGACTATTAAGTCATAAGTTAGGTACTTTTGTACTTCGATAAACAACCAGACTCTTAAGACTTTATGAGACGACAAACTGGGCCATCCATTTCAGTGCTTTATGACAATTCTGAATGTTAGTTCAGCAGACAGAGTTTCAAGTGGAGGTAATTTAAGATAAGTGCCTGCGTGTGACTACGCTATCAACACTTTTACGTTAATGTGGTAACTGATTTGTCTCACACACACACAACACACATATATCCATGTTTTCCTACAGAGCTAAATCAACGAATCAAGGAGATTTAGTAAACAAACTAATCAATAAATAATTAAATATAAAATAAAATAAAATAAAATAAAATGAACAAATAAATAAATAAATATGAAAATTAAATAAAAATAATAATAATAATAACAACAACAACAACAATAATAATAATAATAATAATAATAATAATAATAATAATAATAATAATATTAATATTAGTAATAATAATAATAAGATTAAAATAAAATAAAAAATACAATAAAATGAATAAAACATCGGTTCATCGGTTTCAGTGATCGAGACAGGTTTTAGTGCTTTATTACAAAGCTGAACCAATAAATCAAACAAAAAATAACAACATAAAATAAAATAAAATAAAATAAATAAATAAATAAGTAAATAAATAAATAAAAATTAAATAATAATAATAATAATAATAATACCAACAACAACAATAAGAATAATCATAATATCAACACAGTATTAACACAAATTAAATATAGAAAAAATTGAAAAAGATTTATTATTAACTAATCTTTCGTTATTTTCTATGGTGATTATACGTCCAGTCACATATACATATGAACGTCAAAACACTATCAAAGAGTTCATTTTTATCTAACCATACAGACGTTTGAATACCTCTTCCCACATATATATATATATGTGTGTGTGTGTGTGTGTGTGATTTATAACGTGAATATAGATGATTACGGTTTATTTCATATCTATAAGCTGAATTTGAGAACTGAATGCAGTTTTATTTTTTGTTTTTAATAAAACATCAATGAAAAATTAACATTCGAATAGTTAAGTTATAAACAGGCACGTTTTGACAAATTTACAGATTATTTAAGATTGACAGTTTGTTAATTATTTGATGCAATCAGTGACAGAAATTCGCCGTTGTCAGCTCAGCAAGCATCAACGTGTACAACATTTTTCACGGGAAACACAACAAATTCTACTTGATTTTAGAAACTGATATCTACATTTAATTAAAAACATTTTACAAAACTTAACCTAGTTTAATTTTTCAACAGTCTGTTGTTATAACAATAATATTTTATTTCTTGTATTATTTTACTTTTTTAGACACAATCCTGGGGATTAAATTACAGCTAGCTCTGTCTGTTCTGCAATTTCTGATCTCTTTCTAACTAGGGTAATTTGATTAGCGACAAAATATATATTTCTGTACTAAAAGATAATACAGAAAACCTGTAAGTTGTAAATATTATTCATAACTATTCAGAATAACTTTAATAGAAACTTACAAGGGAAAAAATACGTAATCTAATACAAATTACTATCGGACTACAAAATCTTCTGTTACATGAAACTATTTTATAAAATAAACAGGAGATTCAATAGAAAATAGAGTTAATTCTTCAAACGCTCTTTATTGTGATTAGTTAATTAATTATGATATATTTTTATATAGTGTTTTTACTTACAAACTTAAGTAAAACAAAACAATATTCCGTGTACAAATGTTAAAGACATTTGTCAGAGACATGCACAGTTTTTAAAGTTTGATTTCCTAGTTTCAGTGACTCAGAAACAAATCCAGGACGGGTGTCTTTTTGTCTGAAAACAAAAGGGTAAATTTCATATAACTGACTGCACGGAACAGAAAACTGCTTAATTCCTCTGTTCTCTCTGTGTAAATATCCTAACGATTGACAGTTTTCAATTCCGTAACGCTTTATAAAAATTGAAGTCTTACAAGGCGTTGGAACAAAACGATCTTCAAAGACACGTAACTGAATTGGGTACACTTCTTCTTTTTTATATACAAAACTTTTTATGTTTGAAAATAAACCAGAAATCTGTTTGTCATCTTCCTTAAAGAAGAATATATCGATAAAAGGATATTTATATGGTTGCCCACTCAAAGGTGGAAGATCTTTCAGATAAAACTTCCACTGAAAGTTTTTAGGAGAATACAGGTCATATCCAGGAACACTTGATAAAACCTTTTTAACCTTTTCCAGATCAGTTTCAATTATTATCACATCGATGTCGTCATCCCAAGGAACAACTCCATGATGTCTGTAAGCACCAACAAGAGATCCTTCCCAGAGTAAACATTTTAGATTTCCTTTCTTGCAGGCTTCGAAGAATTTGTCCATAGAAAGAAGCATCTGAGAGTGATCGTTTACGGAAAGTCTCGGCAAAAAATGTTTCAACAGTTCATTTCTTTCCAATTTGTCTTTTTGTGGAACATACCACATGGGCATTGCTTTTATCGAGTCTTTTGATGGAATATTTAAACTCTTTAATGAATAGCTGGTCTCAGGTAAAGTTTGATATTTGTTGAAGAATTTCTCGAGAATTTCATGTTTGTACTTCAGGGAAGTTATGTAAACGATAGAAAAAATACTCAAACAACCAACAGTTAGAATAAAAAATAAGTATTTACTAAAATTAGCCATTGTTGTAGATAAAAGGTTTAAAGTTGTTTTTCTTTTCTCTTTTTTATTATTATTATTATTATTATTATTATTATTATTATTATTATTATTATTATTATTATTATTATTATTACAACATTTATTAATTAATTTATTTATTTATTTATTGTTGGGTTTTTTGTTTTTTGTTTTTTGTTTGGTTGATGTTTTTTATTTTTTATTTTTTATTTTTGAGAACTTGCAGATTAAATCACAAATACGTATAATAACAATAACAAGTGAGTCTGGGTTTTCACTGACACATGCTATAACACGAGTCTGGGATGTTTCAGAACGTCACAGAGTCTTTGGCAAGAAAATATCTGAAAATTAACAAAACCTATTATACAGTTTGTCAATTCATTTAGGAGTAATTTCAGCTTTCTGTACTGACTATGTGTGAATATATGAAGACAGTAAATAAAAAAAATGCAGACAACAGTACAAAAGACATAATTTAAAAAAATGTATTATCATTCTGCAAAATCTATTATGAAAAAAATCAAAATCAAAATAAACATAAATAAGAAAATCTGTTTCATCAAATACACATAATCCACATTAGTATTACTTTGTAGGTATTTTTATTATTATTAAATTTTCAATACATACCTGTTTAGTCGTAGTAGAACAGATGTCCTTTATATCCCTTTCCACCTTTTTCTCCCCACACAGAATACGAAAATATTTGTGTCTAGCTATCAGGTCTGTCGCTGAAGGTATTCGGCTGCACGTAATGTAGGAGGTACTCCAAAGCGTCTGAATTTATGGTCTGATATTCAGATTTGAATCTTTGATATATTATCTGTTCAGGCCATATGTCAATAACAACTGCATAAATTGAAAATTTGAAGCCTAATGCAGAAAGAAGCGTATATCTCAATCAGTAGTGCGATGGGTAGCTGCGATGTCATTGTGGATCAACGAACGTGTAACGTGAACGTCTGCTTTTTACGCTCATACGATTAAATTTCCGAGCTATCCTCGTACAAACTTGACAAAACAAAATACTAATCTTATCCAGTATGAATGTATTTACCTCTCGAAAACCTGAACCATAAACTTTTGTAAACTCTCTGTCAGGGCGCCAGTGCCTAAGATGCTCATCATCTTAGACGTCCAGAGGCTCTGTGACAGTAAATTCAAATTCATACAGTAATGTATTTTGGTGATGGTGTAATACATCACTAGATAAACGACACATCAACCACTGAAGAACTTGAGTTATTAATTAATGTACAAACACATTTTGTAATCACACAAAATAAAATAAAAACATTTACGATTTTGGTTAAACCTAATTTAAGATACTGAACCAGTCAACCGAATCACAATTAATGACGGAATCTGTAACGGCAGAATCATGATAGTTGTGTTACTAACCTTTTCAAGTTATCTAACAGAAGCTTTTTTTAATTAGCGAGCATGAAACAACTTTCAAAAATATATTATCGGAAACAACAGCATTTCATCTTTTAAAAGATAATCCACTCTGCCTAAGACAGACGTCACCACAGAATGTTTTCTGTCGAACCACGCTCATGCTTCTTCCCCTCCCAGTGGGAAAGTGACTGATTATGTCCATTTTCATCAACCAGAACCTCCTGAATTTTGTTTAAAGGTTCTTCTTCGTGAGCAACATTATAATTCTTTTCATAAGCTGTCGATTTAGCCCCCAAAATTACGATTTAATTTAAGTGATAAATCTGTAGTGATGTGATATCGGAGCCGATGACATATAGATCGTCTGACTTTGCCTCCATCGTGGATAACAGATCATCAAAATTATTTAGACACATCACTTCTGGCAACATGTTAGTTGTAGACTGTGTTAAGGAGGGTTTCTGCAGAAAATCTGTGATGGATATAAACAGTTTACTTATTTCTGATGCACGAAAAAGGGCAAAAATTTACAGTCGCTAGACTTTAGTTTCTCGAATGTCGTAAAAAACATCATTTTTATTTATGTTTGTTCATTCAGTAGTATTTACCTTTCATTTGATTTTCTTCTGTGATGTGTGCATGGCCTTGGAAATAATATTCGAAGTGATGATGAAATAAGTATGGTTAATTAATGTCAGTTCGTCAAATTAATTTTGTTTTGTTTAAAACCTCGACCAAAACATACTACATACATAATAAATAATAACACATTATATCTTTCAGTAAACGTTTCCATATTTTCCAGTGTCACTTCTAAAATCTTATAATTTGTATAAATGAAATTCAACTTCTGACCTATTTGCACTTACATTATCATACACCGAATGTGCTTTTGTAAGTACAGCTACAACTTAATTCTTTATCCACCCAGTGTTTGTCCATGAACTCTTAATGTGTTCGATGATAAAAGAAATTTGAAAGGTCAAAAATTAACATCTCAGGTTTTCTGACTTATCCCTTCTACATGTTTTCACTCCGATTAATTTGGCATATAACAAAGTTTAATGTATTATAAACAGAAGTGGAGTTATGAATTTTCATAGTGTTATTTCTCACTGTGTGAATGGTCTAGAGCAAATGCACAATTCTGCCAACTTTAACTTTTCTTTGGAAATATATGAAAAACAACTTTGCAATTATGTATTTGTCAATTTTTAACTTTTATCATCCAAATAACGATGAAAAGATAAAAACAAATCGTAGTCAGAAGTCAAACTTGTGTTTTACAAACAGAAAATCAATTCTGAGTAACCAATTGCAAATTTCTCAGTTTAAAGAATTCGCTGTATTATAAGAATTCTAAAATGTTTCAGTTTAAAGAATTCGCTGTATTACAAGTATTGTAAAAATATCTCAGTTTAATGTATTTCCTGTATTACAAGTACTGTAAAAATATCTCAGTTTAACGTATTCGCTGTATTACAAGTACTGTAAAAATATCTGTTTAATGTATTCGCTGTATTACAAGTACTGTAAAAATATCTCTGACGTATTCGCTGTATTACAAGTACTGTAAAAATATCTAAGTTTAATGTATTCGCTGTATTACAAGTACTGTAAAAATATCTAAGTTTAATGTATTCGCTGTATTACAAGTATTGTAAAAATATCTCAGTTTAATGTATTTCCTGTATTACAAGTACTGTAAAAATATCTCAGTTTAACGTATTCGCTGTATTACAAATACTGTAAAAATATCTCTGACGTATTCGCTGTATTACAAGTGTTGTAAAAATATCTCTGACGTATTCGTATTCGCAAGTATTAAAATATCTCTGACGTATTCGTACTGTAAAAATATCTCTGACGTATTCGCTGTATTACAAGTGTTGTAAAAATATCTCTGACGTATTCGCTGTATTACAAGTACTGTAAAAATATCTCTGACGTATTCGCTGTATTACAAGTACTGTAAAAATATCTCTGACGTATTCGCTGTATTACAAGTACTGTAGAATGTCTCAATATAAAGTATTCGCTATACAACATTTGTCTCAGAGAGAGAGAGAGAGAGAGAGAGAGAGAGAGAGAGAGAGAGAGAGAGAGAGAGAGAGAGAGAGAGAGAGAGAGAGAGAGAGAGAGAGAGAGAGAGAGAGAACATATTTGTATATGCATGAGTTTGTTTGTTTAATTTACTTTGCAAACGGGATACACGTCTTAATTATTTTGTCATGCACAGACTTTCAGCAATGATATGCTGTCCTCAAACACGAGTCGACCAACTACCTCAGAAAAAAATGTTTCAGCTCTGTTAGGTTGTTAGTTTTCAGAATGTCTGTCACACATTTTATCAGTATTTTCTAGAACACATACATTCGAGCTTCTTGTATTGGCTAAATGTTAACTGCTATTCAGATATTGTTCTTGTGATGCACGCCTTTCTTGGTCACATTCCCGAACCCTCCTTGTCTATTGAATCAATGTTTGTTTGTTATGCAGCAGTCCAGATTCATTATTGACACGTAACTACGAACAATAAAATCTCAGTTTGTTTCTTCACGTATTTACGTACACAATAGTGTTAAATAAAACAGTCTCAGCACATCGAGATCGTCATCCCAAGACGTGATGTCTGTAAGCCTCAAGAAGAGATCCTTCCCAGAGTAAACACGTCAGGTTTCCTTTCTTTCAGGCTTCCATGAGTTTGTCCACGCTTGAGCATATCATCATTTTCTTCTTTCATTTTATTTAGAACGAATATCTTGATTCATTGTGATATTTAAAATATTGATTTCAATCTTGTAATTACTGAGTTGAAGAGAAAGCCTTTGTAATAATAATTACATTTGATGTTGTTTCTTTCTTTTTAAATCTAGTTTTACACAGTTCTATGCACTATAATAATATTTACTATACAAAGCAATTGAAATGTTTACCCTTGTTTCCAAAAGAGCCTTTCTAATTTTTGTCCCAGTATACTTGTTTATGTGCACAAGTCAGTTGTCAAATCATGTTTATTAATTTCTTATTTCATTTGGTCATATACATACTTGTAGTGTGTTTATTTATTGTAGATAGTGGTTGTCATAGTATTTTACAAAGTGTGCTAAGTAAAGTTGATTGAACTGATGTAAAACAAAGAGAAGTACATGTTACTGGATGTTAGACTTAGTCGTAAGTAAGTATCCCGGGGTTGTGTTTTTTTGTAGTATACAGATAATTTGTACACGGGTAGATATCCACCGTCAGTCAGTCTCAATGTTAAAACTATCATCTTTACTCATTGTACAATATCATTAACATCATTAGTTCATTCACTTTTGAATGGACAGATGTTACAATTTAATTGTACTATTCGATAGTCGTATATATCTTATGAAAAAAATTAAAAACTTTAATGTTAATATGTCAATTTAATCATGAACGTTGGGCACATAACAACTGAAATTTGACATTATTAAAAAGTAATCTAATTGCACGATTCATTTTTTCTTTCTTTTTTTCTTCTATAATGTGTAAAAGCAAAAGAACAAAATTAAAAATTAAATTAGACAATTTAAAAGAAAATTAAAAAGAAGACGACAAAGAAGGAAACTATTTTGTTTTTAATTACAATCAAGATGGATTTGTAAATTGCTTTTAAAATAGTGTTCTGTTTTAATTCTTGAAATGAGGATTCAGGAGTAAAGTAACTGACAGCACAGTGTATAATAAACACAACAACAAATACCCGTAGTTAGTACACAATGCGCATTGATCTCAGTTACAGTTGTTTCCTTTTACAACAGTGTCGTAAACTTTGTAATATTTTCTAAGTCACTAATTTATTAATGTATGCAAGTGTCAGGAGCGATATGGCATGGCTCAAGGTAGCTACATTTCATTTTGTCAGTTCAGATAGAGAGAATCAACATTTATCTTTTTTTTCTTGGCATATTTATTGTTGAATTGAGGATATTTATCAGAGCAATTTGGCTGGCTAGCAGTGTCAGTCTGGTTTGAATAAATGTTTACACTTTAATTTTGTTGTTGTTTTGTGTTATTAACTTTTAGTGTTGTCTACACACAGCATTACTCTCATGTCTTTAATGCATGACATAAAACACTGGGTAATTCTTACATATTACATAATCTTGAAATATTTGTTAAAAAATTAAATATTTTACATTTGTAAAGTATTTCTACGCCATCCTATACATTCATATTATAGTTCCAGTCACTTATCACTCCAACAACAACGCTGACCTATATCGGCACATACAAGTATCATTACCAGTGTGGTTCAAACCGGATACATGTAATCTTGTTGGTTATCTACTCTATCTGTGAAGAAAGGACAATGTAAATAAAAAATTTAAAAAAAGACCAAAAAATAAGTAGAATGTAAATTTAGAGTTAATATTACACAATACTTAAAAGAGCTAACTTCAACACTTCACCTGATTTTTATTAATTAATTTATTTGATTATTATTTTAGTTTATTTCCTTTTTTGAAATATGAGGTGCAGTAATCTTTACCAGTAAAGTGTTTCAAGAAAAGTTCTACTTCCATAGTATTCTGAACCAACAAAGGTGGTAATTTATGATAGTGTGTTTGAAGAAAGTTTACAATAATAATTTTCTGTTTTAATTCTGGAAAAAAGGATTCAGGAGTAAAGTAACTGACAGCACAGTGTATAATAAATAAACACAACAACAAATATCCATAGTCAGCAGCACAATGTGCATTGATTTCAGTTA
>CM022669.1:943072-1060572 GCA_012295275.1 Chrysomallon squamiferum
TATTATTATTATTATTATTATAAAAGTTTAAATTTCATAATATATTAATTTCTCCTACCAGAAATGATTAAGGCAGTAACTATATGATGACTGTAAAAAACAATTTAGAAAAAACAGAAATAATAAATGTTCTCGTCCAGAAACATTCGCAGCAAAATATTATCATTCTGCAAAATTTATTATGAAAATAAATAAATTAATAAATAAAAACGAATATAAGTAAGAAATCTGTGAAATGAAATATGGATAATCCACATTCATATTACTTTGTATCATTGTTACAGATATTTTTGTTATTGTTAAATGTTGAATACATACCTGTTTCTCCAGCGATCAGTAGGACAGACGTCCTCTCTATCCTCTTCCACACACAAGACTGAAAGCGTACTTTACATTTATTCAGATAAGAAAAAGTAATATAAAACCATCACTACTACTACTAACAATAATAATAATAATAATAATAATAATAATAATAATAATAATAACAGTAATAACAATAGTAATAATAAGCAGTTATAACTTTGAAATTCTTGTTCTTTCTGTGTCGTAAATAACGCGGGGTATTGTATAATTTCTTCACAAAAATAAACCGGTTTTACACCTGCTTCGTTTACTTCGTCTTCAGTGCTACTCTGCATCACACGTAATGTAGGACATACTCCAAAACGCCCGAGTTTATGGTCTGACATACAAATCTGAACCTTTGATTTATTTTCGAATTTCAATAAAAATTGCATAAATTAAAAAGTTGAATTCTTCTGTTTGTGTTTATTATACAAAAGTTGTTTTCATCTGATGGAGAAGAACAAAAAGCGTTTATCTCAATTAGTAGTGCGATGGGTAGCTGCGACGTCGTTATGGATCAATTAACGTGTAAAGTGAACGTCTACTTTTTACGCTCTTAAATTTACGAGCTATCCTCGTACAAACACACTTGACAAAACAAAATTACAATCTCTTAGATTCATTCTTTATCCAATATATATTATTTACCTTTCGAAACTGATAGAAAACCTTAACCATATGACAGTATGTTCAAATTTAGACACTAATGTATTATCGTGATGGCAAAAAGTACCCACTAGATAAATAAAATAAAGTAAAATAAAAAAGACTATTTACGTTTCTGGGGAATCGAATTTAAAATACGAAATCACAAATGAATCACGGGACAATCAGTGTAATTGTGTTATCCCGCTGCCAAAGATGTTTCAAAGCAAGCCCGAAATTTTAAGACCCTTTCAGGTGACGTCCGTGTACATCAGAGGGAATCGCGTCCCTTGTTCTTCCTTAGACTCAGTTTTCCTTCTCGTTCTGTGCATGTGTGTGTGTGTGTGTGTGTGTGGCTGTCTGTGTATGTGCGCGCGTGTTTTTTTTGTGTGTTGTGTGTGTGTGTCTCTCTCTTTGTGTCTGTGTGTTTGCAGAATGTTTTCTATCGAACCACGCTCATGCTTGTTCCCCTCCCAGTGGGAAAGTGACTGATCTTGTCCATTTTCATCAATCAGAACCTCTTGAATTATGTTTAAAGGTTCTTCTTCGTTCGGTAAAAGTTTCCATATTTTTCCAGTGTCACTTCTTAAATCTTATAATTTGTATAAATGAAATTCAACTTCTGCCCTATTTTCACTTACATTATCATACACCGCATGTGGCTTTTGTAAGTACAGCTACAACTTAATTCTTTATCCACCCAGTGTTTGTCCATGAACTCTTAATGTGTTCGTTGCTAAAAGAAATTTGAAAGCTCTAAAAATTAATATCTCAGGTTTTCTGATTTATCCCTTCTGCATTTTTCACTCCGATTAATTTGTTATATTATAACAAAGTTTAATCTATTATAAATAGAACTGGAATAAAAATAAAGAAAAATTACAACTTCGGAATTATTTAAATGTCAAATTCTAACTTTTATTACCCAAATAAGGATAAAAAGATATAAAATCTTAGTCAGCAGTTAAACTTGTATTTTACAATCAGAAAATCAATTCTGAGTAACTAATTGTAAAACGTCTCAGTTTAACGTATTCGCTGTATTACAAGTGTTGTAAAAATATCTAAGTTTAATGTATTCGCTGTATTACAAGTGTTGTAAAAATATCTAAGTTTAACGTATTCGCTGTATTACAAGTGTTGTAAAAATATCTCAGTTTAATGTATTCGCTGTATTACAAGTGTTGTAAAAATATCTCAAGTTAACGTATTCGCTTTATTACAAGTGTTGTAATTATTGTCAAAAGTCTCAGTTTAAATCAGGCAGCAGTAAAGGAAAATGCCTGTACTCATGGGCGGTGAATAAAACCAGGACATGGAAGATGAATACATTGAATGATGCGGTTTTACTATTTCATGTATAATTATGTGTTAAATGCTCACGGTGAAAGGAGTAAAACTAGATTAAGTTGAGATAACATTTGTATATGCATGACTATGTTTGCTTGTTTCCTTTACTTTGCAAACATGATGCATTTTGGCACGCACAGACATTCAGGAATGATATTCTTGATAACGAGTTGAACAACTAACGAAGAGATAAACAAAAAACAAGTTTGAGGTCTGTTAGGTTGTAAAATTTTCTGTAAGTTTTCAGAATGTCTGTCACACGTTTTATCAATATTTTCTAGAACACATACATTCGAGCTTGCTGCACTGGCTACATATTAACTGCTATTCTGATATTGTCCTTGTGATGTACGACTTTCTTGATTCTCAGATCGATCCTTGTCTATCGAATCTATGTTTGTTTGTTAGCCAAATCCAGATTCGACCCATTATTGACAAGACAACAAAGATTTAGACGAAACTACGAACAGTAAAATCTGTTTGTTTCTTCACGTATTTACGTACACAATAGTGTTAAATAAACAGTCTCAGCACATCGAGATCGTCATCCCAAGACGTGATGTCTGTAAGCCTCAAGAAGAGATCCTTCCCAGACTAAACACGTCAGGTTTCCTTTCTTTCAGGCTTCCATGACTTTGTCCACGCTTGAGCATGTTATCATTTTCTTCTTTCATTTTATTTTGAATATACCATTTCTGATATTTTGTTATGTTCTGTTATTATTATTATTATTATTATTATTATCGTTTTTTGCAAACAGTTTGGCATAATTTTTACAAAAGTTTTATTTTTTTAAATCTTATTTTGATATTTCACAGCAATAATATATAAAACAGAGATTTCACTGTTTTAAATACGAAGTGAGTTGAAGAGAAAGCCTTTGTCACAATAATTTCATTTAGTGTTGTTTCTTTTTAAATCTAGTTTTGCACAATTGTATGCACTGTAGTAATATTTACTATACGAAGCAATTGAAATGTTTACCTATTTTTCGCAAAGAGACTTTGTAATTTTTGTTCCAGAATAATTGTTTATATATTTAAGCCAGCTATCATATCATGTTTATCAATTTCTTATTTCATTTGGTTATATACATACTTGTAATGTGTTTATTTATTGTAGATAGTGGTTGTCATGGTATTTTACAAAGTGTGGTATGTAAAGTTTATAGAACTGATGTAAAACAAAGAGAAGTATATGTTAGTTGATGTTAGACTTAGTCTTAGGTAAGCATTCCGTTTTTTTGTAGTGTACAGATGATTTTTATACAATAAGATATATCCATGATCAGTCAGTGACAGTGTTAAAATTATCATTTTTAATTAAAAAAAAAAATTTTTTTTTTTTTTTTTTTAAATAGAAGAAGAGGAAGAAGCGAGGTACTATTTCTCCTTTTTTCTTCTTTTTTTTTTAATTCGTTTCAATATGCATTTCTAAATTGCTTTTAAAATAGTGTTCTGTTTTAATTCTTGAAATGAGGATTCAGGAGTAAAGTAACTGACAGCACAGTGTATAATAAACACAACAACAAATACCCGTAGTTAGTACACAATGTGCATTGATCTCAGTTACAGTTGTTTCCTTTTACAACAGTGTCGTAAACTGTGTAATATTTTCGAAGTCACTAATGTATTAATGTATGCAAATGTCACATATCATGAGTGATACGCATGGCTCAAGGTAGCTAAATTTCATTTTGTCCCTCCAACAACAACACTCCTCTGTATCAGCATACAATCTTGCTGGTTATCTATTCTATCTGTGAACAAAGGTCAAAGCAAATTTAAAATAATAATAATAATAATAATAATAATAATAATAATAATAATAATAATAATAAAAATAATAACAATAAAATGTATACAATGTAAATTTACACTGAATATGATGCAATCCTTGGAAGAGGCAATTTCAAGACTTTACCTCATTTTTATTAATTAATTTAATTTATTATTATTTCATTTCATTTCCACTTATGAAACATTAGGTACAGTAATCTATAACAGTAAAGTGTTTCAAGAAACGTTCTAATGACACAGCAGCCTGCACAGAGAAAATGTGTAATTTATGATAGTGTGTTTTAAGAAGGTTACAATAATAATAGCAGTGTATCTGAAGAAACTTTAGAATAATGATAGCAGTGTATTTGAAGAAAGCTTACAAAATAATAGTAGTGTGTTTGAAGAAAGTTTGCCATAATAAAAGCAGTGTGTTTCAAGAAAGTTTACAATAATAAAAGCATTGTGTTTGAAAAGAAGTGATGATAAAGCTGAATGTTTTATAAGAATTGATGATAAAGCTGTGTGTTTGATAAGAAGTGATGATAAACCTGTGTGATAAAAAATGATGTTTAAGTTGCTGTGTTTGAAGAGAGGTTACGGGTTCTTGAAAGTTCAAATCTTTGTTTATTGCAATACTTCTATAAATTAAATTATATGTTTTTATGTTACAATGTTAATGAGTCTAGTTCGTCAAGGTCGTCGTTTGTACTTTTCTGAGTGTCATGTTCGGTACTAGAACACGCGATGGTGGCGATAAGGGTTCACGCTTATTTGTTACAAGTACTGTGTTAGCAGACCAATGACAGCGCAGAATTAACCCCCTAGTAACACGAAACCACGTAGCTGCACAAGGACAGCACAAAGTCACGTACACTGGCTTCTAATCGTTAGATGATCCACTGAAGGCTTCGAAGATTATTTTTCCACAATTTACAAAAGAAAATGTTCCATGTGTTGTAGAAAGATTTTTTCGTAATTACTAGCGTCGACGACATTTTATTTACACTTAAAAAAATTTAAAAAAACACAAAAAAAGTAATAATAACAGTTACAAAAAAATAAATAATAACATAAATAAAAAAAATAAAGGATGCAGAACTAATTATACATATTTTTTATTAATTTATTAGTTAATTTGTTCATTTTAATTTAATATAGAAAAGAATAGAGGTATTTTAAAAGTTCAGCGCAAGGTTTTTATTCAGTTAAAGACTTCTTCCAGATCTAGTGAATTTTATAATCTAATTATAATTTCAGAAGAAATTTGTTTCATCATCTTGAATTTTAATGAACATGATTTAGTTTAATACTGTTCTATTATAAGATGTAGTTCGTCGCATTTTACATTATGTAAAAATAAAAATATAATAAAAATCATTGTAAAATATACAAGATTTTAATTATAGTTTAAGGTTGTCAACCTTTCTAACAAGGAGCGTTAATGAAAATAATTATACAAAATAAAGTTAAATTAAAAGGAAAATATTGCATGCACAAACCTATTTTATTCCAAATTAATTTCTAGAAAACCAAAAGGATAGGTAAAGGAAGTAATAAAATATAAGAATACAAAAGAGAAAACAGTAATAAACATAAAACTAAATACACACACATTATACACACGCAGAGATGCACACATGTACAACAACAAATTCAGCTGCACTCTTGTGGCACCAGAATGTCTCTGAGCGTGACATTTCCAACTTTGAGAGTTTCATTGACATAGCCAGGTCGGCTGCTATTTTGTCTGAAAACAAATGCGAAAGTATCGTACAGATGGTAACATTCTATATCAGTAATCTCCTGAACTTGTCCCTCTTTATGGAAATACCATAACGAGATACATTTACTCTCAGAACCCGTGGGAATAAACCTGTCCACTCTGCAAGGAACAGAAGCTAAACGGTTTTCAAAAACACGTAATTGTATTGGATAAACTTCCTTCTTGGTGTATGCATATTTATCTTGGAATATATGACTACTGTTCTGGTGAAATATAAAGAGGTCCAGGAAAGGATATTTGAATTCTTTGCCATGAATCGAAGGTAGGTCAGACATGAAGAACTTCCACTGAGACTGCTTTGGACTGTACAGTGTGTATCCAGGCACACTCGATAAGACATCTTTCACCATCTGACTCGACTCGATCACCATTACATCAAGATCATCATCCCAAGGAATAAAGCCGTGATGGCGGTAAGCCCCAAGAAGTGATCCTCCCCATAAAATATAAGTCATGTTTGCTTTTTTGCACGCCCAAGAAAACGTGTCAAACGTCTGAAGCATTAAGGTCTTCTCAAGCATCGACACTTTTGGCATGAATTTTTTCAGATAATCCTGTTTCTGTAGTTTAGACAACTGATGATGATCTATGGAGTTGACAATAACCTTGTTGATGTATGACATAACTGACGACGTGCTGCTGGCATTTGCGTGGACTCCATGACGTAGTTTCGTATTCGGAGTGTCAACTTTTATCAGGAAATAACAAACTAAACAGACTTGTACAATCACAGCAAACAGTCTCCAGCTCACCTCATACACCATCACAAACTGACTCCACTTTGTTTGAATAAAACTGTCTGATGATAAAATATTCTTGTTTTTGTCAATCATTCCCACCTTTATTTACCGTTTTCCTAATTTAAAATTAGTAACAAATTAAACTGCGTTAAAAATGTAATTTGACACAGAAATAAATAAATAAATAAATAAATAAAATACTTGAATAAATATTAGTCATGGTATGATTGAATAAAATGCAATAAACAATTATGACATTATGATTATTATTATTATTATTATTATTATTATTATTATTATATTTGTCACTCTATTACCTTTATGTTGTATGATCAGGAACAATGTTACAGGTGAAAAATTCCAATCAAGCATAATCAGAGGGGTTATTTTTGCCTCTATAACTTTCGATTTATCTTTCTATTATTTAATTATTTATTTAATAATGATGACTATAATGATGATGATAATGACGAAATTTTTCCAAACATGGAAACACTGTCAAATTTTACTGTTTTTTTTTTTTTATCAAAGCGCATAAACGTCTGAACGTGAATAAATTACCAAACTGTATATTTTTACCTAAACACATACACTTCTAAACATAAAAACACTATCAAAGTGTATATATTTTTATCTAAACCCATCAATACGAAATATCTACTGATGCATTTTATCTAAACCCATTTATCTTTAGAACGAGTAATCATATTGTATATTTTTATCTAAAAACATAAACCTCTAAAATAAACAATCAAATTCTATATTGTTATCTAAACATATAATCTCTTAACACATAAACGTCTAAACTCCATCACGATTATTATACATCTTTCGTAAGCATATAAACTTCCAAACATCAACAATCAAACTGCATATTTTTATAGACTTCTTAACATAAATACACTATCGAATTGTACGTTTATCCAAACACATAAACTTTAAAACATGATTTGATCATCTTCTCAACACAGATTTAGTTGTAAGAAATATATTTCACCACGACTATTAAATCATGTTAGGTACTTTTGTACTTCGATAAGCAACCCGACCCTTCAGACTTTATGAGACAACAAACTGGGTCATCGATTTCAGTGATTCGTGACGAGTTTGACTTTGGCAAAATTACATTTTAGCTGTTTTAGCTGAACCAATGAATCAAACAGAATCAAGAATAATAAATCAAAAATTAAATTAAATTAAATTACTATTAATTAAATAAATAAATAAAAATTAAATGATGATGATGTTGATGATGATGATAATAATAATAATAATAATAATAATCACCATTTTCTCTGTGATATTTAATGTTTCGATGGGTTAATTTTTGGTAATCATTAAAAAAAATATGTATAATAATAAAAATAAGAAAAATGCGTCTGCTGATTGTCAGAATAATTTTGGAATTAATCTCTAGTCATGACAATCAGTATAATAAATGGACGTGATGTACTTAACACAAACTATATGTCAAACAGATGTTACTCAATATGTTAAACTTGTCACGGTGACTTTATAACAGCAAATAAAGGTTTTTTTCCTGAGTGATTCTCCCTCCAATCAACACACTATCAAAGTGTTCATTTTTATCTAACCACACAGACTTCTCAATACCGATTTGCATATATACATGTGATATATGCCTTTTCATAACTTTACTTTCAATATAAGAAATGAAAGTGTTTTTAAATAATATAATAAATGAAAAATTAAGCTTTCGAATAATGCAGAGTTAACGAAACAGACGTTTTCACAAATTAACAGAGATTTTAAGATTGTCACTTTCACAATTTTCTTAATGCAGGCAGTGACAGAAATTCGCCATTATCACCTCTGCAAAGATTAACGTGTACATTTTTCACAGGAAAACACAAAATTCTACTTGATTATAGAATCTGATAACTACATTAAATTAAAAATATTTTACAAAACTTAACCTAGTTTAATTTTTCAAGAGTCTGTTGTTATTATTAATACGAACTTTATAACAATAATATTTTATTTCTTGTATTATTTTTACTTTTTCAGACACAATCCTGGGGATTAAATTACAGCTAACTCTGTTCTGCAATTTCTGATCTCTTTCTAACTAAGGTAATTTGATTAGTGACAAAATATATATTTCTATATTAAAAGATAATACAGAAAACTTGTAAATGGTAGATCTTATTAAAAGAAATATCCTATTATTTTTGTTTTTAATTCTTAAATAGTCTAGTACAGAAAAACGTAATTATTTTTATACTCACACTTACAGACACCATCAAAGCCATCTATATTTTATGACGTCATTATTGTGACATTAGGTCAACTATTCCGAAATTTACATTGAAAAATGTACATAAATAGATCTGGTACATGGATAACCAATTGCAATTACAATCTCAATACAAAAAGGTTTTTTACATGAAATGTGTTTTACTGTATTTTAGTAAAATAAATTGATGATATTATGCAAATTACTCATAAGACATATCGAAAAAATTAAGAGACACACAAACAAAAACGTCACAACAACAACAACAATAATAATAATAATAATAATAATAATAATAATAATAAGTTTAAACATATGAAAGAAATTAAGACGAGAGGTTTAATGGAAAATACCGTTAATTCTGGAGGTATTTTTTTATTATTTCTTTTCTTGTAACGCTCTTTATTGTGATTATTGAATTAACTTTGGTATATTATTTATATAGTGATTTTACTTACATACTCAAGCAAAAGAAAACAATATTTCAAAGTTTTATTTCCTTGTTTCAGTGACTCAATAACAAATCCAGGACGGGTGTCTTTTTGTCTGAAAACAAAAGGGTAAATTTCATATAACTGACTGCATGGAACAGAAAACTGCTTAATTCCTCTGTTCTCTCTGTGTAAATATCCTGACGATTGACATTTTTCAATTCCGTAACGCTTTACAAAATTTGAAGTTTTACAAGGCGTTGGAACAAAACGATCTTCAAAGACACGTAACTGAATTGGGTACACTTCTTCTTTTTTATACACAAAACTTTTTATGTTTGAAAATAAACCAGAAACCTGTTTTACATCTTCCTTAAAGAAGAATATATCGATAAAAGGATATTTATATGGTTGCCCACTCAAAGGTGGAAGATTTTTTTATGGAAAACTTCCACGGATAACACCGTTTTAAGCTTTTCCAGATCAGTTTCAATTATTATCACATCGAGATCGTCATCCCAAGGAATAATTCCGTGATGTCTGTAAGCACCAAGAAGAGATCCTTCCCACAGTAAACACGTTAGATTTCCTTTCATGCAGGCTTCGGAGAATTTGTCCATAGAAAGAAGCATCTGAGAGTGATCGTTTACGGAAAGTCTCGGCAAAAACGCTTTCAACAGTTCATTTCTTTCCAATTTGTCTTTTTGTGGAACATACCAGGTAAGCATGTAGACGACAGACAAAATACTCAAACAGCCAACAGTTAGAATAAGAAATAACTATTTACTGAACATCACCATTATAGTAGATAAAACGTAAAAAAAATTGTTTATTTATTTGTATTTTTAAATTTGTATTTATTATTATTATTATTATTATTATTATTATTATTACTATTTTGTGTTTCTTTTGCTGACAAATAGCAGATTAAATCATAGCTAACGATAAGATAATAATAATAACAATAATAATAATAATAATAATAAATAAACAAAAACAAGCATAAATAAGAAAATCTGTTTCATCAAATATGGATAATCCACATTATTTGATACTATTGTTGTAGGTATTTTTATTGTTACTGAATTTTCAGTACATAGCTGTTTGTTCAGCGGTCGCAGAACAGATATCCTTCATATACCTTTCCAGATGTATACAACCATAACAACTAATAACAACAACAACAATAATAATCAGAAAAAATAACTTTGAAATTAAAACAAAAAAGTAAATATAATAAACTTTAAAGGGAGAAAAATGTCTTGCTCTTTCAGTGTCGTAAATAAATGCCGGGTATTGTACAATTTCTTCACAAAAGTATATCCGTTTTTTCAGCTCTACCACGCAGTTCATCTTCAGTTCCACTTGCTGTAATCTACTTGTAACTAGTATCATATCTGTTGCAGGCAATGTTCACGTGTTCCTCTGCATTGCACGTAGTGTAATAAATACACCCAAGTGTCTGTATTAAAGGTGTGACATACAGTTTTCAACATTTCATTTATTCATGTTCAGGTTATGTTTCAATAAAAATTGCCTAGATTGAAAAGTTGAAGATTTGTATTTGTGTTTATGTTATTTCATCTAATGGAGAGGAAAACAAAACGTATAGTGTCAATCAGTAGTGCGATGGGTAGCTGCGACGTCGTTATGGATCAACCAACGTGTAAAGTGGACGTCTGCTTTCTACGTTCATAGGAATAACTCTGCGCGCTATCTTCCTACAAAGAAACTCGATAAAACAAAATTTTACTCTCTTAAATTCATTTCTTATCCAGTATAATAATACTACGCAGCAAAATGAACACTACGAAAATAAGGGAGAAAAACATTTTAGTACATCCCGTTGCCAACGGCTTATCAAATAAAGCCAAAATCTTAAGACCGTTTGATCTGACCTCCGTATACATCAGAGGGAACCGCCTCTTGTCCCTTGTTCTTCGATGACTCAGAGTTTTCCTTGCTGTGTGTTTCTCTGTATGTCTGTATATTAAGATAGATAGATAGATAGATAGATAGATAGATAGATAGATAGATAGATAGATAGATAATTACAGACGTCAATGAAAACTGTGGAATCAAAAAGCAAACCAAGCAAGACTAGGCTGACAAATGTTATAAACTGCGTTGTTCGTTTTGTAAACTAAACATTTTGGCTACCAGTTGAATGGTCTCAAATATTTAAACGTTCAAACGAAAACGAGATTTCCTATTTTCTTCAGTCTATTAAATGTTTGTGACCAACAAACACTTTTCAAAAATACTGTATCGGAAAAAACAATATTTCAGCTTTTAAAAGACGAACCGTTCTGCCTAAGACAGATGTCACCACAGAATGTTTTCTGTCGAACCACGCTCATGCTTGTTCCCCTCCCTGTGGGAAAGTGACTGATCTTGTGCATTTTCATCAATCAGAACCTCTTGAATTATGTTTAAAGATTCTTCTTCATGAGCAGCATCATAATTCTTTTCATAAGCTGTCGATTTGGCACACAAAATTACGATTTAATGTACCTGATTACATCTGTAGTGAAGTGATATCGGAGCAGGTTACATATATATTGTGTAACTTTGTCTGCACCTTGATTAACAAATCATCCTAGTTATTTAGACAGATCACTTCTGGCAAAATGTTGGTTGCAGACTGAGTTGAGGAGGCCTTCTGCAGAAAATCTGTGAAGGTTATAAACAGGTCATTTATTTCTGATGCATGGAAAAGAGAAGAATGAATGGTCGAGTGACCTCGGATTCTCGACTGTCGTGTTCTAAAAACAAAACATTCTCATTTATGATTGTTTATTCACTACTATTTATCTTTGATTTGTTTGTTTTTTCTGTGGTCATGACAATGCCTTCGAATATTCGAATTGATGATTGATTAGTGTTAGATGGTCAAATTAAATTTGTTTTGTTTAAAATCTGGTTCAAACTGCACTGTACACATACAAATAATAACATATCACCATTCAGTAAAATGTTCCTTATTCAGTCTTTCTTTGGTTTCACATTTGCTTCATGAAGTCCACTTCCACTTTTAAACATGCTCGCTGAGTAACTAGTTGTAAAATGTATCAGTTAATGTATTCGCTGTGTTACAAGTGTTGTAAAGCCTCAGGCAGTAATATATATATATATATCAGTCTGCAACGACCATGGCACATTTAAATATCGTTTCTGTAATCACTTTTAAAAAGATTTTCAGTTGTTCTTTCAGTGCAAACTCAAACTAAAAAAAATCAGATGTCGCTGACGAGTACATTTATACGTATCTATGTATGTATGTCTGTCAGTCTTTCTCTGTATATATATATATATATATTTATTTATTTATTTATATATGAAGACGTGTGTGTGTGTGTGTGTGTGTGTGTGTGTTTTATATGTTTGTCTGTATGTATATATATATGTATGCAAATAAATAAATAAATGTAATTACACTGCTTATACAAGAGCTGAATGTTGCAACGTAATATTTTAGGGTCGAGTGCACCCACAAAGCGAGGTCTTCTCATAAATATTAAATTGTACTCTCAGATACATTCAGAGATATCTAAACAGCGATAAGGCTGGCTGTTACCAGTCAATTAACTTTTTACAAAGACATCGCTCGGAAGTTCAGCCGATATAGGTTAACCAGTCTATCTCTAAAGGTGCAGGACAAATGATACGTTTAAGTAGGAAAAAAAATGAACTGCCGGAGTAAATAAAAGAAGAGATATTGAAAGAAGGACCTGTGTCATAAAATGAATACATTACATAGATCACTAGATCGCTGGAGCATAACCAGTTTTTAAATACTGAAAGAGAAAATTGTGTTTATACTGTGCAATAATAATACTAGTTTTAATCACGCTCTAAAATCTCTCTCTCTCTCTCTCTCTCTCTCTCTCTCTCTCTCTCTCTCTCTCTCTCTCTCTCTCTCTCTCTCTCTCTCTCTCTCTCCTGTATGAATCCGTCCCTCTTTACGTCACATAATTATATTTTAGCTGTGCTAAAAATTTGACTATCAGTATATGTTGTCCATTATTGACATTAATAACGACGAAGTGGTGCGAAGGGTAGTAACAGCGTTCAGTTTGCACTCCTTGCACGTGCTTCAACTGAATGCAGCGAGTTCGTGCGCTAAGTAACACATGTTGTAGTTACCAGTGTTCAGTGAAAATTAATCGTTTCTTTGCCGACAGCTCGGTCACTTTCCGTCCCTTGTTCTAAAACAATTCATCATCATCATTATCATTATTATTATTATTATTATTATTATTATTATTATTATTATTATTATTATTATTTGTCTATAGATATATATTAAAAGTAATTAATCAGTTACACATTTTATGTCAGTACATACAAAGCTATCTAAGATTTGATCACAGAACAAAGAAACCTAAGATTTATACACACAACATACAAAGCTATCTAAGATTTATACACAGAACATAGAAACCTATCGAAGATTTATACACACAACATACAAAGCTATCTAAGATTTTTACACACAACATACAAACATACCTAAGATTTATACACACAACATACAAAGCTATCTAAGATTTATACACACAACATACAAACATATCTAAGATTTATACACACAACATACAAAGCTATCTAAGATTTATACACAGAACATAGAAACCTATCGAAGATTTATACACACAACATAGAAATCTATCTAAGATTTATACACAGAACATACAGAGCTAAGATTTATACACAGAACATAGAAACCTATCTGAGATTTAAACACAACATACAAAGCTGTCTAAGATTTAAACAGAACATAGAAACCTATCGAAGATTTATACACACAACATACAAAGCTATCTAAGATTTATACACACAATATACAAAGCTATCTAAGATTTAAACACAGAACATACAAAGCTATCTAAGATTTAAACACAGAACATACAAAGCTATCTAAGATTTATACACACAACATACAAACATATCTAAGATTTATACACACAACATACAAAGCTATCTAAGATTTATACACACAACATACAAACATATCTAAGATTTATACACACAACATACAAAGCTATCTAAGATTTATACACAGAACATAGAAACCTATCGAAGATTTATACACACAACATAGAAATCTATCTAAGATTTATACACAGAACATACAGAGCTAAGATTTATACACAGAACATAGAAACCTATCTGAGATTTAAACACAACATACAAAGCTGTCTAAGATTTAAACAGAACATAGAAACCTATCGAAGATTTATACACACAACATACAAAGCTATCTAAGATTTATACACACAACATACAAAGCTATCTAAGATTTAAACACAGTACATACAGAGCTAAGATTTAAACACAGAACATAGAAAGCTATCTAAGATTTAAACACAAAACATAGAAAGCTATCTAAGATTTAAACACAGAATATACAAAGCTATCTAAGATTTAAACACAGAACATAGAAAGCTATCTAAGATTTAAACACAGTACATACAAAGCTAAGATTTAAACACAGAACATAGAAAGCTATCTAACATTTAAACACAAAACATAGAAAGCTATCTAAGATTTAAACACAGAACATAGAAAGCTATATAAGATTTAAACACAGAACATACAGAGCTAAGATTTAAACACAGTACATACAAAGCTATCTAAGATTTAAAGACAGAACATAGAAAGCTATCTAAGATTTAAACACAGAACATACAAAGCTATCTAAGATTTAAACACAGTACATACAAAGCTAAGATTTAAACACAGAACATAGAAAGCTATCTAAGATTTAAACACAGAATATACAGAGCTATCTAAGATTTAAACACAGTACATACAAAGCTATCTAAGATTTAAACACAGAATATACAGAGCTAAGATTTAAACACAGAACATACAGAGCTAAGATTTAAACACAGAACATACAAAGCTATCTAAGATTTAAACACAGAACATAGAAAGCTATCTAAGATTTAAACACAGTACATAGAAAGCTATCTAAGATTTAAACACAGAACATAGAAAGCTATCTAAGATTTAAACACCGAACATAGAAAGCTATCTAAGATTTAAACACAGAACATACAAAGCTAAGATTTAAACACAGAATATAGAAAGCTATCTAAGATTTAAACACAGAACATACAGAGCTATCTAAGATTTAAACACAGAATATAGAAAGCTATCTAAGATTTAAACACAGAATATAGAAAGCTATCTAAGATTTAAACACAGAATATACAGAGCTAAGATTTAAACACAGAACATTGAAAGCTATCTAAGATTTAAACACAGAACATACAAAGCTAAGATTTAAACACAGAACATTGAAAGCTATCTAAGATTTAAACACAGAATATAGAAAGCTATCTAAGATTTAAACACAGAACATAGAAAGCTATCTAAGATTTAAACACAGAACATACAGAGCTAAGATTTAAACACAGAACATTGAAAGCTATCTAAGATTTAAACACAGAATATAGAAAGCTATCTAAGATTTAAACACAGAACATAGAAAGCTATCTAAGATTTAAACACAGAATATACAAAGCTATCTAAGATTTAAACACAGAACATAGAAAGCTATCTAAGATTTAAACACAGTACATACAAAGCTAAGATTTAAACACAGAACATAGAAAGCTATCTAACATTTAAACACAAAACATAGAAAGCTATCTAAGATTTAAACACAGAACATAGAAAGCTATCTAAGATTTAAACACAGAACATACAGAGCTAAGATTTAAACACAGTACATACAAAGCTATCTAAGATTTAAACACAGAATATAGAAAGCTATCTAAGATTTAAACACAGAATATAGAAAGCTATCTAACATTTAAACACAGAACATAGAAAGCTATATAAGATTTAAACACAGAATATAGAAAGCTATCTAACATTTAAACACAGAACATTGAAAGCTATCTAAGATTTAAACACAGAATATAGAAAGCTATCTAACATTTAAACACAAAACATAGAAAGCTATCTAAGATTTAAACACAGAACATAGAAAGCTATATAAGATTTAAACACAGAACATACAGAGCTAAGATTTAAACACAGTACATACAAAGCTATCTAAGATTTAAACACAGAACATACAGAGCTAAGATTTATACACAGAACATAGAAACCTATCTGAGATTTAAACACAACATACAAAGCTGTCTAAGATTTAAACAGAACATAGAAACCTATCGAAGATTTATACACACAACATACAAAGCTATCTAAGATTTATACACACAACATACAAAGCTATCTAAGATTTAAACACAGTACATACAGAGCTAAGATTTAAACACAGAACATAGAAAGCTATCTAAGATTTAAACACAAAACATAGAAAGCTATCTAAGATTTAAACACAGAATATACAAAGCTATCTAAGATTTAAACACAGAACATAGAAAGCTATCTAAGATTTAAACACAGTACATACAAAGCTAAGATTTAAACACAGAACATAGAAAGCTATCTAACATTTAAACACAAAACATAGAAAGCTATCTAAGATTTAAACACAGAACATAGAAAGCTATCTAAGATTTAAACACAGAACATACAGAGCTAAGATTTAAACACAGAACATACAAAGCTATCTAAGATTTAAACACAGAACATACAAAGCTATCTAAGATTTAAAGACAGAACATAGAAAGCTATCTAAGATTTAAACACAGAACATACAAAGCTATCTAAGATTTAAACACAGTACATACAAAGCTAAGATTTAAACACAGAACATAGAAAGCTATCTAAGATTTAAACACAGAATATACAGAGCTATCTAAGATTTAAACACAGAACATACAGAGCTATCTAAGATTTAAACACAGTACATACAAAGCTAAGATTTAAACACAGAATATACAAAGCTATCTAAGATTTAAAGACAGAACATAGAAAGCTATCTAAGATTTAAACACAGAATATACAAAGCTATCTAAGATTTAAACACAGAATATACAGAGCTAAGATTTAAACACAGAACATAGAAAGCTATCTAAGATTTAAACACAGAACATACAGAGCTAAGATTTAAACACAGAACATTGAAAGCTATCTAAGATTTAAACACAGAATATAGAAAGCTATCTAAGATTTAAACACAGAACATAGAAAGCTATCTAAGATTTAAACACAGAATATACAGAGCTAAGATTTAAACACAGTACATACAAAGCTATCTAAGATTTAAACACAGAACATAGAAAGCTATCTAAGATTTAAACACAGAATATACAGAGCTAAGATTTAAACACAAAACATAGAAAGCTAAGATTTAAAGACAGAACATAGAAAGCTATCTAAGATTTAAACACAAAACATACAAAGCTATCTAAGATTTAAACACAGAATATACAGAGCTAAGATTTAAAGACAGAACATAGAAAGCTATCTAAGATTTAAACACTGAACATACAGAGCTAAGATTTAAACACAGAACATACAAAGCTATCTAAGATTTAAACACAGAACATACAAAGCTATCTAAGATTTAAACACAGAACATACAAAGCTATCTAAGATTTAAACACAGAACATAGAAACCTATCTAAGATTTAAACACAGAACATACAAAGCTATCTAAGATTTAAACACAGAATATAGAAAGCTATCTAAGATTTAAACACAGAACATACAGAGCTAAGATTTAAACACAGAATATAGAAAGCTATCTAAGATTTAAACACAGAACATACAGAGCTAAGATTTAAACACAGAACATACAGAGCTAAGATTTAAACACAGAATATAGAAAGCTATCTAAGATTTAAACACAGAACATACAGAGCTAAGATTTAAACACAGAATATACAGAGCTAAGATTTAAAGACAGAACATAGAAAGCTATCTAAGATTTAAACACTGAACATACAGAGCTAAGATTTAAACACAGAACATACAAAGCTATCTAAGATTTAAACACAGAACATACAAAGCTATCTAAGATTTAAACACAGAACATACAAAGCTATCTAAGATTTAAACACAGAACATAGAAACCTATCTAAGATTTAAACACAGAACATACAAAGCTATCTAAGATTTAAACACAGAACATACAAAGCTATCTAAGATTTAAACACAGAACATAGAAACCTATCTAAGATTTAAACACAGAACATACAAAGCTATCTAAGATTTAAACACAGAATATAGAAAGCTATCTAAGATTTAAACACAGAACATACAGAGCTAAGATTTAAACACAGAACATACAGAGCTAAGATTTAAACACAGAATATAGAAAGCTATCTAAGATTTAAACACAGAACATAGAAAGCTATCTAAGATTTAAACACAGAACATAGAAAGCTATCTAAGATTTAAACACAGAACATACAAAGCTATCTAAGATTTAAACACAGAACATACAGAGCTAAGATTTAAACACAGAACATAGAAAGCTATCTAAGATTTAAACACAGAATATACAAAGCTATCTAAGATTTAAACACAGAACATACAAAGCTATCTAAGATTTAAACACAGAACATAGAAAGCTATCTAAGATTTAAACACAGAACATAGAAAAATCTAAGATTTAAACACAGAAAACACTATCTAAGATTTAAACACAGAACATACAAAGCTATCTAAGATTTAAACACAGAACTTAGAAAGCTATCTAAGATTTAAACACAGAACATACAAAGCTATCTAAGATTTAAACACAGAACATAGAAAGCTATCTAAGATTTAAACACAGAACATACAAAGCTATCTAAGATTTAAACACAAAACATACAAAAGCTATCTATGATTTAAACACAGAACATACAGAGCTATCTAAGATTTAAACACAGAACATAGATAGCTATCTAAGATTTAAACACAGAACATAGAAAGCTATCTAAGATTTAAACACAGAACATACAGAGCTATCTAAGATTTAAACACAGAACATAGAAAGCTATCTAAGATTTAAACACAGAACATAGAAAGCTATCTAAGATTTAAACACAGAACATAGAAAGCTATCTAAGATTTAAACACAGAACATGCAGAGCTAAGACTTAAACACAGAATATAGAAAGCTATCTAGATCATCATCTCACTCTGTTGCCTTTATGCTGTATGAACAGGATCAATGTTGTAGGTGAAAAATGTCAGACAAACATAATCAGAGGCGTTATATTTTTTCTGTCAGACAAACTTTGACCATAACTTTTTATTTATTTATTTATTTATGACGGTGGTGATAATGATAATGATAATTCAAAACTAACAATTTACTGAAAGTAGTTTCTCTAAATATGAAAACATTAACAAACTATGCATTTTTTTTATCAAAACACATAAACGTCTAAACAGGAATACATTATCAAACTGTAAATTTTTACTTAAACACGCACACTTCTGAACATAAAAACACACTCCAACTCTACATTTTTATGAATAGACTATGAAATTACCCGTTTCTCTAAATACCAACAATCAAATTTTAGATTTTTATCTAAACATATACACTTTTTAAAATCAACAATTTAACCGTATATTTTTGTCTAAAAATGTAGATTTCTGAAGATGAATACACAATCAAATTGTACATTTTTTGTCTAAACAGATAAACATATAAACAAGAACAATCAAATTGTATATTTTGATCTAAACACATAAACTTATAAACAAGAACAATCAATTTTGATCAATTTATATAATTTTTTTGATCTAAACACATAAACTTATAAACAAGAACAATCAAATTGTACATTTTTTGTCTAAACAGATAAACATATAAACAAGAACAATCAAATTGTACATTTTTTGTCTAAACAGATAAACATATAAACAAGAACAATCAAATTGTATATTTTGATCTAAACACATAAACTTATAAACAAGAACAATCAAATTGTATATTTTGATCTAAACACATAAACTTATAAACAAGAACAATCAAATTGTATATTTTGATCTAAACAAAACTAAAACAAGAACAATCAAATTGTATAAACACATAAACAAAACAAGAACAATCAAATTGTATATTTTGATCTAAACAAACAAGAACAATCAAACTTAAACTAAAACAAGAACAATCAAATTGTATATTTTGATCTAAACACATAAACTTATAAACAAGAACAATCAAATTGTATATTTTGATCTAAACACATAAACTTATAAACAAGAACAATCAAATTGTATATTTTGATCTAAACACATAAACTTATAAACAAGAACAATCAAATTGTATATTTTGATCTAAACACATAAACTTATAAACAAAATTATAACAATCAAATTGTATATTTTGATCTAAACACATAAACTTATAAACAAGAACAATCAAATTGTATATTTTGATCTAAACACATAAACTTAAACTTATAAACAAGAACAATCAAATTGTATATTTTGATCTAAACACATAAACTTATAAACAAGAACAATCAAATTGTATATTTTGATCTAAACACATAAACTTATAAACAAGAACAATCAAATTGTATATTTTGATCTAAACAGATAAACTTATAAACAAGAACAATCAAATTGTATATTTTGATCTAAACACATCAATTTTAAACATCATTAGGCTGTCTTCTAAACAAAGACTGAGTTTTAAGAAATATATTTTACAACGACTATTAAGTTAGTTTCTGCTTCGATAAACAACGCGACACTATCAAATTATGCATTTTTTTTATCATTACACATAAACGTCTGAACATAAAAACACTGTCAAAGTGTATGTTTTTACCTAAACACGAAATATCTAATTATACATTTTTATTTAAACCCATAAACCTTTAAAACAAACAATAAAAAATTGTATATTTTTATCTAAACACATAAACTTTTAAACATGATTTGATTATCTTCTAAACTAGTTGTAAGAAATATATTTCACCACCACTGTTAAATCATGTTAGGTACTTTTGTACTTCGATAAACAACCCGACCCTTAAGACTTTATGAGACGACAAACTGGGTCATCGATTTCAGTGATTCGTGACGTGTTTGACTTTGGCAAAATTACATTTTAGCTGTTTTATAACAAAGCTGAACAGACTTAGTAAAGAATAATGAATTAAAAAATTAAAAATGTAATTTAATTAAATTAAATTAATAAATAAAAGTTAAATGATTGATGAAAATAATAATAATAATAATAATAATAATAATAATAATAACAACAACAATAACAGTAATCATCATCAACAAGAATAATAATGATAAATCTTTTTCATTTTTCTCTATGATATTTAACTTATGGTTATTTATCGATTAGTTAATCTTTGGTAATCTTTAAAAAGAAATTAGTAATAATAGATATAAGAAACAAGCTTCTGCTGATTGTCTGAATAATTATGAAATTAATTTCTAGTCTTGACAGTCAGTATAATAAATGGAAGAAATGTACTTAACACAAACTATATGTCAGATGTTACTCAACATGTTAAACTTGTCACGGTGACTTTATAAGGGTACATACAGATATTTTTCTTTAGTGATCATCTGTCCAGTCACATATACTTATGAACATGAAAACACTATCAAAATGTATATTTTAATCTAACTATACAGACCTTTGAATACCGCTTCCCACATATATACATGTGATTTATAAGCTGAATATACATTATTACGGTTTATTTTATAATTATAAGCTGAATCTGAGAAATGAATGAAGGTTTCTTAAAAAAATAATAAAAAGATGAAAAACTAACATTCGAATTATGCAGTTTTAAACAGGCACGTTTTAACAGATTTACAGAGATTTTAAGATTGTCAATGTGTTCACTGTTTCAATGGAACCAGTGACAAAACTTCGCCCTTGAACAACACTTTTCAGATGAAACAAACAAAATTCTACTTGATTACAGAAACTGATATCTGCATTTAATTAAAAACATTTTACAAAAATTAATCTAGCTTAATTTTTCAAGTGTCTGTTGTTATTATACGAACTTTATAACAATAATCTTTTGTTCCATGTATTATTATATTTTCTCAGATAGATATTGGGGATTTAATTATAGCTATGTCTGCCTCTTCTCCTATTTCTCATCTCTTTGTAACTTGGATAATTTGCTCAATGACAAAACATATATTGCTATTGAAAGGAAATATAGAAAACCTTTAACTTGTAAATATTTATTCCTAACTATTCAGAATAACTTTAAAACGAAATTTACAAGGAAAAGTAGGTAACTAGATCTTGCACATTGCCCACTAATACATACTACTATCTGACTACAAAATCTGCCGTTACACAAAATATTCAAAATCTCAAAAGTGGAAGATCCTTGAGCTAAAACTTCCACTGAACGTTTTTAGGAGAGTACAGGTAATATCCAGGAACACTGGAAAACACCTTTCTAACCTTTTTCAGATCAGTTTCAATTATTATAACATCGAGATAGTCATCCCAAGGAACAACTCCATGATGTCTGTAAGCACCAAGATGAGATCCTTCCCAGAGTAAACATTTTAAATTTCCTTTATTGTAGGCTTCGAAGAATTTGTCCATAGAAAGAAGCATCTGAGAGTGATCGTTTACGGAAAGTCTCAGCAAAAACGTTTTCAACAGTTCATTTCTTTCCAATTTGTCTTTTTGTGGAACATACCACATGGGCATTGCTTTTATCGAGTCTTTTGATGGAATATTTAAACTCTTTAATGAATAGCTGGTCTCGGGTAAATTTTGATATTTTTTGAAGAATTTCTCGAAAATTTCATGTTTGTACTTCAAGGAAGTTATATAGATGATAGCAAAAATACTTGAACAGCCAACATTGAGAATAAAAAATACGTATTTACTGAACATCACCATTATTACAAATAAAATGTTTAATTTTGTTTTCTTCTTTTTTTGGGGGGGGAGTGCGGGGATTGCAGATTAAACAATATTAACAATAATAATAATAAGTCAGTGTGTGTTTCACTAACAGGATTATGATCTGTTACAGGACGTTTATACAACTTTTGGCGGTAAAATATTTGAAAATTAACAAAACTTGTTATGCAGTTGAAATTTCATAATATATTAATTTCTTATTCCAGAAATGATTAAGACAGTAAATATATGAAGACTACAGCAAAAAAAATAAAAAATAAAAATTTGAAGTAATAAATGTACTCTTCCAAAAACATTCGCAGCAAAATATTATCATTCTGCAAAAGATATTATGAAAATAAATAAATAAATAAAATAAAACAAGCATAAATAAGAAAATATGTTTAATGACATATGGATAATCAACATTAGTAATAACTTGCATGACTATTAAATGCTGAATACATACCTGTTAGTCCAGCGATCTCTGGAATACACGTCTCTATATCCTCTTCCACACTTTTATCCACACACAGACAGGACTGAAAGCGTACTTTATATTTATTCAGGAAATAATAATAATAATAATAATAATAATAATAATAATAATAATAATAATAATATAATAACAACAACAACAACAACAACAATAATAATAATAATAATAATAATAATAATAATAATAATAATAATAATAATAATAAAAATAATGATAATAATAACAGTAATAACAATAGTAATAATAAGCAGTTATAACTTTGAAATTCGTGTTCTTTCTGTGTCGTAAATAACGCGGGGTATTGTATAATTTCTTCACAAAAGTAAACCGGTTTTTCCACCTGCTTCGCTTACTTCGTCTTCAGTGCTACTCTGCATCACACGTAATGTAGGACATACTCCAAAGCGCCCGAGTTTATGGTCTGACATACAAATCTGAACCTTTAATTTATTTTCTGTTTAGCTCGAATTTCAATAAAAATTGCATAAATTAAAAAGTTGAATGCTTCTGTTTGTGTTTATTATACAAAAGTTGTTTTCATCTGATGGAGAAGAACAAAAAGCGTTTATCTCAATTAGTAGTGCGATGGGTAGCTGCGACGTCGTTATGGATCAACGAACGTGTAACGTGAACGTCGTCTGCTTTTGACACTCATACGATTAAATTTACGAGCTATCCTCGTACAACCAAACTTGACAAAACAAAATACGAATATTAGATTCATCCGTTTACCTCTCGAAAACCTGAGCCACAAATTTTTGTAAAGTCCCTGTCACGCTACCAGTGCCTAAGATGCTCATCATCCCAGTCAAAAGGATATGGGTATTTACAAACTCTATGACAGTAAAGTCAAATGAATCAAGGGAGAATCAGCATAATTGTGTCACTAACCTTTTCAAGTTATCTAATTGTTTTCATAAAAATACGCCGTTAATAATATTACGCTGTAAAGTGACAGTATCGAAATAAGTGAAAAAAATATCTTACCATATCCCGTTGCCAAGGTTGTTTCAAAGCAAGGCCGAAATTTTAAGACCCTTTCACGTGACATCAGAGGGAATCGCGTCCCTTGTTCTTCCTTAGACTCAGTTTTCCTTCTCTCTGTGTGCATGTATGTGTGTGTGTGTGTCTGTGTCTGTGTGTGTGTGTATGTTTGTGTGTTTGCAGAATGTTTTCTATCGAACCACGCTCATGTTTCTTCCCCTCCCAGTGGGAAAGTGACTGATCATGTCCATTTTCATCAATCAGAACCTCCTGAATTATGTTTAAAGATTCTTCTTCGTGAACAACATCATAATTCTTTTCATAAGCTGTCGATTTAGCCCCCAGAATTACGATTTAATTTATGATGACGGAATAAGTATGGTTCTTTAGTGTCAGTTGATCAAATTAATTTTGTTTTGTTTGAAACCTCGACCAAAACATATTACATACATAATAAATAACAACAAAATAAGTCATTCAGCAAGTTTCCTTATTCAGTCTTCCTTTGGTTTGACATTTGCTTCATAAAGTCCAGTCTCACATTTAACAAGTCTCTCAAAAACATATTTTCCAGTGTCACTTTTTAAATCTTATAATTTGTGTAAGTGAAATTCAACTTCTGGCCCATTTGCACTTACATTATCATACACCGCACGTGCTTTTGTAAGTACAGCTACAACTTAATTCTTTATCCACCCAGTGTTTGTCCATGAACTCTTAATGTGTTCGATGATAAAAGAAATTTGAAAGCTCTAAACATTAACATCTGAGCTTTCCTGATTTTTTGCTTCTACATGTTTTCACTCCGATTAATTTGGCATATAACAAAGTTTAATCTATTATAAACAGAAGTGGAGTTATGAATTTTCATAGTGTTAATTTGTTACTATGTGAATGGTCTAGCGCAAATGCACAATGTTGCCAAATATTCACTTTGCAAATATATGAAAACAAAAAATGAATTATTGAACACATGGTATTATATACTTCGAAAATAAGCTTAGCTTCAGAATGGGCCCTTAAAAATAAAGATTTATTGAAAATAGAAGCAGCAAAAAAAAAAAAAAAAAAAAAAATTATAATAATTAACAAAATCACCACTTCGGAATTATTTAATTGTCAATTTCGAACTTTTATCACCAAAATAAGAATAAAAAGATATATAATCATAGTCAGCAGTACCAAACTTGTACTTCCCAAACAGCAAATCACTTCTGAGTAGCTAATTGTAAAATTTCTCAGTTTAATGTACTCGTTGTATTACAAGGGTTGTAGAAATACCTCAGTTTAACGTATTATTACAAGTGTTGTAAAAATATCTAAGTTTAACGTATTCGCTGTATTACAAGTGTTGTAAAAATATCTCAGTTTAATGTATTCGCTGTATTACAAGTGTTGTAAAAATATCTCAGTTTAACGTATTCGCTGTATTACAAGTGTTGTATTTATTGTCAAAAGTCTCAGTTTAAATCAGGCAGCAGTAAAGGAAGAGTATTATGTATTCCTCAGTCAGACTGCTACGGCCGCAGGACATTTAAATATCGTTTATGAAATCTCCCTTTAAATGGTTGTGTCAGTTCAAACATCACAAATTTAATTGTTGCTAAAGAGAACACATGTATATAATGCATGTATGTATATATGTATGAATGTATGTATCCGTGTATGTATGTATGTATGTATGTATGTATGTAAGTGAATCTCTCTCTCTCCCACTCTCTGCTTCTGTTTCTCTGTGTGTGTATGTGTTGTGTGTGTGTCTGTGCGTGTTTGTATGTATATATATGTAAATATCTCTGTAAATGTATTTTCTCTACTGAGATTAGAGGTGAAGGTGAAAAAATATAATTTTATTACAGTTGACTACACACACAAAACCAGATCTTTTCATAGATATTTAAATGTTCTCTCCGACATATTCAGACATGCAATAGCAACAACAGTGGCTGTTACCAGTCCAGTGAATTTTAACAAAGACCGCTCGCAAGGTCTGCCCTTACAGGTTAAAATGCCTGTACTCATGGGCGGTGAATAAAACCAGGTCTTGGAAGATGAATACATTGAATGATGCGGTTTTACTAGTTCATGTAATTATGTGTTAAATGCTCACGGTGAAAGGAGTAAGACAAGATTAAGTTGAGATAACTTTCTTTAAAACTGAGTATTTCTTTAATTTTTTTTTTTTAAACTTTTAATTTGTATTTGGCAGTTTGCAGTCATTAATTTTTTTCTACTTATGAATATATATATAAGCTTGAGGTCTGTTAGGTTGTTAGTTTTCAGAATGTCTGTCATACGTTTTATCAATACTTTCTAGAACACATACATTCGAGCTTCCTGCACTGACTACATATTAACTGCTATTCAGGTATTGTCCTTGTGATGCACGCCTTTCTTGGACACATTCCCGTATCCATCCTTGTCTATTGAATCAATGTTTGTTTGTTATGCAGCAGTCAAGATTCATTACTGACAAGATAATAAACATATAAATAATAAAATCTCAGTTTGTTTCTTCACGTATTTACGTACACAATAGTGTTAAATAAACAGTCTCAGCACATCGAGATCGTCATCCCAAGACAGGATGTCTGTAAGCCTCAAGAAGAGATCCTTCCCAGAGTAAACACGTTAGGTTTCCTTTCTTGCAGGCTTCGATGACTTTGTCCACGCTTGAGCATATCATCATTTTCTTCTTTCATTTTATTTTGAATATACCATTTCTGATATTTTGTTATGTTCTGTTATTATTATTATTATTATTATTATTATTATTATTATTATTATTATTATTATTATTATTATTATTAATATCGTTTTCTGCAAATAGTTCTGCATAATTTTTACAAAAGTTTAATTTTTTTAAATCTTATTTTGATATTTCACCGCAATAATATATAAAACAGAGATTTCAGTGTTTTAAATACGAAGTGAGTTGAAGAGAAAGCCTTTTTAAATCTAGTTTTGCACAATTGTATGCACTGTAATAATATTTACTATACAAAGCAGTTGAAATGTTTACCCTTGTTTCGAAAAGAGACTTTTTAATTTTTGTTCCAGAATAATTGTTTATATATTCAAGCCAGTCATCATATCATGTTATTAATTTCTTATTTCATTTGGTCATATACATACGTGTAGTGTGTTTATTTATTGTAGATAGTGGTTGTCATGGTATTTTACAAAGTGTGCTATGTAAAGTTTATTGAACTGATGTAAAACAAAGAGAAGTATATGTTAGTTGATGTTAGACTTAGTCTTAGGTAAGCATTCCGTTTTTTTTGTAGTGTGCAGATGATTTTTATACAGTCAGTCTCAATGTCAAAACTGTCATCATTACTCACTGTCCAACATCATTAATATCATTAGTTAGATCGTTTAAAAAGAAAGAAAGAAAAAGTTGAAAGAAATAAAAGTATTTTCTAAGTCATTAATTTATTAATGTATGCAAGTGTCACATATCAGGAGTGATATGGCATGGCTCAAGGTAGCTTTGATCTGTACAGTGTGTATTCAAGCACACTAGATAAGACATCTTTCACCATCTGACTCGACTCGATCACCATTACATCAAGATCATCATCCCAAGGGATAAAGCCGTGATGGCGGTAAGCCCCAAGAAGTGATCCTCCCCATAAAATATAAGTCATGTTTGCTTTTTTGCACACAAACGTGTCAAACGTCTGAAGCATTAAAGTCTTCTCAAGCATCGACACTTTTGGCATGAATTTTTTCAGATAATCCTGTTTATTATCATTATCATTATCATTATCATTATCATTATCATTATCATTATTATTATTATTATTATTATTATTATTATTATTATTATATTTGTCACTCTATTACCTTTATGTTGTATGATCAGGAGCAATGTTATAGGTGAAAAATTTCAGTCAAGCATAATCAGAGGGATTGTTTTTGTCTCTGTAACTTTCGCTATAACTTTCTATTATTTAATTATTTATTTAATCATTATGATAATTATATATCATTTTATCAAAACACATGTGTTGTTATATGAAATGTGTTTTACTGTATTTTGGTAAAAAATGTGATGATATTATTAAAAGAATTATGAAATTACTCGGAACACATATTTAAAAAGTCACAACAACAACAATAATAATAATAAATTTGAACATACGAAAGAAATGAAGGCGAAAGATTTAATAGAAAATACTGTTAATTCTGGAGGGTTTTTTCTTCTTGTTTTTTCTTTTTTCTTGTAATGCTCTTTATGGTGATTATTGAATTAATTTATGTATATTATTTATATAGCGTTTTTGTTTGCATACATAAATAAAACAAAACAATATTCCGTGTACCAATGTTAAAGACATTTGTCAGAGACATGCACAGTTTTTAAAGTTTGATTTCCTAGTTTCAGTGACTCAATAACAAATCCAGGATGGGTGTCTTTTTGTCTGAAAACAAATGGGTAAATTTCATATAACTGACTACAAGGAACAGAGAACCGCTTAATTCCTCTGTTCTCTCTGTGTAAATATCCTAACGATTGACATTTTTCAATTTCGTAACGCTTTATGAAATTTGAAGTCTTACAAGGCGTTGGAACAAAACGATCTTCAAAGACACGTAACTGAATTGGGTACACGTCTTCTTTTTTATATACAAAATGTTTTATGTTTGAAAATAAACCAGAAACCTGTTTTGCATCTTCCTTAAAAAGAATATATCGATAAAAGGATATTTATATGACTTGCCACTCAAAGGTGGAAGATCCTTGAGGTAAAACTTCCACTGAACGTTTTTAGGAGAGTACAGGTAATATCCAGGAACACTTGATAACACCTTTTTAACCTTTTCCAGGTCAGTATCGATTATTATAACATCGAGATCGTCATCCCAAGGAACAACTCCATGATGTCTGTAAGCACCAAGAAGAGATCCTTCCCAGAGTAAACATTTTAGATTTCCTTTATTGCAGGCTTCGAGGAATTTGTCCATAGAAAGAAGCATCTGAGAGTGATCGTTTACGGAAAGTCTCGGCAAAAAATGTTTTAACAGCTCGTTTGTTTCCAATTTGTCTTTTTGTGGAACATACCAGGTCAGCATTGCTTTTATCGAATCTTTTAATGGAATATTTAAACTCTTTAATGAATAGATTGTCTCAGGGAAATTTTGGTATTTCTCGAAAATTTCATGTTTGTACTTCAGAGAAGTTATGTAGACGACAGAAAACATACTCAAACAACCAACAGTTAGAATAAAAAATAAATATTTACTAAACATCGCCATTTTAGTAGATAACAGGTTTAATTTTTTGTTTATTTATTTTTATCTTTATAGTTTTATTTTTTCACTTCTTTATTTTTCTTTTCTTTTTTTCTTTTTTTTGACAAATTGCAGATTAAATCGTAAATATGGATAATAACAATAACAAGTGAGTGTGAGTTTTCACTGACACATGCTGTAACACGAGTCTGGGATGTTTCAGGGCGTCACAGAGTCTTTGGCAGCAAAGTATCTGAAAATTAACAAACAAAAAGGAAAAAAGAAATTTACTTGTACGAAAACATTCACAGGTCAAAACTGGAGACGAAAATAAAACAAAATGTTATCATTCTGCAAAATCTATTATGAGACAATAATAATAATAATAATAATAATAATAATAATAATAATAATAAGAAATTAAACAAAAACAACCATAAATAAGAAAATCTGTTTCATCAAATATGGATAATCCACATTATTTGATACTATTGTTGTAGGTATTTTTATTGTTACAGAATTTTCAGTACATAGCTGTTTGTTCAGCGGTTGTAGAACAGATATCCTTCATATCCCTTTCCACGTGTTTCTCCCCACACAGACACGAATGTAAACGTACTTTATCATCTTTAACCGAAGAATAGGAACTACACAATTATAACAACTAATAACAACAACAACAATAATAATCAGAAAAAATAACTTTGAAATTAAAACAAAAAAGTAAATATAATAAACTTTAAAGGGAGAAAAATGTCTTGCTCTTTCAGTGTCGTAAATAAATGCCGGGTATGGTACAATTTCTTCACAAAAGTAAATCCGTTTTTTCAGCTCTACCACGCAGTTCATCTTCAGTTCCACTTGCTGTAATCTACTTGTAACTAGTATCACATCTGTTGCAGGCAATGTTCACGTGTTCCTCTGCATTGCACGTAGTGTAATAAATACACAAAAGTGTCTGTATTAAAGGTGTGACATACAGTTTTCAACATTTCATTTACTCTCTGTTCAGGTTGTATTTCTATAAAAATTGCCTAAATTGAAAAGTTGGATACTTCTGTTTCTGTTTATTATACAAACGTTATACAGAAATAACGGCTTATCAAGGCAAGGCCAAAACTTTAAGACGGTTTCCCAGGACCTCCGTGTACATCAATGGGAATCCCCGCTTGTCTGTTGTTCTTCCTTAGAGTTTTCCTTACTGTGTGTGTGTGTGTGTGTGTGTGTGTGTGTGTGTGTGTATGTGTGTGTGGGTACATATAGATAGATAGATTATTACAGACGTCAGTGAAAACTGAGCAATCAAAACGCAAACCAAGCAAGACTAGGCTGACAAATGTTATAACTGTGTTGTTCGTTTTGTAAACTAAACATTTTGGCTACCAGTTGAATGGTCTCAAATATTTAAACGTTAAAACGAAAACGATATTTCCTATTTTCTTCAGTCTATTAACTGTTTGTGACCAACAAACACTTTTCAAAAATACAGTATCGGAAAAAACAATATTTCAGCTTTTAAAAGACGAACCGTTCTGCCTAAGACAGATGTCACCACAGAATGTTTTCTGTCGAACCACGCTCATGCTTCTAAACAAAGATTTAGTTGTAAGAAATATATTTCACCACGACTATTAAATAATGTTAGGTACTTTTGTACTTCGATAAGCAACCCGACACTTAAGACTTTATGAGACGACAAACTGGGTCATCGATTTCAGTGATTCGTGACGAGTTTGACTTTAGCTAAATTAGATCATTTTTAACGTTTTATTACAAAGCTGAAGCAATGAATCAAACACACTCAGTAAAGAATAATAAATAAAAAAATTAAAAATATAATTTAATTTAATTAAATTAATAAATAAAACTTAAATGATTGATTGATGATGGTAATAATAACCAGTGGGAAAGTGACTGATTATGTCCATTTTCATCAACCAGAACCTCCTGAATTATGTTTAAAGGTTCTTCTTCGTGAGCAACATTATAATTCTTTTCATAAGCTGTCGATTTAGCCCCAGAAATTACGATTTAATTTAAGTGATAAATCTGTAGTGATGTGATATCGGAGCCGATGACATATAGATCGTCTGACTTTGCCTCTACCGTGGATAACAGATCATCAAAGTTATTTAGACACATCACTTCTGGCAAAATGTTAGTTGTAGACTGTGTTAAGGACGGCTTCTGCAGAAAATCTGTGATGGATATAAACAGTTTACTTATTTCTGATGCATGGAAAGAGAAAAATTTATGGTCGAGTGACTTCAGTTTCTCGATTGTGGTATTCTAAGAAAAGTAACATTCTCATTTATGATTGTTCAGTCAGTAGTATTTACCTTTCATTTGATTTTTTTTTTTTTTTTTTTTTGGTTGTGACAATGCCTTGGAATATTCGAGTTGATGGATCGAATAAATATGGTTAATTAGTATTAGTTGGTCAAATTAAATTTGTTTTGTTTAAAACCCGGTTCAAACAGTACTGTACACATACAAATAATAACATATCATCATTCAGTAAAATGTTCCTTATTCAGTCTTTCTTTGGTTTCACATTTGCATCATGAAGTCCACTTCCACTTTTAAACATGCTCGCTGAGTAACTAGTTGTAAAATGTATCAGTTAATGTATTCGCTGTATTACAAGTGTTGTAAAGCCTCAGGCAGTAATATATATATATATCAGTTTACAACGACCATGGCACATTTAAATATCGTTTTTGTAATCACTTTTAAAAAGATTTTTCAGTTGTTATTTCAGTGTAAACTCAAACTAAAAAAAGTCAGATGTCGCTGACGAGTACATTTATACGTATCTATCTATGTATATATGTCTGTCAATCTCTCTCTCTCTCTCTCTCTCTCTCTCTCTCTCTCTCTCTCTCTCTCTCTCTCTCTCTCTCTCTCTCTCTCTCTCTCTCTCTCTCTCTCTCTCTCTCTCTCTCTCTCTCTCTCTCTCTCTCTATATATATATATATATATATGTATATGAACACGTGTGCATGTGTGTGTGTCTATATGTTTGTGTGTATGTATGTACATAAATAAATAAATGTAATTACACTGCTTATAAAAGAGCTGGATGTGGCAACGTAATATTTTAGGGTCGAGTGCACCCACAAAGCGAGGTCTTTTCATAAATATTAAATTGTACTCTCAGATACATTCAGAGATATCTAAACAGCGATAAGGCTGGCTGTTACCAGTCAATTAACTTTTTACAAAGACATCGCTCGGAAGTTCAGCCGATATAGGTTAACCAGTCTATCTCTAAAGGTGCAGGACAAATGATACGTTTAAGTAGGAAAAAAATGAACTGCCGGAGTAAATAAAAGAAGAGATATTGAAAGAAGGACCTGTGTCATAAGATGAATACATTACATAGATCACTAGACCGCTGGAGCTGAACCAGTTTTAAATACTGAGAGAGAAAATTGTGTTTATACTGTGCAATAATAATACTAGTTTTAATCACGCTCTAAAATCTCTCTCTCTCTCTCTCTCTCTCTCTCTCTCTCTCTCTCTCTCTCTCTCTCTCTCTCTCTCTCTCTCTCTCTCTCTCTCTCTCTCTCTCTCTCAGTTTTTTCTTTTTTATCTTACCTTTGTCCTGTATGAATCCGTCCCTCTTTACGTCACATAATTATATTTTAGCTGTGCTAAAAATTTGACTACCAGTATATGTTGTCCATTATTGACATTAATAACGACGAAGTGGGGCAAAGGGTAGTAACAGCGTTCAGTCTGCACTCATTGCACGTGCTTCAACTGAATGCAGCGAGTTCGTGCGCTAAGTAACACATGTTGTAGTTACCAGTGTTCAGTGAAAATTAATCGTTTCTTTGCCGACAGCTCGGTCACTTTCCGTCCCTTGTTCTAAAACAATTCATCATCATCGTCATCATCATTATTATTATTACTATCATTATTATTATTATTATTATTATTATTATTACTGCTGTTACTATTATTATTATTATTATTTTTCTCTCTCTCTCTCTCTCTCTCTCTCTCTCTCTCTCTCTCTCTCTCTATATATATATATATATATATATATATATATATACACACACACACACACATTGACTGATAGATTAAAATTCATCAATCAGTTACACATTTTACGTCAGACCATAGAAAACTATCTAAGATTTATACAAACAACATACAAAGCTAAGATTTATAAAGAGAACAAACAAAGCTGTTTAAGATTTAAGAGCAGAACACAGAAAGATATCTAAGATTTAAAACACAGAACATAGAAAGTCATCTAAGATTAGTTAACTGACTTGTTAAGATCATGTTTTGTTGCTTCCTCGTTAAGTTTCGATTCTAAAATCCTCCATCTTCTGTAACTACCGCGTCAAATAGGCTGTCGTTTTGTTTTTCTTTTTTTTTTCTTTTCTTTTGCTCTATCCACTGCTATATTATGCTTTATTACTTACATAATTTCATTTTAATGTGCTTAGAGTTTTAAGTCTTGGGTGCGACATCTTAGAAATGTTTAAAGTGGTTGTTCACAGATTTTTAAAAGTGTTTTTGAAAATATAAACTGGTAACCGATTGTGCCAGTCACGTGATAGATCCCCCGCTAAAACAGTTTTTTCAACAACTTAAATATAACGTGGTTTTACTATTTCATGTATAATTAGGTGTCAAAAGTTCAGGGCGGAAGGACTAAGACAGCAGTAAATTGAAATAGCGTTCTTTGAAACTGAGTGTTTCTTTAAGGATACATTTTTTAAACTCTGAATTTTTGTATCTGGCAGCTGGCTATCATTTATTTTGTCAAATTACGAATATATATCATAATTATCGGTATGCTTTAAAAAGTCTCTCTCTCTCTCTCTCTCTCTCTCTCTCTCTCTCTCTCTCTCTCTCTCTCTCTCTCTCTCTCTCTCTCTCTCTCTCTCTCCACACATGTATATATTTATGCATATATCAATATGATTGTTCCACACTTGAGGTAGGTTTTCTATAAACCAATCAGAAGAGTGTTTCAGTGAGAGATAATTTCTTTTCTACAGCTGCTTGTTTAATTTACTTTGCAAGCAGGATACACGTGTTAATTATTTTCGCATGCACAGACTTTCAGCAATGATATTCTGTCCTCAAATACAAATTATAGATAATAACGAGTCGAAGAACTAACGAAGAGATAAAAAATGTTTGAGTTATCTTAGGCTAATTACTTTCAGAATGTCTGACACACGTTTTATCAATAGTTTTTAGAACACATGCATTCGAGCTTGCTGCACTGGCTACATCTTAACTGCTGTTTAGGTATTGTCCTTGTGATGCACGCCTTTCTTGATTCCCAGATCGATCCTTGTCTATCGAATCTATGTTTGTTTCTTAGGCAAGTCCAGATTCGACCCATTATTGACAAGATAATAAACATGTACACGTAACTACAAATAATAAAATCTCAGTTTGTTTCTTCACGTATTTACGTACACAATAGTGTTAAATAAACAGTCTCAACACATCGAGATCGTCATCCCAAGACGTGATGTCTGTAAGCCTCAAGAAGAGATCCTTCCCAGAGTAAACACGTTAGGTTTCCTTTCTTTCAATATTCCATGAATTTGTCCACGCTTGAGCATATCATCATTTTCTTCTTTCATTTTATTTTGAATATACCATTTCTGATATTTTGTCATGTTCTGTTGTTGTTATTATTATTATTATTATTATTATTATTATTATTATTATTATTATTATTATTATTATTATTATTATTATCGTTTTTTGCAAACAGCTTTGCATAATTTTTACAAAAGTTTTATTTTTTTAAATCTTATCTTATTATTATGTTTCTAACTTTGTCAAGGTTTGTGTCAACTATGACTACGTCAATGTCGTCATCCCAAGGAATAATTCTGTGATGTCTGTAAGCACCAAGAAGAGATCCTTCCCAGAGTAAACACGTTAGGTTTCCTGTCTTTCAGGCTTCCATGAATTTGTCCAAACTTAGAATTAACACTTTGTCGTGATCTGACAGTCTGGGTAGAAAATGCTTGAGCAAGTTATCATTTTGTAGTTTGATTTTATTTGGGATGTACCACGTGTTGATATTTTGTGATGTTATATTTAGGAAACAATTCTGTCCACAGCCAGATTGAGATAACTGTTCTTTTTCATAGAGGAAAACATCACAACTGAAAACACAGTGAAAATATCTGGTACGATAAAACCTATCACATACTTTGGACAGGCAGCCATGACGTTTTTTTTAATGTTACTTATTTACTGTTTACTGATTTCATTTATTAGACATGTTGAATCGAAGCACTGAGAAGACGACGATGATGACGATGATGATGATTACGATGAGAGTTATCATGATCATGATAATAATAAGATAAAAGAGAAGTCTAAACGAGATAATCTATGATTATCAAAATTCATCCTGGATGGAGAGTTATGCGAGGATGTAACAGACAAACTGCATAAACGCTATTTCTACCAACAATTCACATAAATGAAACAGTTCAGTGGTGAATCTATCATGAATATATCTATAGAGTTTAATATTAAGAGCTATTACGACAAGCGCCTGCAGGTTATACTCTATGTTCAAAAAATAATAATAATAATAAAAAATAGAAATGTGCCTTGAGAAGAAAGTTTATATTAAACGAAAGTGCGACAGCCTACACCTCATAACCAGTTGTGTTAATCTGGAATCCTCTCCAGTCAACTTTCAAGACCACGGACATTTTTCTAAACTCATATTTAGTTTATAAATATTCGCTCGATCTACAAGAAGCCTTCAAATAAATTGCTGAATATGAACTTTCAACAGACTTCTACTCTTTTTTTTATGTGGAAATAAAATAAAACGAAACAATTGATTAAATAATTCATTAATTAGAAATGAATAAAATCAGTTTAGAATCCTTATTTTATTTATTTATTTATTTATTTATTATTATTATTATTATTATTATTATTATTATTATTATTATTATTATTATTATTATTATTATTATTATTATTATTATTATTATTTATTTATTTATTTATTTATTTATTTATTTTATTTTATTTTATTTTGTTTTATTTATTTGTAATTGTTTTTTAGTTTTTTTCTAAACTGTAAATATAATGTGTTCGATGCTTGTTATTACAAAAAAGAAATCTTTCAACTGAATATGGAACATTTTATTTTGTAAATTGTGGGAAAATAATCTTGCAACCTTCAGTGGATCATCTAACGATTAGAAGCCAGTTTACGTGACTTTGTGCTGTTCTTGTGCAGCTACGTGGTTTCGTGTTACTAGGGGGTTAATTCTGCATAACACAGTTAGCGTGAACCTTGTCGCTACCCTCTCGTGTTCTAGTACGGCACAGGGCACCCAGGAAAGTACAAACGACCAGTTTGATGAGTCGTATTAACATGTGTGACATGTAGACAAAATAAAAACATTTTATTTAATTTATAGACGTATTGCAATAAATAAAGGTTTTCACTTTCAAGAAAGTTTCGAAATCATCACCCTTAACTTCTCTTCAAACACAAAGCTTTATCATCCCTTACTTTTCAAACACACAGCTTTATCATCACTTACTTTTCAAACACACAGCTTTATCATTACTTACTTTTCAAACACACCGTTGTTATCATCACTTACTTTTAACAAATATTTCAAGATTATGTAATATGTAAGAATTACCCAGTGTTTTATGTCATGCATTAAAGACATGAGAGTAATGTTGTGTGTAGATAACACTAAAAGTTAATAACACAAAACAACAACAAAATTAAAGTGTAAACATTTATTCTAACCAGACTGACACTGCTAGCCAGCCAAATTGCTCTGATAAATATCCTCAATTCAACAATAAATATGCCAAGAAAAAAAAGATAAATGTACATTCTCTCTATCTGAACTGACAAAATGAAATCTAGCTACCTTGAGCCATGCGATATCGCTCCTGACACTTGCATACATTAATAAATTAGTGACTTAGAAAATAATACACAGTTTACGACACTGTTGTAAAAGGAAACAACTGTAACTGAGATCAATGCACATTGTGTACTAACTACGGGTATTTGTTGTTGTGTTTATTATACACTGTGCTGACAGTTACTTTACTCCTGAATCCTCATTTCAAGAATTGAAACAGAAAATTATTTTAATCACCACTTCTGAACTCGATCTTTACACTGATTAACAGAATATTTTTATTTATTGATTTATTTATTTTCACTTTATCAGTAATAAAACGAAAAACTTCTCGAAGTAAGTAAATAAACCTATCATTCGTGAAATTTATCAAAACCAAATAGTACAAAGTTTACCATAATTCATAGGTCAAAAGTTAAATGATGTATCTTTTAAAATATTACATTAATAAATACATACATTACATTTTTTTAAATAATAATAAACAGAAAGAAAGGTTTCAAACAACCAAACAATGGCAGTAGAGTTATTTCCCTTTACAACTTTTTTTTTTTTTTTTTTTTTAAAAATAACAAATACATACAACACAAAATAGACTGAGTCCTAAACTCAGTCACTATAGAATATGGAAACAAAACATAACGGTTACTTTAAGGCCCCCAAACAACTGCGATCTGTTTGTATAATAATTATATATATATATATATTTATTTTTTTTAACTGACACTTCACTTATTCTGATCAATGATATTATTATTTTATTAATACATATAAAAATTTAAAGTGCATTACTTTATAAGGGAGATAAGTACATTTAAATTGTTGTAATTTAAATAATGATGTTATTAACACATGACGAATTATCTGAAGTAATAACTAAATGTCTGGTGACAAAGATTTTTTCTATCACAGAAGTGGTGATGAATTGGCAAACAGATTCTTTTCTTTTTTCTTTTCATTTTTTTTTTATGTCAAATTTCAATAAACTTTGTCGTTTTGTTTTTCATAATATACATATTACTGTCCAAAATTACAACAAAAATGTTATGATATACTAATAAAAATGGTGTAGGATTGTCTAAATTAATCAGAATTATTTCAAATCCAGTCAAAAGTGAATTAACTAATGATATTAATGATGTTGGACAGTGAGTAAAAATGATAATTTTAACACTGTCACTGACTGATCGTGGATATATCTTATTGTATAAAAATCATCTGTACACTACAAAAAAACGGAATGCTTACCTAAGACTAAGTCTAACATCAACTAACATATACTTCTCTTTGTTTTACATCAGTTCAATAAACTTTACATAGCACACTTTGTAAAATACCATGACAACCACTATCTACAATAAATAAACACACTACAAGTATGTATATGACCAAATGAAATAAGAAATTAATAAACATGGATATGATAACTGGCTTGAACACATAAACAAGTATACTGGGATAAAAATTATAAAGGCTCTTTTCAAACAAGGGTAAACGTTTCAATTGCTTTGTATAGTAAATATTATTATAGTGCATAGAACTGTGTAAAACTAGATTTAAAAAGAAACAAACAACATCAAATGAAATTATTGTGACAAAGGCTTCTCTTCAATCAGTAAGTAATTAAAACACTGAAATCACTATTTTAAATATTATTGCTGTGAAATTTGATTCAGTAAAATATCAAAATAAAACCTTTACCAAAATATGCAAAAACATTTACACAAAAGAATAATAATAATAATAATAATTAAACACTTGTTTTAAAATGTGATCCTACTTGCCAAATTAACATATTCATATTTTTGATATAATTTACATATTTACTTAATTCAAGAAATATTAATTTTCATGAAAAAATAATAATATCAAAACCAAGAATGTATTTTTTTTTTTAAAGACAATTGTTTAAAAGGAAATAATTAAATTTTGTTGTGAAATAATTAATAGTTTTAGACAAGAAAAACAAATTAATTAAATAAATAAATCTGTGTACTGTTTCTAAAGTGACAGAGTTCACTAGAAAACAGTATCGTGAAAAACAGTAAACCTTTGTACAGATTATTCATTTTGTGTAGGCAGTCGGGGGTGGGTGTGTCCTTTAGCACAGAATATTAATATTATAAATTTGACTCAGTAAGATAAAATACAGGTAAATATTACAGCAAGTAACTGAAACAAACGTAATTTCTGAATTCAGTGTATTTGATTCTGACAGAACATTTAATGGATAGCCTCAAATGGAGCATGTTACCAGTTTGACATAAGCCTGAAGACTTTTTCAATGTGACTGTTCTGAAATACACTGTTAAATATGACTTTTTCTGAAATATAGTTTTAATGTGACTATTCTGAAATACAGTGTTAATATGACTCTTTCTGAAATATAGTTAAAATGTGACACTTTGAAATACACTGTTAATATAACTGTTTAGAAATAGTTTTAATATGACTGTTTTGAAATACAGTTTTAATATGACTGTTTTTGAAATACACTGTTAATATGTCTGTTTTTGAAATATAGTTTTAATATGACTGGTTTGAAATACAGTCTTAATGTGACTGTTCTGAAATATAGTTTTAATATGTTTTTGAAATATAGTGCTAATATGACTGTTTCTGGCATGTAGGGTCACAAATGAAAATAATGTTTTACTATTTCAGTTTACTTTCTGTATTTATTTTACATTAAATAATGAATCTAACATTTGTAATAAAAAAAAGGAGATTAAAAAAATGGTTCAGGGTTATAAAAGACACTGTACATAATTGTGGTGTGCATAATTAACTGTGTACATTATCACATAAAAATGAATTGCATAGATGTAAAACATATAAACAAGAAACAAAATGTCCTATATCAGACTGCATTTGTAAACAAGAAGTAAGCAAGCAGTACATCATGTCACATACAAATGATTGTTTCTGATTTCTAGTATGACAGAAGCTAAGCAATTACAAAGGCTTAAACTGACTGAATGTTGAAATGTGTATTATCTCAGTCAGTGGGAAAAAAAACAAATGGTAGACGTTAAAATAAAAAATTTACACATTACTCTAAGTCACAAGATTACAATTTGAATTTCAAAAAATCTAATTTACATATAAGTGTCAGTGACAAAATTTCAAGTTGTGATTTAAATAAAAATAAATTAAATTTTTGTATTTGGTTCCAGACCGATAAATCTGAGAACTTCAGTCCAGTTCCAGCTGAATGAGATTTCTGTGCATGATTCATAATGTGAGTCGTTTTTCTGTACAAAGTTTGATTTACTTTAAATGTGTATATTAGACTGATAGTAGATCAAACAAAATTGTGCCAAAATTGCATTTACACTCAGTGTTTTTCTCCAAACTATCCTATTTTCTTCTTTAATACAACTTTAGATTCATTTTATATTATGTAGTTTGATTCATTTTACAATATTTATCGTATTTGATTATTTTATACAACTTTAAATTTAATTCAAAATGCATGGTATTTGATTCATTTTACAATATTTATCATATTTGATTTTTTCATACAACTTTAATTTGATTTTATAACATTTTATTTATTTTTACAGTATTTATCATATTTGATTTTTTCATACAACTTTAATTTGATTTTATAACATTTTATTTGTTTTTACAGTATTTATCATATGTGATTTTTTCATACAACTTTAATTTGATTTTATAACATTTTATTTGTTTTTACAATATGTGTCCCTGATGTTGCTGATGAAGTTCTGTTACTTACAGAGCAGTGTTGGTGAGGCCAGCACTCGGAATAAAACTTGTCATTCACTCATTTCTAAATGTAACATCTGTCTGGATTTAATGGGAATAGGAATAATATCAGTCTAAATTGCCTTTAGAAAAATTAATCACTTCTTTTGCTATGGTTACAAAAAGATATCTGTCATACTGAATTATGACATAATAAATAAATAGTATCTACAATAATACAGGTACTAATACTGGAGCTGGTGTCTAATGAAAAGCTATGTACAAACTGTATAAAGTGCAGTAAGTCACTTAACCTGAGTGCAATCAGTCAATACTGTTCAATTTGTTAAAAACTAGAAAATAAAATTTATAAACATGTAATAACAGTAACATCTTTTAAAACCATATCATGCCTCTCAGTTTCTTTTTATTTCATAAATTTGTTAATTTTACATAGTTAAATTTTTATTACAACTAACTATTTATTTCTATTTCTTTCTTTTTATTAAATAAAATTGATCATTATTATCAAATGTTTGCATATGTTTTTTATTGGATATTTTTTGTTGTTGTTTTGTGTCTTTTTTGTTGTCGATTTTTTAAATTATTTGCTAGTTTTTATTATTGCAGTATTATACTTTTAGATTATACTTAATTATAAACTGTATTTTTAATAATATTAAATCTAATAAAATAAAAGAAACATAAATAAGGTAGTAACAAAACTAATATTATATATAATAAAACTATAAATATACAGAAAAATTAAATATTTTTAGCTTGTATAATGACTAATTATTATGTCATGGAAGACAAGAAAAGTAAATTAATACTGAGTCATAATAAAGAAATTAATAACATTTTGTGACTAAAATGCATAGATGATAATGATATGATATCCACAAAGTTTTCTGCTACCTTACCAAAAAGCCATAAAAGACTGAATCATTGTATTTGAATCAAGCCAGCCAAAAGATGAATAAAAACTAATAATATTGTATCTCTCATTCTTCCCTGCTTGAAAAACATCACAACACGAAATAACAGAATTTACACATCAATAATTGTTAAGAGATTTTGTTTAAACCAAGTAAATATAACCATACAAAACAAAACAAAAAGAACAACAAAACAAAAACGATTCTGTGGTAACTTAAACGTAATATTAAATGTGAGTTCAGAAAACATATGTAGACAATACATAGCACCTTGACAATGTTCATAACTTTTTACTTTTATTATATTTTATAATAATTTACTGACAAAAGCCTCTTGAACAAATGGTAAAGTAATTTTGCTATTTCTCAACTTTGAATCTATTTTTTAATTATTTACTTTCATGTTTTTCTTTTATTGATTATGTAAAATTTTCTAGATGTTGCAGGTTTATCAAAATATAAAATTCAGTACAAGTACAATATGTGAGTATTTAAATGTAAAGACCAATCAATTTTAAAATGTACAATTTTTAGATCAATTCTAAGTATATAAATACAAAACTAAATTAATTAAATGTAAAAAATAATAATAATAAATAAATTATGAGATATGTTATAATATCAAACTATACAGAAATGCTAAGTACATTATTACAAACTTTATTTTTAACATGCCTACCAGGTATCACAAAAATAATAATAACAGTGACAGTCTTTCAATCATTATTTTGTTCATCAAAAGTTTTGATGCATACCCTTAAATTATAAAGAAAAAAATTCTAAATTTAAATAATAATAATTCCCAAATATTTAAAATACTTGGTGTGTTTTAATATTTTTCTTTGTTTTTCTAAACGACAGTCACTGAAATATTTTTTTAATTAAAAATGTTTAAAATATTAGTAAACCACAAAAGCTAATAAATTAATTTTTAAAACAAAGAAGAAAAACTGAGATCATCTATGACAAATATATGATAACTGTGATAACACCTAGTACATGCATAAATAACAACAATATTCACATTGCACGTCGTATGATATGCTTAAAACACTAATGGCTAAAACCATTCAACTTAAATTACACTCACGTGTTAATATCTGTGTGAAAACAAATTCATTATTCAAACATCTAGTCACACCCATTATGTTCTCAAACATAGTGTCGCTTTTAAACTAATCCACTGGAATTGTTCTTTCAAACTGACATGTCTGATCTACCAATAGAAATAACTCTTTCAAACTGACATGTCTGATCTACCAATAGAAATAACTCTTTCAAATTGACATGTCTGATCTACCAATTGAAATAACTCTTTCAAATTGATTGACCTGAAATTGTCAATGACAAAATCTTTGATTCGCTTTAACTTATATAATACCAAATTTCTGAAAAAAAATTAATTCAAGCATATTTCATTTTTAATAAAAAATGAATCTGAATTCTGTTAGACTATAGAAAAGAATAAATTTTGATTTACTACATGTGTTACATAAATGCCACTGGTTTATTTGTACAATTTCTCAATCAGTAACAATTGATGATAATTACTTATTGACACTGGACATAAAACAGTTTTTTGTCTAAATTTTAAGATTTCATTACTAAAACCTCCAATATCATACATCTCTTATAATAAAACAATTATTGCTGTGCTTTCTTTTCTGCAAAATAAAAGAAAAAAAAAAGTGAAGTTGTATGAATGAAAATTAAATTTCACACTTCAGAAAAATAAATATTGCTTAAAAGAGACACAGCTGAATGAGACTCAGTCAGCTGTGAAGTAATGTGATGTTTTCAGTGTCCATCTTCATCACAAGAATCCACTGTATCTTGTTTTTCCAGTTCCAGACTTGCTCTGTCTGGCTGTTCTACATTCAAATGTCAAGAAGGCAGTGAGAAACAAGCATAACACATCTACATAAACATCAGATTGCTTCATCACCTACCAATGGCACTTTGTGCATGCATCGTTGCATAATCATACTAAATACTAAATCTTGCATATTCTTTCTAAATTGCTAAAACTTGCATATATTTATAATAATAATAATAATAATAATAATAATAATAATAATAATAATAATAATAATAGTAACAATATTAATGATAAAAAAAGGGAAGATTATATGATGCAAGAATATTTCCTAATTAAAACTTGTTTCTAATGAATGCTATTATTGTCAAATGGATTCAGAATGATTTTGGCCCAAACTAACCACAGTAAAATTAATGGAACTATTTTCTCAAAGTTTGTGTGATCTTAATAATCATAAAATAATAATAATGAAAATAATGTTAATAATAATAATAATAATAATAATAATAATAATAATTAATAATAATAATAATAATAATAATAATAATAATAATAATAATAATAATAATAATAATAATAATAATAAATAGGTAAACAAAAGTAAATAAAATAAAATAAAATAAAATGAATAAAGGAAACAACAAAAAATAATTTTAAAAAGTGATCATGTGGTCATGTTATTCTGGTCAAGACAGCCCATTGGCTTTTTCTGTGATTGGCAGATGTCGATGTAGGTTGTCGTTGACGATGTGTCTGCTGCGACTCTTTCTTGTAGAGAAGACCTTGTCACATCCTGACACAGTACATCGGAACATCTCTCGCGGGTGGACCAGCTCAAGGTGTTCCTTCAGAGCCAGGTTATCTCTGAACTGACTCTTACAGACATGACAGATGACAGCCTCCTTGCTATCACTCTGTTCTTCTTCCTCAGCTCCACCAGCACTCCCCTCATCTTCCTCATCTTCTGAGTGGCATTCAGATCCTGCAGATCCTGACCCAGTGGAGGCTGCATGCCCATTCCGCTTCACTGAGTCTTGTTCCACAAATTCAGGTCCATACAGTGACTGAAGAACATTGTCACGAAGATTCTGCATGCTGTTGTTGTCTTCTTCTTCCTTGCAGTCACCAGAAGACATCAGTTTACGATGGAGATTCAGATTTGAAGAGTGCCGGTCTCGGCTTCTCTTGGAAGGAAATGTGGCATTACATCCCTCCACACTGCATGGATGCATCAGCTTCAGGTGGACATTCTGAAAGTGCACTTTGACTCCAAACTGATTCTGAAAAATTTTACCACAGGTAGGACACTTGCGGGGATTGTCTTTGTCCAGTGGCACATCAAAACTCTCTGTGTCAGCAAGACTTCCTCCATCATCTGAAGAATGAGAGAAGTTTGATTCTTGATCTGAACATCCATTAGGAGAACAAGGACTCTCTTCCTGTCTTCCAGAGTTGTTCAAGCTGATTAGACCTTGAATGCTTTCAGGGCATGGTGAACTGGACAACAGAGAAGCTATTTTGGGGAAGTTGGATGAATTTCGTTTTCTTGTTGTGTAACGGTTTCTCTTCTCAAGTGGTTTGTCTTCGGCTGTTCCTTTCTTTGAATCTGAATCATTCACTGCTTCATCTTCACACTCTTTTTCCTGGACCACCCCTTCAGAGGATCCAGTCTTAACACAAGGTGGATCAGACTGGCCATTTGAATCCACTTTTCCATCAGAATGTGACGATCGATGACTTTGTGATGAAGCTTTGCTCCCAGATGGATCTCTGTCATCAGAGTTATCATCACTCATTACGTACATCTCCTCCATCTGAGCACAACGAGTTGGTGCATTACTCTTCCTGCGACTTCCTCCACGAGGGTTACCTCCATCCTGTTTCCCTTCCTCATCTTCCTCCTCTTGTTTCTTTGCAACTGGTTCGGTTTTCACATGATTGCTGAGATCAGTTGGACCTTCTTCTTGGTCTGCAGAATCTTTTGATTCATCATCATCAAGTTTGGGTTTCTTCTCTGGTGTATGAAGGAAAGCAAGCTGGTTGGTCATATTGACAAAGAATGCTGCATCAGGTCTGATGAGGCTCTGAGAGTCAAGAGGTGATCCCTGGGGCAGCAGGGACTGAGGGACCACCATGGAAGGAGGGCTGCTACCCAGGGCACTGTTGTTCATTCTGGACTCATCATCTTTCCGTTTCTGTGGCATGTGCAGTTTAGGGTTTGGGTTGGCACTGTGGCGATTACGACTTCGTCGCGAACTGAACATCATGTTGCATCCATCAATAGAACATTTATGCATCTCTTTCAGGTGGACAGCACTGTAATGAATTTTCAGAGCACCTTTGTCACAGAATGTTTTGTTGCAAGCTGTACACAGAACTCGCTTCTTTCCATTGGGACCAATCAGTGTTTGACCAAATCCTGCAGCTGGTGTCCACTGTCGTTTTATGGGATTGGTTGGCTTTCTTGTGTGCCTGGCAAATTTCCTGTCATTGTCTGATGTCATGGAGTCATCTTTGTTGGAGTAATCTATAGCCCCAAAAGAACTTTCATCACTGTTGATGTCATCGTCATCAGAAACTGCAATGCCAACAACACCACTCTCACTTGCTTCATTGTTCTTATGAAGCTGGTTTGGTGACGATCCTGACTGGATGGATGTTGGCGTTGTACTGAGATTTTTGGGGCTGTCATTTGGGGACTGCATTGGCATCGACTTGTCCATGGTCCCTGGACTCACCGAGGGACTTGCCTGGTCACGCCTGTACTCAAAAGGCTGCATTGTCTGGAGGCGACCAAGAGGAGAGCCAGCTGGCTGTGGGGTAGAGGTAGGCAGGGTCAAAGGTCGCACTTCATGTGATGGAGAAAAACATGGCTGGATAGGAGATGGTGTCATCAATCGGTTGCCAGGAGCAGCAATAAATGGCAGCCGTCCTGCAAAAATGGGTGAACGGGCACTGAATGGCCGCACTAAAGCTTGAGTCATGTTGCTTCGCTCTATGAACTTCTTGATCTCCGAGTCAGCCCTGGTGGCCTGCTTGCTGTACAGTTCATGTTTACCTTTTGTGTCATCCAGAATGATTTCCTGGGCTATAGCCTTTGTTTCACCAAACCTCAGAAACTGCTGAATGATCAAAGTTTCCTCTTCACGTGATGCTATGGACCACTTGTCCAGCACCCGTCCTGAGGGCTCCTGGAAAACACAAACAGTTTTATCTTAAAGTACCAGTATTACTGTTAACACTTTACACTTCAAAATAAATTACTCCCAATTAAAACTGAAAGCAAAACCAATCCATAACACAACACAAATAAAACATTTATACAAATTGTGTGAATATATATGTATGTATGTATGTATGTATGTAAGTATGTATGTTAGTGTATGTGTATATACATGTATTTATATGTAAATGTATGTGTTTTATTATGTATGTCTACAGTTACGTATGTAATTATGTATGTATGTAATGTAGACAGACAAGCATTATGTAAGACAATAAATGGTTTGTAGTTAAAAGAAGATAAGTAATCAGTGGATATCAAGTTTTTCTGTCACACAGGCTGCCTGGACAATGATGGCCCTGTCCACAAGACAGCTGTTTTAACAAGATAAGAAAAAACTCACACAGCCCACGACTCCAGCTCATAAATACACTGTTGTTTGGTTGTAAAAATAAACACAGCCAATTCTCTAACTTGTGTTTACAATGTAATGCTATTCTAATTTGCCAAACATAAATGATTAGTAAATATTCTAACATTAAGTAAATGTCACATATTTTGTTTTCTAGTTGGTTTGGCTTTTTAGGATTTATTTAATTTTTTTCATTTTATCACTGTTCTTTTTTATGGGGGTGGGGAGGCATTTGTTTGTTTGTTTGTTTGTTTACTGGGATGTTAGAAAGGAAACCTGCAACTAGTAGCTATCAGTCACCGGGAAGAAATATTTAATAACTATTTTTCACTTGTGTCATAACCTTTAATAAAGAAGCCGTGAGTCACTGGGAAATAATGATACATTAATTTCTAACTGGAATTTTATAAAATGTGTATCACAAAATTCATAACCACTAATCCAGTTAGGATGCACATATATATATATATATTAATTACATTAAAATAAATTAATTAATTAATACACAAACAAACAAAAACAAAAAAATAAGTAAATTTAAAAAATAAATAAATAAACTCTTTCAATTTATACAAAATCCATCTATAATCAGAATTCTGTATAAAAATGTATCTGTGCAGGACAGTGAATCTGTAAGTTGAACTGGTCAAAACACACTTATCATAAAAATAATTTAAAACTTTAGAACATTTTCAAATATTTTCAAATATTTTATCTATGTATTTATTATTATCCAGAAATAATGGAAGTGACCTATTTCTAAACAGAACAGGCTGATATCTGAACAGACATACATGATACACACATTATTACAGGAATCATGAATGATATCCAGCTGGATATACTCACAGGAATTAGTTAAATATAATAAATAAATAAATAAATAAATAAATAAATAAATAAATAAATAAATAAATAAATGAATCAATCAATCAAAATCATTCATATGAAAGAAGAAAAAATGAAAAAAGCAAACAAAGAAGAAGAAAAAAATTAAATATACACGTCCAAAGACTAGTTCACATTAAACTACTTTTTTTTTTTTTTTTTTTTTTAAAAAAGGAAAGAAAGAATGTGGAGAACTGGTGTTGCCATGGTAACAGAGCTGACAGGCAGAAGGTGTATCAGGACAGGTAACACAGCAGGAAGACAGAGAGAACAGCGCACACAGCTGCCACTAGCAGCAGTCTGCCTGCGTGGCACCCAGCCAACTCTCCCCTCTCTCTGTGACAGTCTCATTTACCTACTTGTAAATAAATTCTTCCAGTTCTCTTTTTAAAAGTCTCATTTCAAACACTCAGTGAAAACAGAAAAAAAAAAAAAAAAAAACGAATCCAAAATGATATCTTGAATCTTCATGTACTTAACATTGTAACAGATAGTTTGCACAACAACAAATACATATATATCTATATATATGTTCGGATATATGTATCTGTATGAATGTGTATGTATATTTGAGAAGAAACAACAACATGCCTGTATGAAACAACATGAAACAATGGTAAATCATATTTTCTAAAGACAACTTTAGGAAAAACAAATTAATTAAAAAAAGATTCTTTTTTCAAATTGTAGTTTAAAAGTTTATGACAAATAACAAGAACAATAATAATAATAATAATAATAATAATAATAATAATAATAATAATAATAATAACAATAATAACAACACAATAAACAAATAAATAAATAAAATAAAATTAATAGATAAATAAACAAACAAACAAATAAAATTAAACAAATAAATAAACAAGCAAACAAACAAACAAGGTAAGTAAGTAATCAAGTAAGTAAATAATGTAATTATTAATTAAAATAAATAAATAAATATGGTCAAACCTGTAGGATGTAGCCTCTAGCATAATCTTCATAGGACCAGCCGAATCCATGCAGGACCTGCAGAACCTCTTCGTGTTGAAGAACACTAAACAGTCGGTCTAAGAGAATCTTCAGTCTCACTGGAGTCGCGTGTGCACCATACAGCATCAAACTTGCGATGTCAAACACGATGTTGGGCTGAACAACTTCAACGTTCATGCCAAGGTTAAGAAGATGTTGATATCCAAGTTTGTCCAGAGCTGAAACAAACAATAAAAAATAATTCATTTATGTATTAAAAAGTAATAATGCCATCACTGTCAGTTATTCCACTTCTTTGCAGCGTATTATTAATGTAATCCATGTGTCACCACACATTTAACTTGAGACAAAACAAATGTTGTCTGTTTGATACAATGAATAAATATGCAGGCCTTTTATGTAATAAAACTATGATAGAAAACAAAATCTCAATTTACAGCCTTTATCTACATAGACTTCTGTAATTTTTCAGAATAATGAAAAAAATGATAACCACAAAAATGTGTATCAGTGTCTGCAGTTGAAATAATTCTGCATTTGTAGTATTAACGAACTTTTACACTGGACATAGACATTATTCTTATTTATTTGTATGCAAATGATGGAAGAAATACAATGAGACAAAGGCTGGTAGGAATAATGATGACATAACTGCACACTCATGACAAGCAAACTGGTGACAAGTTCTGAAATGGGTTAATGTTGATCAGTGTATATGAACAAACAACAGTCAAAAATAGTGTGTAAAACACTGAACAACTGTTCAGAGTTACTTTTATCATAAAGTCTTTCTCAACAACGTAACTTTGTTCCATGCCCCTTCACTGCCCTGTCATTTCTGTGGCAGATTGGGAAAACTTCATTATTCCAATTAAGGAAGCAGATAGTGTCTTACATAATCTCACAAAGTCTTAAATTTGTTAATCTTGTCCTATGAACTCAAAAGATTACAAACATGGTTTTGTCTTTCACTGGTGACCTGCAGATGGCCCTGTCTCTGTGAAGGAACCTCTGTTATGATAGACACCTAGGAAACCTGGTCAATTATTGCTGCTGTTTGAAACTATTAGTGGCAAATGTTTGTATTCTCTGTACACTGGTCATTAGAGTCATGTATCGGCCATATTGACAGTTACTAACTGCAGACAAACAAATATCATTAACATCCTGTGGTAGCTGTGAAAACAACAACGCAGCCTTCAGATTCTTCTTAAATACTATAATATTCTTTATTTCTCTATTTAACTTCCTCAGTCCAATCACAGTGATCAAGTTAACATTGGGTGTTTTATGATAATTAGCAATTTTTTATGATGCTCTACTAAACATTTTCTGAAAAAAAAAAATATTTGTGTGTGTCTGTGTGTGTGTGTGTGTGTGTGTGTGTGTGTGTGTGTGTGTGTGTGTGTGTGTGTGTGTGTCTCTATGTGTATGCATATTTTCAAACAGACAAAAAGTCAAGTAATCATAACTAATTTGTTTCAAAATAAGTTTCTTTTTTATTTATTTACATGACAAAGGAAAAAGGATTCTGGAGGCTTCCATACTGAACAAAGCACTATGGGTACCAAGATGTGCAGAAATGTCAAAGCTAATCACAGAAAGGTTAAATTCCTTCCCAGACAGAAACAGCAAACTGAGTGTCCAGACTAAAGATGGGTGAAGAAGACTGGTAGTTGTGTGGTCAGACAAATGTCACAAATACCAGAGACAATCACGTTCCACACCTCAAAAAAACCTGGAGTCTTTACACCATGTGTAGTGTCTTCCATCTAAACACACTGTCAGAGTTTCCAATAATTACAATATAAAGAATTTAAAAAATAAAAAGTCTTCCCATCAAAAAAAAAACTAAATAAAAACAATATGTAAACACAAGAAAACCTACATTTTTAATAAAAAATATGTATAAATATTTAATTGTCAATCTGTGATAACAAAAATCGTTTCTAAGTACACTGCAAAACTGTGTTTGACATCCTCTAATGTTTGTGTCTGGTATTCTGGTAAACCAAGGTTTAAGAATGTTTAACAGCCACACATTAATTAAATTTCTGTAATTTTTGCCAAACCATTTTTTAAGCAACAAGCACTGATTTCACCTTCTAGTTCATTAACATATATTAATTAAATGTGGCTAATAAGAAAGTGTGTTTTCATAAACACATTGTGATGAAAAACAAAACTTGTGTAAATCTCCCACAATCCCTCATCTGTTGACCTTTGACATTGGAAATGTTGTGCCTGTTGGTCTGATAAATGTGACAGGGAAGAACATATTAGCAGCCAGCAAATGGACGTCTGCCAAAAGTAGGGTGTTATGAAGGTCATGCAGCTGGAATCACATGGACAAGTTTGTTCATTCATTCATCACCAAACACAGAAAAAAGTAAGAGAAAAAAAGAAAGAAAAGAAATATGAAATAAAACAGACATAAAGCATGGAGAAGAAAAAAAATGATAAAATGCAAGAATAAAAATGTTTCAGTTTTGTTTTTGTTTTTTTAACAGTGCACTATTACTACAGTTACTAATAGTAATTTTACTTCACTACTTCTACTATCTCTGCCAGTCCTAAAATATAATTACTACTATTACTACTACTGCTACTACAATTAATTCATAAACAATTCTAACAGAAAATACAAGTAGATTATTAAATAAACACAGTGATCAATATAGGATTAATAATAACAGTAATAGTAGTAATAGTATTGCTAATATTAATACTAGTAATAGTAATATCAGCATTAGCAGTATTAGTAGTATTAGCAGTAGTAGTGGCAGTAATAACAGTATTAATATTAAATGTAGTAATAGTAATAACAGTATTAACAGCAATAGTAATAGTAGTAGTAACACTCTCATAATAGTATTTATCAAAGCCATACTTGTAAAAAAAGCAGATAATTGTTTAACATTACTTTCTTCTAATACATATATTGATGAACTGGTTTCTTCTTTAATATTATAAAAACCTAATTGACATTCCTAACAAAAATGATCACTTATTATGTTGTTCTCTGATTTAAAAGACCATCTTGCTGTATTCTTAAAATCACTGTGGATCAAACTAACCATGTGACTGTAACTGCCTGTTGAATGTTTTGAAAAGCATGGTGACATTTACAACAACTCAGAGAACCTGTTTCTTATCTCTAATGTCTTTCTTTCTCTTACAAGATAAACCACAGTTTTTCACAAACAAGATGTTTTTGTCTGGTGAAGAAAATGCTGCTTGTGGTTCAAGAACACTAGCCAGAAAGAAAAGACTGAAATGAGAGAAAGACAAAACAAGCCAAAAAAAAAAAAAAAGATGGAATGTAGGGCTTGTAACTTGTGACTGAAAAAAGAACAAAAAGAAAAGAAAAACAGAAATAAAGTTGAAGTAAATTTTTAAAACGTGGAGCAAACAGAAATGTAAGAAATGAGGAAAGGAAAAACATGGAATAAAAAGAAAGGTTGTATTCTTCAAGTCCGTGTTGGACAGGACACTGTTAACATGTTAATGTTAATAAGTTAGCAAAATGCATCTAACTAGAAATATAATGCATGTTCGAAAATTCATTGTTTTAAACTTATATTTCTCTTTTCCACAGAAGAAACATCACAGCAACTTTCTCAGCTGGTTTAACACAGCAAATGTCCAACAGAGAGTTTTACGGCTGCTAATATATAAATACTAACACCCCCTCCATTAATATCCCTTACTTTAGACCTGCCTTTGCTCTATGTTTTAAAGTGGTGCAAGTTGCTGTTACTGTTTTATCATTTTTGAATATTTTTTAAGATTCTGTTTCTGTTCAGACACCTAAAGAGAGTGTTACTTGTCTCTCACCTGGTGTACAGGTATCAGTAAGTGCAGACGATGTTACTACTGTAACACACTCATTCAAATAAACATTACAAGAGAAAAAAACTTCTACATAAACAGCAACAAAAAATATGAATTAATGGTATGTATGTGTTTGTGTGTTAAAGTGTGCATCTGTGTATGTGTATATTTGTATGTGGAGGTGTCACTGTATGTAAGCGTGTATATGTATGTATATGTGTATGTATACATGTATGTATATGTGTGTGTTTGTGTGTATGTATATGTGTGTTTGTGTGTGTTTGTATGTAAGTGTATAAATGTGTGTGTGTATATATGTATGTATATGTGAATATGTGTGTATATATGTGTATGTAAGTGTGTGCATGTAAATATATTTTAAAGTGGATATGAATAAAATATCTCTCAGTAAATATGATCAGAGTGTCCTGAACACACTGTCATATTTGGACATGGTGAAACACTAGTTGCTCTATCAAACACATGACCATTTGTAAATCTTTATTCCACATGTGCTATCACTGTTTATCTTATCTCTGGTGAAGGTATTTTTTTTTTCTGGTTCCTACAGGAATGAAATGACAACTGGGTCATTGGCTGCTTGATGTACTAAAAAAAAATTCCTTTTCACCTTTACTGCTATACCAGAAATAAATAACAATTCTGAAATAAAATAATTAAATATAGAGAAAAAAAAGAAGTAAATAAATAAATAAACTAAGAAAGAAAGAAGGAAAGAAGAAAAAATAGAAAGAAAATTAATAAACAAATTTTAATAAATAAATAAAAATACTTAATTAGTTAATAAAATATAAATAAATAAATAAATAAATATATAAATAAATAAATAAATAAATAAAACAATTAATTAGTTAATAAAATATAAATAAATAAATAAATAAATACAAATGAAAAGGAGTAAGTTAACTGTTGGACATTGTATTCTGCAGTTTAAAATTAAAAATTGTTTTTACTGGTTGTTGTTAGACTTGTAATTTTTGCATGTTATTTTTGTTACTTGTTTTTCTGAGAATTATCCCACAGTTTGACATTTTGCAAAATAACTGTAGTAAACAAACAATGCGTTATTTATGTCAGTTTAGTTCACTTTTGTACACACCATTCTGATCAATGCACAATACACAGCAACAACATTCTTTACTGAACAACAACAACAATAATAATAACAATGATGATGATGATGATGATGCCACCATGTTACAGAGTATTCGTTTCTGTATAGAATATTCTTTTTCTATTAGCAGTAATAAACCTCTTATTTGTACCTTCTCACAGACATTATAAATTAATGACTGGCAGTGTCTGGCCATGGGTCTGTGAGACCAAAGAGAGCACTGATCCAGTGACCAGTGAGACAGCACTTTATTATTAACCTCAGTCCAGGACCAAGGAATTATGGGGCATTTTAGAAATAAGGCTGGGATACTGTGAATATTTGACCTCTGTGATATTGGTCAAGGTGTTTTGTGTATTCTTGGTGGCAAGTAGTGTTCCTTGGTTAGAGATGTCTAATGAGAAGGTAGTTTATACTAAACAAGTCAGTGAACCCAAGTCTCCACACTAGTTATCACACTGTCCTGAATTCAGGAGAAAACACAAATACTGAAAACTCAAATTCTGTACTGAAAACACAAATTCTGTACTGAAAACTCAAATACTGTACTGAAAACTCAAATACTGTACTGAAAACACAAATACTGTACTGAAAACTAAAATACTGTACTGAAAACTCATACTGTACTGAAAATTCAAAACATATATGCAGAATCCTCAAATACCATAATGAAAATTCAAATACTGTAAAGAAATCTCAAATACTGAACAGAAAACACAAATGCTGTACTGAAAATTCAACACAAGAAGAACCTCCATGTATGTGCGTGTGTGTGCATGTGTTCCTGTCTCTATGTATGTGTGTGTTATGTGTTTGTGTAATCATATTAAAAGAAGCAATTTAAAAACAAGACAATGAAAACACAGACTTTGATGTGGACTACAGATGACAAACATTCAGCTCAAAGTCAGTACAATGAAAGACAAAAATCTATCATGTTTTTCTGTTGGTTGATAATATATATATATATATATACTGCAAACCAACAATGACAGGCTTCCAATCAGTTTGCCTAACAGTCTTACTTTATAATGTATAAATGCATTCATGTATGTACCCATCCATCCATCCATCCATCCATACACACACACACCAGAATGTACACACATGTGCACACACACACACACACACACACACACCAGTATATATATATATATGTATATAGACACACACACACACACATGCATACACAATGAAACATTTCAAACAGCATTGGGAACAAATCACAGAAATGCAGAAATCATTCTGGTAGGTTTCACTTCATGTAGTTATCTCTCTATATGTATGTGTGTCTCTCTAACATTCTGAAAAGTTTTACTGTATATATACATCTGTGTACTTGTCTGTAGGTAGGTGTGTATGTATGTGTGCCACTGTATATATTTATATGTATATTTGTCTGTAGGTAGGTCTATATGTATGTGTGCCACTGTATATATGTATAGTTGTCTTATGTAGGTAGGTATGTATGTATGTGTGCCACTGTATATATGTATATTTGTCTGTAGGTAGGTATGTATGCCACTGTATATATGTATATTTGTCTGTAGGTAGGTATGTATGTATGTATATGTGCCACTGTATATATGTATATTTGTCTGTAGGTAGGTGTGTATGTATGTGTGCCACTGTATATATGTATATTTGTCTTAGGTAGATATGTATGTATGTATATGTGCCACTGTATATATATATATTTGTCTGTAGGTAGGTGTGTATGTATGTGTGCCACTGTATATATGTATATTTGTCTTAGGTAGATATGTATGTATGTATGTATGTGTGTCACTGTTCTCATGCTGAATAAATCTGCAGCTATCAGAGTTTCTGTGGTTCCCAGCTGGTGAACTGGTCCACCAAGATGATAAACTTTTTTCCACATCTGAAGACTATCTTCAAGCATCAGTGCTTTGATAACCACAACTACTTACCTGCTATATAAACAGCAGACTGCACCAGAGAAGATAGCAGCTTCTGAAACAGAGCTGTCACTTCTGTGTGTCTGTGTGTGTGTATGTGTGTGTATATACATTAGTGTCTGTGTGTATGTGTGTGTGTGTGTGTGTGTAAATGTATCTAGGTCTTTAGGCATCTCTTTTTTATATTTGTGTCTGTCTGTATCTGTATGTCTTTGTGGGTGTTAAATAAAGATGTAAAGAGAAAGAGTGATTTGTTTAATGTGTGTGTATCTATATGTTTCAATGTGCTGCGATACATATATATGTGTGTGTGTGTGTATATATGTGTGTGTATATATGTGTGTTTGTAAATGTATGTATGTTTATATATATGTATATATGTATGGAGAAACTGAGATTGATAACAAGAGAGACAGAGAGAGAGAGAGAGAGAGAGAGAGAGAGAGAGAGAGAGAGAGAGAGAGAGACAGAGACAGAGAGACAGAGACAGAGAAAGACAGAGAGAGACAGAGACAGAGACAGATACAGACAGAGAGAGACAGAGACAGAGAGAGAGAGACAGACAGAGAGAGAGACAGAGACAGAGACAGACACAGAGAGACAGAGAGAGACAAAGACAGAGAGACAGAAACAGAGACAGAGAGAGAGACAAAGACAGAGAGAGACAGAGACAGACAGAGAGAGAGACAGAGAGAGACAAAGACAGAGAGAGACAGAGAGAGAGACAGAGAGAGACAAAGACAGAGAGAGACAGAGGGAAAGAGACAGAGAGAGACAGAGAGACAGATACAGACAGAGAGACAGAGACAGAGACAGAGAGAGAGAGAGAGAGATAAGCAAGTAGAGAGATTTGATCCCAGGTGAGGCTGTGACTGTGTTACAGACAAACTCTGTTGTTGCCAAAACCTGTGACATGTTGTGTGTGTCTAGTCACAGATTTGGCGCAGGTTGCCAGGAAGCAGTAGACCATGCGAAGCCAGCATGTTCAGTTTTACATATTTGCCAATACGTCAATCAGTCTCTGCTCTAACAGACAGTAAACACAGTTTAAAACACATTCCACCTCCTCCTCCAGTGATGGGTTCACTTTCAAACAGCAGTCTAGTTTATGTCATTTACTTACTGCTTTAAAAACTCCTGAATCTATCATTTTCTTTCTTATTTTACTTTTCATTACACAGATACAGGCACAGACACAGACATATAAACAAACACATATACACACACATATATAATTATACACACTCATACACAATATACACACACACACATATAAACAAACATATAGGTACATATATATATTTATACAACAGATACACACAGACATATCCAAAGCAATGTAAATATATGTGTATTTGTGTCCAAGTGTTTAAAATATATGCATAGCTGTGGGGTTTTTTATGTGTATATATGTATGTGTATGTGTTTGTCTTAAAATCTGAATAATACAACAAAAAATTTAAAAAGATAAAAAATATATTATTAGTTTGAGAAAGGAACAGTTTGGTAATGGTTTGACAGACATGTCTTATTCAGCGGGTCTGTGATTTAACCCTCTGTCTGCTATCTGACCAGCCTTGCATCTCTCACACACAGCACATATCTACATGTGACTCTTGTCATGAGACTGGGATTTCACATTATCTCACTAGCACTTGCAAGTTTACAAATGTTACTGAGAAAAGTAGAGATAGAGAAAATCTATATTTGACTTGTACGAGTCCTGCGTGGTGGATAAACGCAGACTCACAGCCATTACTTGGCAAGCGGTGGTTTGGAGACAACTGTCACTGAAAAGAGGATAATTTTCTCCCGGCTTAAACAGGACAACGGATCAATGCTCAATAAGTAAACGGCAATCAGACGATGATGCTTCAAACGGCAATAAATGGCTGTGTTGCTTTTAACCACTGAATCGTGCCCATACAGTTCTTTTCAGAATACAAGCAGCACAGCAATTCAGCTGCATAAAGTTTTGTAAAAAGTGAGATTATCAGCAAAGAAGCTATATACGTATACATTTGGAACCAATCTGAACTGAGATAAAAAAACAAACATTATAATAATAAAAAATAAAATAATAAATTGTTGATGAGTAATAAAAGAACAATTTAAATCATTAAATAAAAAACAAGGTATGAATATTAGTTTTGAACATGATTCAAGGAAGAGATTTGTTCTAGATATTGTGCAACTCAGGTTTTATACATACACACATACATACCCAAACAGACACAAACACACACACTCACATACAGCGACACACAGAACAAGTGCAAATGCTGATAATTTATATAAGCAGTTATAAAAATTTAAACGATGTAATAAATCAGAAGGTTTGTTATTTAAGTACTGTTGTCTGAAAGTACACTGTGTCACAACCACCTCACTCAGTTCATCTGTACTGAGTAACATGTCAAACATCTATCTTTACCATGTTTCCCTGCTCACTTACAGTTAATGTGCTAACATTGCACCCCCAAGCACCACTTTCTTATCACTCATTATCAATACCACAGGACACTGACTTCTATTACATTCAAACATTACGTTATATTTAAATATATTACATTAACCTATTTTTAATTCTGTTATATTGTAATATTTAAAACTATTACATTAAGTTATATTTAAATCTATTACATTAAATTACATTTAAATGTATTATATTTATTATATAACACACCTATAATAATTAAATGCAGAAATAATATATTTAAAACCATTATATTAAGTTACATTTAAAGCTACAGATTAAGGTATATAAACAGTAAACACCAGTATATATAGTTGAGTAGTTAAATTATGTGATCTGATGATACAGACATATCCTCTTCAGTATACATATTACATCCTACTCCAAACAGAGCTCCTTACATACAAGTGTGTGTGTATATATACATAATCACATATTTTTTTCTATCTAAGAAACAGTTCATTGTTAACCAGTGAGGTGTACAATCTCTGGGGCAGTGAGAGTTGTTTTCTTTTCTCACCATTAATTTTTACTAAAAAAAACAAAAAAAACAATCATTAATATTAAAACAATTTTTGGTTTTAATTTTTACATTTCATTACTGGTATTTGATTGATATGTGTGTCATACACCACAGGCTAATTTCTTCATTATTACCAATAAGAAACACCCTCCTTTCTTCACCCTCACTAACATCCCACAGACATATGTGTCATCTGTCCCACCCTAATATCTACATTCACTGCCCATGACACCAACACAACAATTAGCAGCAGTTTATTGCTTGACGTGCGTTCAGCTGTTTATGCACTTACTGTCCTAACTCTGGCAATCCACTGAGGATGTGTCAATTTGCGTAAAAGCCCACACTTCTCATTAATCAGCTGACAAGAAATGCAGCATGGGAAGCCCTGGAGAAACAGGACATGGCAATTATAATGGAAGATGTGCATGAAATTACTTAGTAGTTTGATGAAATAACTGTAGGTTTTTTGTTGTTATTTATTCTTAAAAGAAAATAGAAAAACAATTATTGCAGTCTCACTGGCTGTATCATTATTTTATATCTAACTCCATCTCAATGCAGTACATTTATACATTGTTGTTTTATATCTAATTTCTACTCACTGCAGTACATTGATACACTGTTATTTTATATCTAATTTCTACTCACTGAAGTACATTTATACATTGTTGCTTTATATCTAATTTCTACTCACTGCAGTACATTTATAAACTGTTATTTTATATCTAATTTCTACACACTGAAGTACATTTTTACACTGTTATTTTATATCTAATTTGTACTCAATGCAGTACATTTTTACATTTATTTTATATCTAATTTGTACTCACTGTAGTACATTTATAGTTATTTTGTATCTAATCTGTACTCACTGCAGTACATTTATACAGTTATTTTATATCTAATTTGTACTCAATGCAGCACATTTTTACATTTATTTTATATCTAACTTCTACTCACTGCAGTACATTTATACATTTATTTTATATCTAATTTGTACTCACTGTAGTACATTTATAGTTATTTTATATCTAATTTCTACTCACTGCAGTACACTTATAAATTGTTATATCTAATTTCTACTCACTGCAGTACATTTATAATTCTTATTTTATATCTAATTTCTACACACTGCAGTACATTTATACATTGTTATTTTATATCTAATTTCTACTCACTGCAGTACATTTATACATTGTTATTTTATATCTAATTTCTACTCACTGCAGTACATTTATACATTGTTATTTTATATCTAATTTCTACTCACTGCAGTACATTTATACATTGTTATTTTATATCTATTTTCAATTCACTGCAGAACATTTATATGTTGTTATTTTATGTATAACTATGCATTATGTTTCCATGGATACCAAGCTACTGGTTCTTGTCCTGATAACAATTTGCAAATGTTTTTGATATTTTGTATCCTTTTTCCTTTTTTTAATTCCCTTACCATTTCTTTATTACACTGCAGTGTTAAATTTAGCATTTGTATCAAACTTTTAATTTATTCTTATATTTAACAGACAAAGAAATTTATACTTTTTATAGTTAATCTTTGTGAAAATGAAGATAAGAGAGAAAAAAACCAACTAAAATGAAATCACACCCTCCCCCAGAAAAAAAATTAAAAATTAAAAAAAATAAAAATCCCGATTACTTAAGTTAAACATTTTTGATTTACTAAATTAAAAGAACAAAATGAAAGTGAAAGTGTCGGAAATTGACACCTTATTTGCATAATGAAATATTTATGCCAGAGCACATTTCATATGCTCTCTGGCTGAATTGCTGTCATTTGATCATTATGCACCAGCTGTCACATCAGCATCTCCATTCACTTGAACACTCTCCTGGGTGTTGCTCACATGATGTTTTCACACTGTTTATCACGTACATCATCATCAGTGACACACAACTTATCATGCAATGGTGTCATTGTGAGGTAGCCTGTCCACCAATGGGAGATAATTAATTGTCAATTCCTTCACTGCTCTGGATTACACAAATTCCCTCTATCAAATTGCTTCTTAGACAAAGTATTAAACTGTTTACTGTGATATTATACTGTTGAAGAAATCTGAGTTGCAGAGTATCAGTTGGTGAAATAATAAAACAGATAAAGTGGTATAAGTGAAAGGTGTAAGCTGTATCAAATGTAGAATTTAGTAGTGAAGTCTCTAGCAGTTTTGATCTGTCTGTGTTTTCAAATTTGTATCTGCACATGAAATAACATGCATGTATTTGTGTGGTTATGTGTGTGTGCATGCTAAAACAATTTAAATAATTTAAATGGCTAAATTACCTGTTATTTTCTAATGATGTACAAAATCATGATTTTTAAATGTATCAGTATGTTTCTAATTTAAGTTATAACAACACATTTCATTAAAAGAAAAGAAAAGAACTAAAAATAAATAAATAAAGTTATAAAAATGACAAAAAAAATAAAACAGAAAAATAAATGACATACAGAACAGCTGGTTAAAGAATAAAGTTGTCTACTTGTGCAGACTTGGATTCATGACTGTAGCAGTATCTTCCATCTACACTCGTATTAATGTTCAAGAAGAAAAAACAACTTTAAAAAGTGATTTGGAGAAAAAAGGATTTAATATTTAGATATATACTGACCTAACATAAAATTATACAGATTTAAGTAAACACACCCACACAGACACAAACACACACACACACAAAACACACACATACACACACACACACACACAAACACACACACACACACACACACACACACACATGTACACATATATACCTTTGCCTACAGACATAATAAATGAAAGCAGATTTCTCCACATTGCACAGTGTGACATGAAACTACTGACAAAGAGAAATGCACATACTGACTAACATTAACCAACACATACAAAGACCCAGAAATAACAATATATAAAAGTAAGTATTCAGTGTTTTTTATTTACAGAGTTACAGTAAACTGCAGAAACACCACCAGACATAAACATCTACAACCACATCAGCCTGTCTCATCAACAACATGTTTAGTGCTTTATCCATGCAAATATATTTAAAAGTTTACTGATTACCTGTTAAATGTCTTTTAGTAAGTTTTTACTGCGTATAACATGTAAAAGATATTACTTGTTTTGTGTTTGTGTGGGTGTGTGTGTAATAGTAATAACTGAAAAACTACTTTCTCTGCTATATGGATTATTGTTAAAAACAAGACATATTTCTGTGCTCAGGGATAGGGAAGTCATATACAAAGGTCAGAATGGGAAATAACTCAAGCTGGGAGCACTTTAATGATTCACCCTGTCTTAAATGAGCGCTCTAACCACTGAACTACAGACTTTCATGAGAGTTGTTGGCAGATCTAGAACACAGTGTACACAGATCTTTGTTATTCAGTAAATATCTTAGAGAAAAACTGTATTTCTTCATTTTTACTAATCAAGTTAAGTAAAGGAGGTTATAAAAATACTGCTGGCGTGTTATGTGTAGGACACATTAAACCACTTCTGTTGAAAAGTGATGACAACTTTTCAGTCTTTTGTATCAGTTTCAGAATAAAACAGCAATCCAGCCTAGAGAACCAGATACTGTGTAAGAAAACCAGTCAATGCCATCTTCACATAAATGTCATAGGAAATGTACTTGCAGAACAAAAGAGTTCTTTCTGGTGATATCATAACCCATGTCTACTACTTCAGAAACTCATATCTGGGGAATGGAAACACACACCGTCCCTGGTTACCCACCCCAGTGAATCTAAGCAGTCCTAACAGCATGGAAGTGTGTTTTTTGGACATGTAGCTGAAGTGAATATCAAACTGAATCACCTCTGCCCATCTACTCTGGGTCCTATCACATAAACAGTGTTTTATCACAGCCGACTAGCCTGTCAACAGCAGACGCCAGTCAATTATTGTATTACCAGAGGAACATAATCATTTTCCACCAAATTTGATATCTTCAAAAGATTATTATAGGTGTTATTTTTGAGAGCAGACATTATAACTGTCAGAGCGGCTGATCATTTATTGTTAGTAATAAATATGGATGAAGGAAACAGAAGTAAATTAGTGGATTTCTGCTCACTTTCATGGCAGACTCGGGACTGAACTAGGACAAAATGTCGTCTTCTCGCAGTAATTTTATCTTAGCTTTAAACAAAATGCATTAATAACAAAATCAATAAGAACAAGTCACAATTTTGATAAATATATCAAATGATTTGAATTAAAAACAGCTGTACACTGATAAGTATTAGAAATTTATGTGGAGATGATGACAATAGTTATGATGATGATTATGAAAATAGCCAGCTGCCTAGGGAATAGAAAAAAAATATTCTTAAATTGAATTTAAGTTGTTATTGAAGTAGCGGTAGTTGTTGTTGTTATTTTTATTTTGTTGACTGTCAGAAATACATCAGAAATAAAAAGTTTGAATAAAATTGCCAAAAAAAGTTATTAAAATGTATTTAAAAAATTATTACTGTATTAGTAGTTAATGTTATGTTTAACTGATTTACTGTTTTAATTTTTTATATTATTATTAACAGTAGTAGTAGTTGTTGTAATGGCAGTAGTAGTGGTATTAGTATTAGTATAAGTATTATTGATTTGGTTGGCTTCACCAATAAAAATACAGAACTAAATTGCAACAAATGAAAACAACAGCATATGTTTTTCCTTACACACCTAAAGCAAAAAAAACTAAGAAGAAGAAGAAAAGGAAATAACAACAACAATGATAATATTAACAATAATCTTTAAGAGAACAGTCAATTTTTTTTTAATAGTATGAAATGTAAAATATGGATTAACTCAAACTTACTTTAAAACCTAAATAACAGAAAGTTTAGAGATTAATACAGAGTTTAGTCAGACTTAATACGTTTAAGAAAGAATTTGATTAACATAAAATTTTTTATACAGGCACTTTTAAGAGGAAACAAATTTAAGATAATTTTTGTTAAATACTCAATTTTTAATAATGAAGGGTCATTTTTGATAATGTAGAGACAAGTTTTGATAATGTAGAGACAGTTTTAATAATGATTTGTGAATATTTGATAATACAGGGACTATTCTAGTAATTATAGAGAGACATGCAACAGACAACAATGAAGAAATCTTTCTGCAGAGACAATCATGCTCTGCAAACACATAACAGTGATTAAATTCTGCCTGTTACACAATTCTTCAGTTCTAACCACTGGGCTGTTCTTCCTTTCATTTCTTTAAAATCTCTGGTTTCAATGATGACAAAAAGCATTTGAGAAAAGACTCTGCAGCAGCAATTAAACAGCAGCCATTTTGTTGTCAAACGACTACCAGTAACCTTAATCATGCTGAAGTGATTAGGCAGGCATCAAGAAAACAGCCATTTTATTTGCATATTATGTTAAATGACACAGCCACTCTTTAGAAATGACTGACAAAAGTAGTCGGAACAGGTCACTCCCTGCACAGAATGGGCATAATATCAATTGCAGGCTGTTTGTCTATTATCGTAAAGAATTGCAATTTTCTTTACATTCCTCCGCTAATATTGAAACCGTTGAAAAAAAGCACGATGAGCTGAAAATGGACATAACTCAAACGAGACACAGCTCAAAGACGGGATGTTTGTCACGTGTAATAAATTGGGCATAATTTGAATTGGCAACTATTTGTCATTGAGATGAAGATTTCCCTGCTGTCATTTTTGATGATGTGAAAAGATCCCATCTACAACATCAGCCGTCACGGGAAGGGGAGATCATTACACCAACATTACAAGTACGATGCTAATGAGATATGTCATTATCCGCTAGTGGTGTTCATTTCCTTTGACACAGCACAAACAGTTCCACTGGCCACTGTTTAGACTGGTTACACAGAAAAACAGCTACAAGAAAAATGCATATTTCACTTCCACACTCACCCAAAATGGTTTGTGCATAATCTGTCAAACAGCCATGATTCATGTTCCACTGATTGTTTGGCAACTGTGAATAAATAATTTTATCTACATGAATAAAACTACTTGTGCAAACACAGTGTGACAGAAATAAAAAAACAAACAAACACTGCTTCAACTTTCTTGACACAAATTGATCTATATCTTTTCTTCCTACATTTTTTTTTTTAAACTTTTTTTTTTTTCACACTCTTTGGTTTTTGAAGGAACTGACTGAAGTGTTAAAAACGTGGTAAAATGGAACTTGCCACTTTTAGAGATTTGTACAAATCTACAAAGAAAATCGGGCATGAGAAGTTGGTATCAGGGGTAAACATCTGAGACATATTTCAATGTCTCGTTCAAATTAATCTTGTCTTGTGTTCAGTCTCTGCTTGTTTGTGAACATTGTAATCTATTCAGCAGGGACCAATGTCAGAACGGAAAAGAAGCCAATTTAGCCAGGACAACCAATTGATTGACAATGTTACATTTTGCGTGCACAGACTCTGCACAAGTTTGCACTGATAAAGTTATGCTATCATCTAATTAGAGCACATTCACAGACCAGTGAAGGGAAGAAACAGACCTCCCCAGGATTTTGGCCCACTTATTAACAACAAGAAAGTAAATTAGGAAGCAGAAATGAGCATTGGAAATAAATTACATTGACAGAAATTACCAGAGGAGATAGCCACCTCACTGACTAGTCTACAGAACACTGGAGGAAAAAACAACTTATTAACAACGAGAACGTTTTCAGAGTCTGTTATCTGATTATCTGCATTCATATTCTACAAACTGTGAAGACTACCTCAATTTAAACATTTATAAGACTTTTGAAATATATTCATTCAGATTGGTTTACTGCATTTTCTCAGAAAAAAATAATAATTAACATTTCAAATCCTTCATTTTAAATGTGTTTTTTTATTTATTTCATAAACTACCATAATAAATAATTTGTCATCTCACTGCACATACATATTAATATATCCTATTAATTTTCATTATTTGTTTTTTTCTTATTTATTTAATTTTATTTTTAGTTTTTTTGGTTTCTTTTTTGTTTTTTGTAAATATATGTATACTGATATGATTCGTACTTTGATATCTTGAACTGAAATATCAAACCGAAGAGTCTGTGTACAATTACAAATTAAATTCTGTGGTTTAGATTAGAAATGAGCATTATGCTTTTTGATCACAGTATACAGCTACCATGCATCATTGACCAAACACGTCGTCCCAAGATAGGAAAAAGGAGAAATTATGACAGATCGTAGAACTGAAAAATTGTGTGGGTGAAATGCCATTGATATTTCACTGCAATAAATGACAATCGAGCAATTAATTAGTGCTACACAGAAGCAGAGATGGCATGAAGGTTTATTGCCATTCACAGTTAATTAGTTGGTGGCTGATGGTCTGCCCTACATACTTAATGAAACACAGAGAGACAGAGAGACGTCCCATTAATAAAACACATCAGTCATGGCTTCAAGTGGTCACATACACAACAGTGCAGGAAGAGGATGCAGAACGTGAGGTAGAAAAATGCAAAATAAATGTAGATATCATAATAAAAATAAATGTAGATATCATAATAAAAATAAATTTATTGTCATATTAAAAACTTTGTTTTATTTTAATTTTCTTTTGTTGTTGTTTTTTTCCTCTAATGCATTCAATGTATTTTTGGTTTTGAGGATAATATCACTTTTCATTCTTTTTATTTTTGTATACTTCTTTTTAAATAAAAATAAAAACAGACATTTAAAAGAGAACAAGACTTGGTTTTATTACTTTGTTTCGGAAGATTTTGTTCCCTTACCTCTCTGAGATAATTAACAAAGTCAGTAGACACATTATCATTTAGCAGAACAAGATTCTTCTCTACCATATGTGACATTTAGCTGAATTAATCCACCAGTATGGCACTGTCAATGTCTGCAGGGAAATGCCTGTAACCACGGTTACTAACCTAACTTGTTAAGTCAAATGATTCAGTCATTCCAGAGTTAATTTCACCAATAAATATCATATCACAAACAATACAGGTCAGGCCACATGGGGGACAAACAGCAAGGGGGAAATGGGGAGTATGGAGAGTTAAGATAGTCTAATAACAATTATAGTTTGAAAATTAAATAACTGGTTAATGTCAAACCAACAGAGAAATAGGACGTCAATTTGATGTATGTAACAGGAATAGTTTTCAAACAGAGAAAAATACCCTATTTCTAGTTCCAACATGGGTTACTGAACTCGTATGAAAGGTTGTGGAATGTGCATTCCTGTCTGTATTTATATACAAGATATTAATTAAGAGCTGTAGCTGGTAAATTGGAAGCAGTGGATTATCGTTAGAGAACAAAATAAAACTATGAATGTCCCTGATAGGACAAGATTTAGGTATTGTAGTAACTGGCAGGTCACAAGACAGGAAGTTGGTGAACTGTTTACAACTAACGGTGTCTGGTGTTGTGATTTTTGGCAAACTGTCTTTACCAGCCAAGTCCAGATGTGAGGAGATGGCCAGCTGTGTGCGCCGATGTTCTAGGAGCAGATCAGCAGCTGACACAGGGAGAGGGCTCCAGACAGGAAGAAGAGGTGATTAGTAACAAGCTGACTTGTGGATGAGAGGAGACAAAGAAAGTGGATTAGCCGGCTCGAAGCTATCAGGATTAGTGTTTAGATCAGACTGGTTGTTAATAGTAGTAAGAATGATAAAATAATAATATTAAATTTTATTTACTTAGTTTTCTCCAATTTTCTTTTGTTTTTAGTTTGCTACTATCATATTTGAATTTCTTAAACAGATTTATTTTTACTGGGTTTTTTACAGTGTGTTTTATTTTCTTATTTAGTTATATATTTATAAACATATTTATTTATTTACCAATCAATATATTATTTTATCTAATTTATTATTACTATCTCTGTATGTCTTTGTGTGTGCTAGTGTGTGTGTGTGTGTGTTGGACATGTGTGCAGGTGTGAGTGTGTAAGTGTTTGTGCAATTGTATATGTGTGTATGTGTATAGGCCCATATATGTGAGTTCTGTGTGTATGAGTGTCTGTATGTGTGTGTGTGTGTGTCTTTATATGTGTGTATGTGTGTGTGAATGTAAGTATGTTTGAGAGAGAAGGAGTGTGTGTGTGTATGTATGTGTTTATGTGTGTGTGAATGTAAGTATGTTTGAGAGAGGAGTGTGTATGCGTATGTGTGTGTATGTGTGTGTGTGTGTATGTGTGTTTGTCTGTGTGTGTGTGTGTGTGTGTGTGTGTGTGTATGTGTTTATGTGTGTGTGAATGTAAGTATGTTTGAGAGAGGAGTGTGTATGTGTGTATGTATGTGTGTGTGTGTCTGTGTGTGTGTGTGTGTGTGTGTATATATGTGTGTGTGTGTGTCTGTATGTATATATGTGTGTGTGTGTGCTGTAGCAGGAAGTGGCAGTCAAGTTGTGTTAGAGTAGCAGGAAGACAGGTGAAGAGGATAATCTGAGTGAAGAAAAAACACATACTTTACAAACATGAGAGAAACAGCTGTGAAAGAACATCTGGGCCAGATTAGACAGACAACAAGCATCCTGCGACATCCACATTTACCTAATTTGGTGAACTTGTCCTTTACAGACTGAGCTAGTTAAAAGATGTGTGTGTGTGTGGGTGTGTGTATCTGTGCATTCATGAATGCTGTGTGTGGAATGTATTTAAAATATTAATAACTAAAATAATTCAGAAATGTCTAAAATTTAGGTAAATACATTTTACATATATTTATAGCATTCAATTTAAATTATAGGTAATAAATAAAAAAACAGATAAAAATTTCTAATTCTGTTATGCCAGCTGTTAGAAATAACCAGTGACAACAACTGCCAGTCTGAATTACTTCTGTTTGGTGAAATTAAAATCTTCTTTTCCAAAAAATCAACAGTTACAAGTTTTCTTCTTTCTTTTCTTTTTTTTTCTACTGTTTTATTTTTTTATTTATTTTTTTGTTTTTCAGATTTTTTCTTTCCTTATTTATTAACTTTTTTTTATTACTTATTGATTTGCTGGCTGAGTCATTGTTTCAGTCATTCTGATTCATTGTAAATTGTAAAGAGTTTTCTCATATTTATGTCATCATCATCATAAAAAAAAAAAATGTTGTTGTTTATACTTCTTTTAAAAAATATAAATATAAAATGACTGAAACATTTCTTACTGATTAAGAAAATTCAGCAAATAAGGCCAGGAAACCATTTCATTTATAGCAAATAAACAAGTAAATTTTGTTTTTCCCTTCTGAATCACAACACAACTGTCAAAGGAATTTTACTAAAAGTTAGCAGAATCCTGCTGCTATAATGACAGAGTTATGTATTTACAAATAATAAAGTTGATTTGCAGGGTGAAACTTAGAATTGCCTGGAAGTACAGGAGGTAAAAACAGCTGTGCCTTACATTTATCTTGTTGAGTGAGAGAGGATGGCAGGAGAAGAACTCAGATGTGGGCTTTTAACACAGGACAGTGTTACCTGGCACTCTGCCATCTTTAACAGTCACACGCTGAACTTGGGGAGGGTGCAGCATGGTGTTTAAAGAAATGAAGATTTTTTAATACAGTACAAAACAGATATCTGACAGGAAGGAACTAGTGGAGGGTGCAGAGTTGGGGGTTTAAAGAATTAAATGTTTTTAACACAGTACAGTGCAGATATCTGAGGTGCTGGTGGAAGGTGCACTTTAAAGAAATGAGGATGTAACACAACACAGGACACTGTTGCCTGGCTCTGAGCCAGTTCAACAATCACACAGCACACACAGCTCCTGCGAGTGGGCTTTAAAGAGATGAAGAGATTTAAAAGAGCAGAGAACACAGGTAACTAGAAAAACGCCATCTTTAACGATCATACAGACAGCACCTAGCAGGGAGGAAATGGGGGAAGATTAAAGTGGGGTGTAGGAATTTTATCAAAAAGAACAGACATTTTCAAAAGTGAACAGGACAGAGAAAGCTGGCAGTGAGCCACACTGAGCAAGATGCTGAAGCTGAGGGAGGGGCAAGTGCTGTGAGAGACAAGACAAAATAGGACAGTGTTACCTGGCACGTATCCATCTTTACCTCACAACACATGCTTCACGTGGTGGGGGGAGGCTCTCTGAGACCACAAAGCAGAAACACAGATGGAGAGTTTTAAGACGGAACATGACAGTGTTACCTGGCAGTGTGCCATTTTTAAAATAATTCACTGCAGCACTGACAGGAATGGTGCAAATGATGGTAAGAATGAAATCTTCAGAGTTTTGTTTCTCTTCTCCCTGTTAGAGTCATTTGACTGACACAAGTAAAACATTCCAGTGACGTCTGTTAACAAGAATTCTTAGTCTTAGGTAAAATCAACCACAGTCGAGATATATAACAAAGAATAATAATATCACCTCATCCTAGAAGTAAAATAACATAAATACCATCACAGAAAATAACATACAATACTTACTGATAACAATATTATTAGCAACAAAAGTAGATATAAAAATAAGATTTCAAATTTGTAAAAAATAAAAAAAAAATAAAAAATATATATAAAATGATAATAAATAAACAGATTTTTAGAAAAAATGTTACAGTTGTGTTGTTAAATGTGCAAACAGTATTAGTAATTACACAGTCAGTAAAATAATATTTAAATCAAACTTTTTAAATCAAGCATAAGTTTGTAAATTAACATTTTTTTTAATTTTACACTTAATATATCACAGTATTAACTTTCATAAATAAATAAAAATGTGTAAATAAATAAAACAAATAAAAAATTAAATAATGATTTATGTCTGATAAAATGTTTATAAAAACTAAATGACACAGTTATCTGACACAAACTCTGATATTTTCTGACTTCCTCTCACTCTTTTAACAGGTTCTTGGTGGGTTTTTTTTTATCATTAACAATCAACACAGACTTTCATAAATTGGAAACAAAAACACGAATAAAAAAAATAAAAATAAAAAAAAGTTTAAAACTTTCTTCCAAGTTTTGCTGGCTAATAAGTACAGGAGAAAATGAATGACACGTGGATGGAGCACAGTGAGTACTGCAGATCCCTGTAAATCAGTGGAGGGTGTTAACAATTACCTCAGATTACCTAACACTTCTCTCCAGGACAAGCAGCAATTATAATTACAACAGTGAACTCTGACTGGCAGACAGTCACACTTTAACAAAGAAACACACAGATCAAGGGATGGATGGTTGGCAAGAGATTCTGAGATGACTGATAGAGTAGATATGTACAGATGGGTGGGTGGTGGATGTATCGGTGGGTGAAAAGGTGGGTGGTGGATGAAATGTTTAGGTGGGTGGTGGATGTATGGGTGGATGAAAAGATGGGTGGTGGATGTTATAGGTGGGTGGTGGATGTTTAGGTGGGTGGCTGGATGGATGACAAGGTGGGTGGGTGATGGATTCATATATACATAAATGGTCTTCCAGTGGCTAAGACAGAAATAAAATGACAGAATTAAAATCAAGTATATGATCCAAGAGATTACCATATACAGCATTAAGTCTTTAGTTAATAATAACTATACTACTATATAATGAAGAGAAAATAAATAAAATCTCAACTGATACACTGTGTCAGTCATACTCCTTTGTTTCAAAATGTTTGACTAATCCTGAGGAGGCAAAATTTGCTATGTAATTTGTTTGTAACAAATCATACCTTTTTTTTTCTTTTTTTTCGACTTGTTTTTTTTAATAATTTTATTTATTATTATTATTATTATATTATTATTTTTTTCTTTTTTTTAGCTTGTAAAATATAACTACTACTTCTTTTTGAGCTTCTTATTGTTGTTATTTTTAAATGTATTTTTTCTTGTTATCATTATATTAATATAAACAATATTTTTTTTTTTTTTTTTTTTTTTTTTTTTTTTTTTTAATCTTGAAGTGTGCTTTGGTGTCTGAACAAAGTTGCTGTACATTACTTTGTACTGTAAACATGATAAATATTCTAATTATCGTTCATCAAAATACCTACACCTATATTCATGAGTTACCAAATGTCATTACATACTAATACACTCAAAAATACACAAACACCTACACACATACTCATACACTCATTTTGCAGTTAATATAGCACAGTTAATTATTAACTTTCATAAGTAAATACAAATATGTAAATAGATAAACCACACAAAAACCTACACACACACACACACACACAGCCACACACACAGAAACACTTCTATTCACACATACACACTAGCACACACCCAGAAACATTTAATTTCTTCACTGACATACATCACTCAAACACACCAAATCTTTGCAGTATATCAGAAGTGCAAGAGAAAGTATATCCAACTGCAGAGTATGTTTTTGGAAGATATAAAAAAAAGGAAAGTTTACTACATTTAAAAGTGTTCTTGTACAAAAGCAGATACATCACAGACAACACAACATTTTTTCTAAACTAAAAATACAAAGGTTCATTTGCTGAACAAAGTTTGAAAGTAAAAACATCTAAACTAAACATATTATTTTAAAGAGTACTCACCGTGAGCGACCCACCCATGCTTGCAGGTTTCACAGTAGCGCAGGCAGGGTTTTCCTGGGGAGAAGCATTCACAGGGGCAGTTGGGTTGGGTACAGCGGATTGCCTGAAAGACAAATGAAGGATTCACAGAAAAACGTTTGACAATGTCACAGAAGTTTGTTACACGGGCAGCCGAGTCCACTGGTCTCTGTGACACGTGTTTGTCACGCGAGTAGTGGACGATGTCATTCTGACACAGCGTGGGGTGGTAGGTGTCTCGGTGCTGTGGTGTAGAAAACACTTCATGGTTTTGAATTATTCCAAGTTGTCGGACATTTTCTTGTATCACTTCACTCAAAGTTGGTCGAGTTTTGCGGAAAACTTTGTGAAATTCCGACAGGTGCTGGCTGGTTGACACTCTTAAGTCCATTGTCACATAACAATGTCACAAAAACATTTATTACTTCAGTTCTTAAGCATTTAAGTACAAAAACTATAGATATATATATAATCACCAATTTTGTTAGATTCTAACATTTCAGTTTATATTTCTATTCTTAGACATATTAACTATGGTTTAGAAAAAAAAAAAAAAAAAAAAGGATAAGGAATCATTAGTTAAATTTCTTAATATGTTAACATAAAAATATCATTATAAAATAAAATCATTTTTTAAAGTACTTGACAAAAATATCATTTTTTTTTATTTGTCTTCATGACTAAAAAAGCAACAAAACAAAACAAAAATTTAGTTGTTATTTTGGTTAATATATCTTCCCTTCACACTTCATAATTAAAAATAATTAGGATGCTTCCTTTATGGCACTTTAATCCTTTGTAAAAATGAATCTTGACAAGTTATAATTGTTACTGGTTGTGCAGGTAGGTCTAAACACCTTCAGTACAACAATGTGCACAGTTATTCCAAAAATGCAAGGTACGGCAGTGACAGATGCTGTACATTATAATGTTGGGAAGACTGCAAACAAAGTCAGTGCAGAGATCCCTTACTTGGCTCCAGCAGAGAGAAAAAACTTATGACTGTATTGTGGAAGAAGAACGAGCAAGTGTAAAGCAAATGAATGAGTGTGAAACTTGACAAGCATGTTAAATACATAATTTCATTTCTCCTCATTATTGATGAGGTATTGCTATTCCTGTTTTTTCTTTTTGCTTTGTCGACTGTATGCAGGGCTCTCTTGTTGAATTATTATTATGTTTAGATGGAAGCAGCACATGCATTGGAGGGCTGTATCAGCGGGAGGGACAAACCACAGAAGAGAATGCCATTCAGTGGCAGAGAAGTGTAATGGCCACTGGATCATCAATCAGGCCTTATGTAATAAATCAAAATATGCCACATTTACACGACTGATAGAACACTCACTTATTGTTTACTTGTACAGTTATTGGAAATTTTGTTATTAAAATATTGAAGAAGCAGAATAATGGCTGACACAGGAGTTAAGAAAATAAATCTAAAATTCTTAGATGAATAATGCTTATCACAAATAACTTCTTGGAAATGTTTTTTTGTTATTATTTTTTTTATAGGTTTTAAAATGTAAAAAAAAAAAAAAAAAAAAGAAGAAAGAAATCAGTTTGAATTAAGCTGTTCGACAAACACTGTTTTTAAACTAATTTTTGCAACACAAAGTTAAACATTCACTATTCTGACTGGTAGATGGTGGGATCACACCCAAGTGTTTCCTTCTGCTGTGAATCTAACTACTATCTGTTTCGTTTATATGAATATTTATTGGTTTGAATTTTTGAAAAGTTGTACATAAGGTTTACACAGTTGTTTTAAACTAAATGAACAGAATAAAAAAAAATATAATAATAATAAAAAATAAAAAATAAATTTAAAAACAGAAGTTAGTGAAAGTTAAATATAGAAATATATTTATTTATTTATTTATTTATTTATTTATTTAACATTCATTATTGTTGTTGTTGTTTAGAAGAAAACTTAATGAACTAATATTATTTATAATTAATAATTATCACTGAACTTTTTTCCCTTTCAATGAGTCATTTTTTGTTTTAAAATGTTTCTCATGTTCCTGAACCCTCACAGAGAGACAGTGTTTTTAATATCACTTATCATCTGTGATACTCACAGAAATATTTTAAACCCATTGCACGAACCTCTGTGTATTGTTCAACTTAACTGAATCAGCATTATGTAACCAAAGATATCATTTTATTATAAATATAAGTGAATGTGAATGTCCATATGACAATCAGAAATACAAACGCAGTCTGACAGAGTGAGAAACAGAGAGAGAAAGAGAGAGAGGGGGAGAATGGTGCAAAAAAAAAATCAAACATTACAACAATCTTTTATAAACATTACTCCCTTGCCTCCTGAAAATATTTCCAGTAAAGATTTTTATGGCCCAGGATCCTGCAGGGTTCTTAATACCCTTCAGAAAGATTCTATCAGAGAGCCACTGACCCATAGCATGGAAGCAAGAAACCAACAGATATATGATACCTATATAAGATGCTTTATGTAAGAAGTGACAACAAATGACCTATTTAATTTGTAACCAGAGCTGACTGTTTTTTCAGTATGAACACATGTTGGAGGTTGTTGCAGATAGAGAGAATGTCATCATCAATAGTGAAATAGGTTAATTTAGCATGAACAAGATAAAAAGGAGGGGGGGGGGGTAAAGAGAGTGCATGTTTGTCAATAAAACTGCAGATTTTGCATGATGTTCTTGAATCATGAAAGAGTTGAATACAAAGACGTATTCCTTAAAATGTGGGATATGGTGATAATAACTAATATTTAAAAATGGGAAGGAACCAAAGAGAGGCACAAACTATATAAAAAATATTTCTTTTTTAAAAGTTTATTTTATTATTTTTTTAATTTCAGAGATTCTTGGATTTTCGTACATGGTAACTCATTTTTTATTAATAACATTTTTGAAACAAGAACAGTTATATAATTATGACCACATTGATAAGGACAATATTAATAAACAATTCATATGCTGATATAAATAATCACTAATATTTATAAAAATAGCCAACAATTTTTGAAAATTCCAATACTGTTACCATAAATAAATAAATAAATAACATTAGCAAATAATGGCATGTAACTTTATGATTAATAAAGTTAAGATAACAGTACAAATTCAGTTTTAATCTGCTGTGATCAATTGATCTGATTTTCCTGTCACTGCTGGAAAAATCACAGGCTGACAAGATTGGAATTAGCTGAAACCAGAAGATGAAGCAGAAATCGACTCAGATGAGAATTATCAGATTAGCTAAGATGTTTTGTCAATGATGTGACTGTATCACAGTAAAGCTAAATGGAGAGAAAAGTCATTTATGTACGATGTCATTTGCCCCGGCTGTAGCCCACGTTTCCCCATCTCAGTAATTGGATGCTCTCTGTTGGAAATATACCAAAAGGACACACAAGTCACCAGTTGATGCCGCAAACAATACCACATCATTCCCATCACTCCCATCGGCTTGATGAGCCCAGGTCATCAGAAAGACACTTAGTGGCCAAGCTGATTACAATTTTGTCATAATTGACAAACTTTGAGTATGAAATTGTCAGCCAAGTTTTATACTCCATTCCAAGTTGGTTTGTGAGTTTGCTTTCAGCCATCAACACAAAAATTAACTAACTTGCATCCTATGAATCAAACATGGCCATAACTGAATATATATAATTTGTTTTGAAAATACAAAATGTACAGTATAAAACCTGAATATTATTCCTAATTCTGTTACAGTCAGATATGTTAGTGAAGCAAAAAGTATCTATATATAAAATATTTAAGAAAAATATATATATCTGTACTCATTAGATTCAAAGAAAGAAAAAATGCAGAATGATTACTGGTAGAAATTTAGATGGAAATAAATTTGCAAGGAGAAAGGATAAAGCACAATAATTAAGCAAGTTAATATTTCTTTTTTCTTTTAATTTCAATTTACATTATACTGAAATAGTAGTTATATTATTAACAAATTACAAAATAATTTTTAAAATATTTTAAATCTATCTATTATTAAAAAAGGAGGTTTTTCTAAATAATAATAATAATAATAATAATAATAATAATAATAATAATAAAAAGTCATGGAATAGAAAAAGTAACAAAACAAATATTACTTCTTTAAACCTAATTTGGGCCTCTGGGGTTTGTGACATACACTTGAAGAGGGTAATGAGACGAAGTAATCGATGCGAGTCAATACGAAAAAATAGTCTAGTCTCAAACAACAGACAATAAAAACTCTATGACAAATCCAACGAAGCTGGGTGGACAATAGTGGAGGAGGCAGGCGTCGTTCAGTAACTGATTATGACGATTGAACGCCATTAAGAGACCTTTTGACAACGAGTCCTGCGATTGCGCACATATCTCTGGACCCGGGGCGCGCGCAGGAGACAAACGTGCCTGATGAATGCAGACGACGAGAGCGGGACAACTTTCAATCATTTTCACTAAGAGAAAAACCCATTTCTAGTCCATCCAGTTGGAGTATTGACATTGAGCTCAAATAACAAGCAACATCAGACACAAACTCGACTGCCGCCCCAGTGTCAAGTTATTTCATACAGTCGGTTTAGCAGCTAAAAATAGGTTACTCTCATTCATGGGACATCGGAGGAACGATGCATCACAGATAAATGGACAAAAGTTTATTATTGGTTATTATGGTAAAAGTTTCACTGCTAAATTAGTTATACGATTATTTTTTTTATTTTTTATTTTTTTTTCCAGATTTGTTTCTCCGTCAGAATAACATCTTTTAACGAAATAGTTTTTATTAATATAAGTAAGTTATTTTTTATACTTTATAATAGTTTGTTACTTTAATATTATTTATTTATTTATTTATTTATTTATTTATTTATTGTTTTCACTAATATTGTAATAAAGTTTATTATTTTATATATTTTTATATATAAAATAAATATTTGTAATTCTCTTTTTATTGTATGGTTGTTGTTTTTAAAAAAAATTAAAACCTGTTTGAATCCTTAAATTTCTTAGCATTCAACAAATACCAGTATTTATTTATCATTTAATTTTTATTATTTTTTTAAGTGAAAAAAAAGAATTATTATTTTTATTTTTTTATTTATTTATTTATCTATTTTTTTCTTTATTTTTGTTATTTTTTATTTTATTTATTTTATTTTATTATTATTTTATTTTTTTTGTGTTTTTTTTTTAATTTATTTCAGTTGCAGTTTTTAAAGACTGAAAATAAGTGTCATGTTTAATTTCAATTACTATAACTTTCTAATAATAGCAAGAGTGAATTTATTGAATCCATTCTTTCTTTTTCCTTTTCTTAAATATTTTTTTGTATATATATATGTACTTAATCAGTTTACTTTTTATTATTATTATTATTATTATTATTTTATATATATATATATATTATGCAAACAGAAGAAAAAAGAATTTGACAAAAAGCTAAACTTTTCAAACTGACACCAAAAGAAGGGAGGAAATATTTAATATAGCAACAGATTCAAAATATTTTAAATATGATTGTATGCTGTTAGACATAATTGTGGGTAAAGACCAATCAAATAACAAAAGAGGAAACCCCCTACCAGGGGCAAGTCTTTGTTACACATTTGTGGAGCACTGGCTGGAACATGAAATAGCACAATGGGTTACCAAGACAATTCTGAGTCCACTGAACCTTGAGCAGATACTCTTTGACAGAGCTCTGCCTTTTCTCCAAACTGATTGGTTAATGGTGTTATATATATTATTTTATTAGCAGTGGGTGTATTAGTCATTACAAAAATGCTTTAATAAAGAAGCATATGTAAACATACTCTTGCCATTCATTTTCACAATCCTTTAATTTTAAAGCGGTTTATGTCTTTTTATACAGGTCAGACTCAGTCTGTAGAAGTAATTCCTGCCTAAGCAAACTTTTTCTCTCTTTAGTTAGCTTTAAAAAAAAAAAAATTAAATGAAATGTTTAACTTCAGTTTTTAATATTATCAAAATAAACTTAAATAATAAAATAACGAAATAAATGTAATTCAGTTTATTAGCCATGTTAAGATATGGACCTTGCTTTAAATATCACCATTTTTAAGCCTGAATTAAATACAATTTCAGTTTCATTCTTTTGTGCAAAATAAATTAGCAGTGATGTATTTTGATAATGCAGTTCCACTGAAATTCTTCAAAATGTTCAGCCAAAATAAAACAAAAAATGAAATGTCCACCTTTCATCCCTGTCCAAAAAGGATAAAAAATACAACAAAAAAAACCCAGATCTAAGAGAAGAATAAGTATTTTCAATTAAAGGTATGATTTATTCATATTTTAACCACTGAAATAGATGTACATCGATATTAGTTCACCTTATTTCTTAACTGTAATTGTGTCACAAATTTACAAACTATTCCCCATTACTGACAACTTTATCCAAAAAGAGCTTTTCAAAAACAATTTTTGAGTAATATTTTTGGTAAAATACATAATCAGATGTTATAAAGAAACATTATTAAAAAAAAAAAAATTCTTGTAGAGTTTTTATAAAATATGTTTCATTTCTGCATCATATAAAAAAGTTAGAAATACTAATAAGTCACATTTCTACTAATTATTATTATTATTGCTGTGTTTTCTCCTTTCTCTTTCTTTCAGTTCATTAGATCAGAATACTTACACAAATGAATATGTTTTTAAATCTATTTTCCTGTCTTATATTTATTAACTCAGACATTTATATACTATTAATAATTTTCAATTTAAAAACAAAATACAAGTAAAAAATTAAATGTTATGTGAAAAAAGTATTTTATCTTTCAGTTTACTGCAGAACAACTTGGTGCCATCTTGGTTGGCAGACATCGTTTCTGCTTAATATCTAAAAATAGCTCATCTTCAACCATTAGCAAAACACTGTCAGAACTGGGTGTCATCTTCACTATAAAGCATTTACCAATAATAAACAACAGCCCACTTCTCATTATTAAGTAACTCTTAAACCACATTCTTATAGTCCAAAATGTAAAACTGAAGTTTAGCAAAGTTTGTCAATAAAGTACCAAGTTCCTAATTTTAATTCTACTTGGTAAAAGAAAAAAAAAAGGACAGTAAACGATGAATGACCTCTGCACGGGATAAGATGAGAACAGGAAGAATTGCCAAGCAGTACATTCCTTTCACTCAACCGTGAGCATTTATCACATAAATAGCCACAAATATCACCTTAGAGTGACACAAACTTTGACAAAATTTATAGAATCCTAATAAGTAAAAACTTTGAGAAAAAGTTTTGAGAAAAGTTTTCATCCAGGTAAGAAAACTGAAAGGTAAATAATGCAGACTTACCTCCAAAGGCTTCATGTTTGGGCTGACATGGGCTCGCTGACTTTCTCGTTCACTATCAGAAGTCACAGCAGAGCTAGGACTGTGAAATGAACACCGCTGTACAGAAGCCAAATTTAGCTGCCTGGCACCAGAGACCTTCCACAGTGGGGTGTGCTGCCGTTCTGAAACATACGTACAACACTTTATCACAAGATAGGATTCTCCTGGTCCCTGTCATATGTTCAGTGTGTGTAATGTGTAGTTTGCTGTGTTTTGCTTTTCTACATTTATCAGAAAGGGCACGGTCATACACGTAGCAGGCGGACATAGTTTTGGCAGACGGCAAAAACATTTGCTGCAGATAATCATAGGCAATATAATGTTATGCTTGTTTTTGAAAAATAAATAAACAGGATGATAACAGAGGATATTTTTTTAACTGACTTTGTCAAGGCATACAATTTATTTTTCCATTACAAATTAAAGTTTATAAATAAATAAAGTTTTTTCAAAGTGATGAAATGTTTAGCCACTTTACAAAAAGTATTTCAATTAATAATTGGGTAAATGGTTCTTTCTTTTTAAAAAATTATTTAAATTTCAATAACAGAAGTGAGATTATTTGTTAAGAAATCATACTTTAAATCAAAGAAATATATGGAAAAAAAAAAAAAAAAAAAAATTGTATAGATCATTAAAGAAAAATGAAATCTAACAATAAAATAATAGAAAATATAGTTCAGTTATAAAAGTAATTATTTAAGTGAGCAATCTTGTCGGCAAAATAAATCATTTACATTCTTGTCCTGCAAAATGAATCAATAGATACAGTGACATAACTCCCACTAGTACAATCATGTCAAACTAAATTAATACAGTAACTTTAAAAGATATTTCATTAAATAATGGTAAAATTGACAGGCTTTAAAAATTATTCTTAATTCACTAAAATAAAGCTTAACAAAATAAATCATGCCAACATTATGTCAAAAAACATTTAAATATAATATTGGAATCATCTGGCATTGCACTGAATTTGCCCTATTAAAAAGATTAAAACCAAAAAAATGTGAGCGTATGGGGAATGGGTCAGTATAAATGGACAGTGTCATGACTTAAAACATTTGGAAAGAAGAAATTGACAAATTTGTAAATAAAAGGTTTATCATTAATGGAGTAAAGTAAAGGACAAAGTATAAAATCAAAAAAGATCAGAAAAAAAGTAATACAGAGGAGAAAGTATAAAAATAAAATATGAAACATAATTTGCTGATATTAAAATCATTAGAAAAATCAAATTTTTAATTGTTTCTAGATAGATATTCACACGTAACAAACAACAACTAATGTATAAAATAATGTATTCTGAAATTAACCAAAATAACTAACCTTACTGACACTGGAAAGATGGAACCAAGTTTCAGTTTACAGAACAAACATGTTCAGTAAACTTATTAACACTGTCTCAGAAATGTTTTTCTTTTTTTTTAAGTAGTAATTCCAAATTTACAGGTACAGAGTTCATTAAAAATTACAATTTCAACAAAGGTCTTTGAGAAATTTGTAAACTCCCCCAAAACAGTCCAACAGAAAAAAAGAAAATATGTCACAACTTTATAAGTAACTTTTTTTCAGTGTTTTTTTTTCCACACAAAAATTAATGTATATAATGAAATAAATTCCTCAACTCCAAAGAAAGTGCAAACTGGTAACTTCCTTCAAGAAAGGAAAAAAGGCATCTTATGACTGTCCCACAAGTAATGTATCTTCTAGATTTCCTGTCCTCCTTTGTCACATGCTCTGTCAAAGACCAATACCAGTCATCAAACAGCAATCCCATTGGTCGGTTTCCAGCAACATGTAGGAGGGGGGCAGCAACAGGGGGGCACCCTGGTCTCCAGGAAGCTTTCAAGATGCTGTCACACAAGATGGCAGCCACAGTTGATCATCTGGTCCCTGTTACAAGTCACCAAACAGAAGCACTAGTGTATCATGTTACCATAGCAGCTGTGGTGCTTCTTCAGGCTGTCTTGTCATTAGGCTGGTGGAAGAGAATTTATGGCTCATACCTTCACATGACTGAAGCTTGTGGCACCTTGGATGTGGCTGTCTCCTATTTGCTTAAAATAGACATCTCCAGTGCTTACAATTAATAACTTCTTTTGACTTGTGGAACATCATTCTAACTTGTTTATTTTTTTAAATTCTATGTAAACATATTTTCTCAGCAGATGTACTTTATTATTCTTTTTGAAGTGATGATCCAAATGTTTTTTCACTGGAAAACATTTTAAAAACCATTCATGTTTTTTAAAAAGAATAAATGTAATCTGCTTAATGAATCTAATTAGTGATAACTGTCTTGTTTCTAATTAATTTTATAATATAGCCTTAGTTATTTATATTACTATTATTACTGTAATAAATACAGAATACAAACTTTAACTACAGGTTTATATTAAATACAGCAGCAGCAATATCTCAATACATGTATTGTTAAGATTATAGCTGGGTACAAACAACAGTTCATACCAATAAGTTTGATACAGTGTAGTTCATTAAACATTGAATGTATAAAGTAAATCTTCATCAACTCTTGTCAAAAATTATATTTATGTTATTAAAAGAAAACTGATAGTTATAAATAATAAGATTTAATGTAAATCAATAAATAACAGTTAAATTATTTTAAAAAGTGACCAAACTGTCTGTTTGGAATTATAAATGGAAGGGAAGGGGATCAGATACTGCACACAGTGGTCTAAAAGGAAAAATACACAATACATTCATTTCAAAAGTTAACATGTCAGTTGCTGAATATATAAAAATAATGAAAGTAAATGATTATCTTTCTGAATTTATTTAACTGTTTTAAACTGAATGATTAACATATCGCATAAATAACGGAAGGATTTCAAAAATTCAAAATTGTATTTTATAGACAGTCCTCTTCCCTTTTTTATTGGTTTATTTAAATGTATTAAATGTAGAAAGTTGCAGTCACAGACTGTCAAACTGAGAGACCTCAGTGTGACACTGCTGAGTAACTCCAGCTGTTGGTGTACAGTCACTGGGTTTGTCCACTGTTCTTCATTATCAGTTGTGTGCATCCAGTAGGTAATTAATATTGCTCCCCCTGGTCTCCAAACCTCACAGATCAAATTTCAAACACATTGCTCAAGACATGTGGGAAAATGGCCAACTGCAGCTTTGTCACTTACAGCAGGCAATACTTAGCTGTACATCAAAGCTGACAGAATAGATACCTACAGTATTCCAAACTGATGTTTTCTATGTTATTATAGAATACATTTATTAGTTGATAGAATAGATACATACAGTATTCCAAACTGATGTTTTCTATGTTATTATAGAACACATTTATTAGTTGATAGAATAGATACATACAGTATTCCAAACTGATGTTTTCTATGTTATTATAGAACACATTTATTAGTTGATAGAATAGATACATACAGTATTCCAAACTGATGTATTTTATATATTACTGTAGAACACATTTATTAGTTCATAGTATAGATACACTCACATACAGTATTTCAAACTTCTGTATTTTATATGTTATAGAACATATTTATTAAGTGTGGAGAGCGAATGATGTTGAAACTTGCTTGATCAGTGTAATCAGTAATTAACAAGGCATATGACAGTACAAGTGACTGAGTAAACTGGAGGGAAAAAAAAAATGCTAAGGAAATAAATACTGTGCATTATAAACCAATAGAATGAAATGACAAAGTGTAAATGGGTTTGTAATGGTCCAGAGAAAACAAAGAACATAGATATCATAAGTTGTTGCAAGGAACTGCTATAATTTTGACATAAACTAGTTTAAAATGTGAGAACAGGGGAATCTTGTACAGTTGTATGATATGTAATGAGCACTAATTACAAAGTCAAATGTCCAGTAATAATTACTGAAGTCTAGTAATCAAAACAAACAACAAAAAAGTATTTTATAACTTAGAGAAAACAACAGAAAGGATGATGAAGAAAAGCAAAAAGGGATGAATTATTGATACATTGTTAACATGGCTGACATAACTGCTGTATGACAAAGACAGCAGTACAAACATGAGACAGTAATAACCAGTCAGAATACATCAGACACTCTACACTTGATAACTAACTCTCCTATGATTCAGTCGGCTTGCTTTCCTTTATTATTTAGTTTTCTCTCTCTTATTTTTTAAACTTTATTATTATTATTTTTTTTACATATAGGCCTATTGTTCACTCATATAAAAATGAACATGAAACAGTTATTTGCCAGCAAATGTGAATTAACAAATAATTATTTATATAACTTTATTTATTATTACTAAGTGTCAAAGGTATTTATTTATTTTTATTTATTATCAGTTAACAGCAAGATTTTTTTCACAAGAATATTTTACTTAGCATCACACTTAACATTAACTTTTAATCTATGCTTGTGTGTGTGTGTGTGTGTGTGTGTGTGTGTGTGTGTGTGTGTTTTAAGGACATGAAAATGATGACAGGAAATCTACTACTGCCAACTTATGACTTTTTCATATGGACTTTCTTATGACAGGAAAGCACTTTTTGAGGATTCAGAGGGCAGCCATTTCCATATTTCCAAAAACAAAGATATTTTTTTGAAAATTTACATTTAACCTAAATTAAACATGTTTAATGCTGAGTCAAACAAAAACGTTGTATAAAATAAACAGAATCTACTTAGAAGTGTTAATTTGTCAAATATCACTTTAATGAAATAATTATGGTCAACTTTGATGATTTTTTATAATGTTTGAAGGTGATGTATGTCATCTAGCTACAAACACACTGAGAACTTGGATAAGAGTGAAAAGTATAATTAAGTTATGTCCCAGTGTAAGGTAAATTACATAGTTCTTTTGACACAGAGCACAGAAAGACTGACTATAATTAATGTCCTGCTTGTGAAATGCAGGATGGAGGACAGAGGGCTAAACAGCACAACTTGCCAGCCTGGCATAGATCCTGAAACCTCACAGTTGAAACACAACACTTTATCCACAAGCTGAAAAACACAAACCCTGGCAATAGTTAGAACTGTTCCAGTTAATTAAAGAAAAGTCTGCTGTCCCATGTTATCAAGTCTGTTACACTAATTAAAACTGTGAATCTTCAGTGTACTGATCAATCAAGTCTGATTTACATGAATTTAAATACCTGTAGAGTTCAATATACATTCAAATATATTTATGTACTAATATAGATTCAACTATATTTATGTATAATATACTAATATAGATTCAAATATATTTATGTATAATGTATTAATACACATATGACTATATTTATGTATGATGCACTAATACACATTTAAATATATTTATGTATGATGTACTAATACACATTTATTTATATTTATGTATAATGTACTAATACACATTTATTTATATTTATGTATAATGTACTAATACACATTTAACTATATTTATGTATGATGTACTAATACACATTTAAATATATTTATGTATAATGTACTAATACACATTTAAATATATTTATGTATAATGTACTAATACACATTTAACTACATTTATGTATAATCTACTAATACACATTTAAATACATTTATGTATAATCTACTAATACACATTTAACTATATTTATGTATGATGCACTAAAACAGAATTAATTAACATGTTAAATAACATGTGAAATGGATGGGAAAAAAAGAATTAAGAAAAAAAGATAATTTGAAAAATAATGAAATAAAATGTTTATCCAGAGTTTGCAACAGAAAATCCAAAATGTTTAACAGAATGATCTAATTTGATAGACAAATATGTCATCAGTAGACTGTCAAAAAAACCCATTATCTTCATCAAACACAGTTCTTTGGTGAAGTTAAAACAGGACAAAATATATATTAATATAAAAATTAAAAATGTCATTTAAAAAACAATAAAATAATTGAATAAAATAAAAATTAGATTCTAAAGAGGTTTAGATAAATACAGAAAAAAGAGGAAATTTTGTCATCATTAATTTAGAAATTATAATAGTACATAAATTTATAAAATATAACAGAAAAATTGTAAAAGGAAAACATAGCAAATGAGTAATAATAATAATAATAATAATATTAATAACAGAAATGAATGAATGAAACATAAAGGAAATTTACAACACAGTTCTATAAATGTTTTTAATTTTGAGTTTTAAAACAGAGGTGATTTACCATTTTTCCAAACAGTAAATGTCTAAGTTCCTTTCATATCTACTGATGTATATATAATGTATGAGAAGACACTGATTCTATATTTATGTGTGGGTGTGGTAGATGGTTTTTAGTAGTAATGATTTGGTTTTTATTTTTGTATTATTTATTACATCTTTAATTTAAATTTTAAATATCTGTTTCTGTTGTGTATTTTAATTATTTGAGGTGTTATATTATATATATACATATAATTTCAGTAAACAAATTTCTGTTAAATACACACAAACAAAAACTAAATTATTAATAATAAAAAAACTCAAATACACATAGGACAAGTTTTTACAAAAACAGACACACACACACACACACACACACACACACACACACACACTGACACACTGACACACATACAGACAGACAGGCAAACATTCCTAAAATAAATGGATGACTATTCTTACCTGCCTGCTCTCTTTACAAGAAAACAAAGTCTTGCTTTTTGTGTGAACATGAAAAGTAAATCCATCCATAAGGCCAAATCATTTCAATTTTTTTTTTTTTTTTTTCTCAAACAGTTCTGTCAGATGATTACTTCAGAAAATCAAGAGAAAAACTGAAAGACCAAAAAATATTGTTAACCAGTGCTGTTCATTTTGACCTTTGACCTGAATAGATTTCTTCAGAACAGACCATCACAGTTAAAATTCAGAGACGGTTCTAAGAGACTTTGGAGTGGTGCACACTTATTTAAAAACCTGTTTACAAAATTCTCCTGCTAGAAAAGATGGCAGTCTAAAAGATACAAGAAACTGAACAGACATCACCTAAGTGTGACAAAGGTGACACCTTCAACCTGTTTCCAATAACAACATTCCAGAAACCCACTCTCATGTGGATCCTCCCCAATCAATCACTAAACATTACAGCAGTTCACAGATTCTTCATCACTGTAAAATTCAGTTCCACTCAGTTTTATTTTCATATCATTAAAAGTAATTATCCATGTATATTTTCTCTTTTTTTTTTTTTTTTTTTTTTTTTTTTTTCTTAATTTAAAAAAAAAAAAAAAGAATTTTATCCAGAACTGTCAAAATCTTAGTTCAAATTCTTAGAACACTTGTTACCATGGTAATGGTTCCTTGTCCTTTTTAAAGCTGCTTAATTTTTTAACAAATTTATTTTAATCACTTTTCTCTCTGCTCCTATGTTCTGGATTGACAAACGGATGACAAACTACTGAAGAGGATTCGAAGTTTTAAAACTGTCCAGATATCTTCCCAAAATGAAATTAAAAATAAATTTCCCCCTCCTTGCTTCTGTTTCTGTTATGGTTCTGCTTCCATTGCCTGCTGGAAGGAAGACTGTAGGTCGTAGACAACATTCAAGTGATGTTTGCTGTGAAAGAACCCATTCCTGTCACAAGAGAACCTAACCAATGACATTCCGATACTTTCCAATCGGCTGTAGCACACTAATCAATATATGGGACTCCACTGGTTGAAGCGACCAAACAGATGGCACTTTAATTCCTGTCCATTATGCTGATGTGTCGTGTTTTGTCATTGAGTATTGTTCAGCTGGTTGACGATGGCTTGACTTAATTAATACCGACACAAGGGAGGTACAGATGATATCATTACTATGTGAATGCTTCATTGCCTCTTGTAGTTACAAGATAGATGGAGAATGATATTTTATTTACATGAATGTCACATGCAGTCCCATTTCCAGTGCTATCTTCAGGCACTTTCTGAAAAAGAAAACTATTTTACCATTAACAGTTTTGTTTTGGTGGTGGCAGAAATATTACGTCATTAAATCATTATAGATTACTAAGAGTAATGATGATGTTGTTAATAATGATGATGATGATGGTAAAAATAAGAACATCCTGAATGATATTAACATAAAAAGCAAAGCTAAAATTAAACAGATTATTTTTCTTCATTCAAATGGTGTTTGACAATAAACTAATAATAATAAGAATCATTATTTTTATTACTATTATTATTATTATTTTATTATCTGCTTCAGTAGGAAAGACAGTCACATCAATATGAACATTTCTGACTTACAGTGAATTATGAGCCAACTGCCTCAAAGCTAAGTTGTTTTATTTGTTTCTTGTATTTTATTTTATCTTTTTCTTTTATTTATTTATTTATTTATTTATTTATTTATTTATTTATTTATTTTGTTTTGTTTTATTAATTTATTTTGAAAGTTTGTTTCTTTTAGTTGTTTCTCTCTCTCTCTCTCTCTCTCTTTTTATGAGGGCAGTTTTTTAACTTATAATTTTTCAATGATGTGGTGTGTTACAGCTGAAGTAATTTTTCTTTTATTACTTTTTACTTTTATTTGATATCCTGTTTTTGTTTGTACCACAAACATACAGTGACACACATGTATTTGATTTATCATTTAATAATTTCTTCTTTTATCTTGCCATATTTCCTTCTAACTAACTCTGTCATTTATTCACCTGTATTGGTGAATGTGGTTAAGTGTTTGGCTTTGCGGCTGTCAGATACTGGGATCATGTTCCTGTAACGGCTGATAACAGAGTTATTTTTAACATGGGGCATCCGCCTATAAAACATTCTCACTTCATGTATAGGTTTTAACACATCTTTCTTTCTCTATAAAACATTCTCACTACATGTACAGGTTTTAACACATCTTTCTTTCTCTATAAAACATTCTCACTACCTGTACAGGTTTTAACACATCTTTCTTTCTCTATAAAACATTCTCACTACATGTACAGGTTTTAACACATCTTTATTTCTCTATAAAACATTCTCACTTCATGTACAGGTTTTAACACATCTTTCTTTCTCTATAAAACATTCTCACTACCTGTACAGGTTTTAACACATCTTTCTTTCTCTATAAAACATTCTCACTACATGTACAGGTTTTAACACATCTTTCTTTCTCTATAAAACATTCTCACTACATGTACAGGTTTTAACACATCTTTCTTTCTCTATAAAACATTCTCACTTCATGTACAGGTTTTAACACATCTTTCTTTCTCTATAAAACATTCTCACTACATGTACAGGTTTTAACACATCTTTCTTTCTCTATAAAACATTCTCACAATGGGTACAGGTTTTAACACATCTTTCTTTCTCTATAAAACATTCTCACTATCTGTACAGATTTTAACATATCTTTCTTTCTCTATAAAACATTCTCACTATCTGTACAGATTTTAACATATCCTTTTTTCTCTGTAAAACATTCTCACTACCTGTACAGGTTTTAACACATCTTTCTTTCTCTATAAATCATTGACTCTACCTGTACAAGTTTTAATACAACATATCTGTGTTTCTGTATAACACTTTGACTCTACCTGTACAAGTTTTAACACAACATATCTGTGTTTCTGTACAAAACATTGACTCTACCTGTACAAGTTTTAACACAACATATCTGTGTTTCTGTATAACACTTTGACTCTGCCTGTACAAGTTTTAATACAACATATCTGTGTTTCTGTATAACACATTGATTCTACCTGTACAAGTTTTAATACAATATATCTGTGTTTCTATATAACACATTGACTCTACCTGTACAAGTTTTAACACAACATATCTGTGTTTCTGTATAACACATTGACTCTACCTGTACAAGTTTTAACACAACATATCTGTGTTTCTGTATAAAACATTGACTCTACCTGTACAAGTTTTAACACAACATATCTGTGTTTCTGTACAAAACATTGACTCTACCTGTACAAGTTTTAACACAACATATCTGTGTTTCTGTACAAAACATTGACACTACCTGTACAGGTTTTAACACAACATATCTGTGTTTCTGTACAAAACATTGACACTACCTGTACAAGTTTTAACACAACATATCTGTGTTTCTGTATAAAACATTGACTCTACCTGTACAGGTTTTAACACAACATATCTGGGTTTCTGTACAAAACATTGACACTACCTGTACAGGTTTTAACACAACATATCTGTGTTTCTGTACAAAACATTGACTCTACCTGTACAGGTTTTAACACAACATATCTGTGTTTCTGTATAAAACATTGACTCTACCTGTACAGTCTGGTTTCACCTGTCAGGGGATGAGACCACAGTTCAGTATTTATTGATTGTTACCTTACTCTGAATTCAGTTTTCTGTCACATACTAATAATTAATAATTAATTAACAAACTGTAGCTGTCTTAATTAGCAAGGAGACAATCACGACATGTTTTCTGCACTCACTTCCACACACAGTGTGTTTATTTATTTCTTAATTCTACTTGAAAAACTGTTTTCTGTAGACACTTCCACACATAGTGTTATTATTTATTTCTTAATTCTACTTGAAAAACTGTTTTCTGTAGACACTTCCATACAGTGTGTTTATTTATTTCTTAATTCTACTTGAAAAACTGTTTTCTGTAGACACTTCCATACAGTGTGTTTATTTATTTCTTAATTCTACTTGAAAAACTGTTTTCTGTAGACACTTCCATACAGTGTTTGTATTTATTTCTTAATTCTACTTGAAAAACTGTTATCTGTAGACACTTCCATACAGTGTTTTTATTTATTTCTTTATTCTACTTGAAAAACTGTTTTCTGTAGACACTTCCATACAGTGTGTTTATTTATTTCGTAATTCTACTTGAAAAACTGTTTTCTGTAGACACTTCCATACAGTGTGTTTATTTATTTCGTAATTCTACTTGAAAAACTGTTATCTGTAGACACTTCCATACAGTGTGTTTATTTATTTCTTAATTCTACTTGAAAAACTGTTATCTGTAGACACTTCCATACAGTGTTTTTATTTATTTCTTTATTCTACTTAAAAAACTGTTTTCTGTAGACTCTTTCATCATTTTCTGATTCTATTCATATCTAAGACATATTTTATCATTTTCTGGTTTGATGTTTTTATTTATTTCTTATAATTCTACTTAAAAAAAAAAAAAAAAAACTGTTTTCTGCATGCACTTCCACAGACAATGCACTTTTTATTTATTTCTTAATTCTTTTTAAATACAAAATATTTCATAAAAAAAGAAAAAAGTAGAGTTATACAATGTGTTTATTACAATAATATTTTTGTTTATTAATACTGGTTGTTATTGTTGTTATATTTTTGCTAGACATGTTATGATTATTATTGTTACTGTTGGTTATTTTATTTTTTTTAATTTTTTTTTCATACAGTAATGACATAAGTTGGTGGAGCACCAGACCTGTTTTTTGATATATGGCATATCACTATTGTTTATATGTTTTATTAAATAATTAATCCAGTGAGATAAACTGCCCTTAGTTTTATAAAACATCATAATACATTTTAGTGAAAAGTTTCTTTTTTGTTGACATTATATACATAATGTGGGATACTAAAAAAAATGTAAAACTATTTTAATTAATAATGAAATTAAAATTAGAATTAAAAAGAAACCAAGTAGAGCTATTGAAATGAATGTTGAGTAATTTTTAAATTCCAAATTAGATATAAAAAATAAAAATCATCATTTTAAGAATTTTTCCAATAACTAATTATATGGTATTTCTGACATTAATTCTACAAAAGTAAACCTGTAGGATATTCTTCTAGTCACAAGTGCAGGATATATGTGCCAATGTTGGATGTGTTTTTAGTGTGATAAAACATAGTACACTTCTATTACAACACAGTACTGAAATTTATCAACATTGTAATTTTGTTTTTCATACTGTCTTTTAAAATTGTGTTCATCAAATATCAGCATATTTCTAGTTTAGTTTTGGTGTTTTATTATTTTATTTGAATACATGAGAGAGAGAGAGAGAGAGAGAGAGAGAGAGAGAGAGAGAGAGAGAGAGAGAGAGAGAGAGAGAGAGAGAGAGAGAGAGAGAGACCAAGTTATAGGCAATTATTGGAACACAGCAACACTTCTATACAAACTGAGTTAGTCAAAAACTTGCACTAAAATACAAATAATGACCTGCAGTTGAAAGTGTGATTAATTATTACTTGAATGTTGAGAAACAGCTTCAAAATACACTTACTTTTACCTCCATGAATTTTTTGTTACCTGTGTTTACAGTTATTTTTATTTATTAACACTGCAGTCGTCTGAATCAGTTCAAAATTTTAATATACTTGTATGAATGTGTAGAGCGCGCGCGCACGCAATCACGCACGCACGCAGTGACACACACATACAAATATTTACTGTAAAATAACTGAAGAGCTGATCCATGCTGATTTCTTCTACCACAGCTGAAAACAGAAAATGATAAATTATTTCTTAGATTTGAATATAATCAGTAAATGAATGAAAGCTTGTTGTTAATTGGATGTATAAATTTAAGATGCACAGATGAATGATATTTAAATAAATGAAAACATTAAATGACAGATATTTGGATACGTACGAACATATGTGTAAATTTCTAATCATTCTTAATTACATATATAAGTATACTAATTTTAAAGAATTGACTTTAAAATCGTGGAAATTTATATATTTTACATGAGTTTTTACAACATAATATGAGTCGTTAACTGCGTTCAAAAACATAAAATAAACTGGATAAACATTCAGTTTTGAAAAATGAAAATGAAAGCCGCTTGTCTATTTGCTACAACAGCAAATTACTATTTACGACATAGGCCGATCTTTACAAGTTTATGTTATTTTAAAACGATTATAGTTGCTGATAAATTATTGGACAAAGATTCATTAAATACTTCAACATAAAGTTTAAAACTCATATTTCTGATTTCTAGAGAATATACGACATCTGAATCACGTGACCAAACAAATCGTAAGTGAAAATGGAGGCGGTGAGTTTTGGAAATATTATGACACTTTTTTGAATTGATCGATTATACTTTGTCAGATGTAAAAAATAATTGTTTTACTGAAAGTAGTTTAAACATGAACAATATCTAAATTGCTGCACATCATTATTTATCTGGATTTAAATGCATATCATTGTGACAACAAAATTGTTAAAAAAATTAAACATGCCTCATCTTGTTTTCTGTTCTCGGTTCTGTGAATCTTGTACCAGTTGTTGACATATATAACGAAGTATTTTATCATTTATTATTTATAAATATATTCACTTCTCGTGAAATAAGCTATTTTAACTTTAATTACATATAAATTGCCAGTAACGGATGATAAAGAAACAGACAATTTTATAATATTTAATTTTCTTACATTTGTCAACGAAGCTAAGAAAAATGACATAAGTTGATATTTATAATTCAGTTTAGTATTATTATTTAGCTTATTCATTAAAAGATTAAAATAATTATCATTAATGTTTTGTATTAGTATTTTCTTATTAAGAACTAAGTGGATAAACTCATTTTATGTTTTGAATTAGTAACAAAGATGACTGCAGTGTCCAGTTTGTTTTTATTCATAACTTGTAAAATCATCACTGTTAATTTTGCTTCAGACCAAACATGGATAGACGAGTGAGTATTTCAGAGATTTGTTTCACTGAAAGAAAGTAAATATGGCCTCTTTGCTCACCTCCTCATCATTTGACCTCAGCAGCCGGAAAGGTTAGCAAATTTATTATCACTCTTTTTTACAGTTTCATTATTATAGTTGCAAAGCTGTAATGACACTGGCAGCAGCCTAACAGATTTCCAGATTTACTATCACTGTGTGTTTACATTTTCATTATTCATGTTAGAGTGTTGTAATGGAAGTCTTCCTGACATAAAATAGTTGAAACTAGTTTCTTTAATTTTTCTTTTTAAAAAACCTGATTTATTTACCTTTGTTCTTTTTACTGTAATTCAGATATTCTTAAAACTATTTTCATTAGAAGTTTCTTTTGGTTATTCATAAATATCTATATATATATATTTATGAATGTATGTATGCAAAATATTTTGATGGTGTAAAATTTACTGGTCTACCTGAAACCACAAAATAAAGTATATTAGTATTGTTTGTAAGAAGAAGAAAATCATCTTTGTTTTCATGTTTAACTTTCTTTAACATTTTGTTTTATAAGAACTTGGCTTATTGCTTTGTTAACTTTTGTCCATATGATTGAATTTTTTTTGTCAACAGATTTTATCTTGTGTCTGTAATTTATGGGTTTTAATCTACCTTGCATTATAATGAGGGGGGGGCTTTTGTCTGTCTGTTTATTTTGGGATTAGGGGTGCTTATGTCCTTATTTCAACTTCGGAGCTGATCTACAAAAACTAATTATTTCTTATTAACTAACTGCTTTCAGTAACAAACAGATTTGTTTTATACTGTTACTAACCAGATACTTATAAATGTATGTAGTTAAATCAATTGTAATTTATTTGTATGTTGAAGTATTCTGGTATGTTAAAACAGTATTTTGATCGTGTGTAAGATACATGTAGATTTAATGAAATGTAAATTTGTTTTGTTCAGAAGTTGATATCAGTCATCTGCAGGCTCAGAACAAGGCTCTGCAATCTGAGCTGACTCAGTGTCAGGTGAGTCTTTTACACCTGTCATTTTGTACTCATGTCAGTTCTAAAAATTTAAAAAAAAAAAAATAATAATAAAACAGTTAAAACAAAAATTTAAAAATCAGAAATCAGTCTTTAAAAATTCAGAATAACATAAGACATGACAAAAGTGTTTTGTAATATTCATAAAACATAAGCAAAAAAATAAACTGTGCTTAACAAAATAGAGACAGTGAAAAAAAAGGCTGTATCTAAATGACATTCAAATTTCATGTCTAAACACTTAGTTTATTTTTCAGAATTTGCTGCAGTTTAGTTTGAAAAAACAAAAACCCTGACTATACATAAATTATTCTTTGAAGCATAAATTATTTCTTTTGTACATAATTTGAAAAGTTTTTTTTTTTTTTGTTCTTTATAATTTGTTATTCTGATTACCAATTTCACTTTTTGCAGGCAGACAAGGAATTTGTCTGGTCTCTATGGAAACGGTTACAAGTGTCTAACCCAGATGTTACTGAGGCCATCTCTCTGGTCATCCAAAGGTAACCACATTTGACACACACACACACACACACACACACACACACACACACACACACACACACACACACACACACACACACACACACACACAGTGACAGAAGTTTCTTTTTTGACATAAGCAATAAGAAACAATCTGTTGGTTTTTTAAACGTACACATGACTTGTATAATGCACATATACATATTGTTTTAATTAAGAACTCCTAGACCTGTTTGTGTCACTAGCACTTACGGCTCTAGTACTCAGGTAGATTGTAACTCCACATTTTTCAGTTAAGAGTGTTTAAATGAAGGCAAAAAAAAAAAAAAAAACAGTGTCCATGTTACTTGAAGTAATCCTATACTCAAAAACTGTTTGAATGCCATGATGTACATATGCACATACACTTTATTTCTTACTAAATGTTTGAAGCTGTTTTATAAAGCGAGTCTGGAATTGTAGAAATTTGCAACTGGTGTTCATTGTTTTATTTAATGCTATTGACAAATCGCATGTAAAATAAATTATAAACAGTAGTAATAATTCAGGTAATGTTTAATATTAATGTTGGCAGATGAGTACAAAGTGGCCAACTAATAAAAATGTACAGTTCAAGATTAAACACTTTAATATATGTAAAAGGCTGACTGCCCAAAGTATGTTAATAGCTGGATAATTGATATTCAGCGATTGGAATATCACCTGCTTAACCACATTTGTGTGTGTATATATCGTAAGAGAGGAAAAGCATGTTTGTGTGTATGTAAATTGTTGTTGCTGTCAGGGAGAAGGAGAAGGCTGAAGCAAAGGATCTCAAAGTGTTGGAGATTTTGCAGATCAAAGATGACAGGATTGAAGAACTTCAGAACATTGTGTCCAAGCAGACACAGGAAATTGGTGACCTGCTTTCAAAGTAAGAACTTCTTAAATTTATCTTCATTTATTGCTGTTAGACTTACTTTGAAAACAAAATACAATGGTAGTTAAATTTGCATATTGAAACAAATGTATTTAATTTTAAAATTATAAAATTCAATTATTTATATACTGTTTATTTTTTCATCATCTTTTAGTTTTTCTATCTTTAATCCACTCATCTTTATTATTTTTCTCTTCTGACATTAAGTGATCATTTTGTACTGCAGTCTGTTTGTCCAGTCTGTCATACGTCTGTGTAGAAGAAATTACAGTGTGTGTGTTTTGTTTAACAGGAAGGTTGATTTACAAGATCAGTGTGGCAGGTTGCAGCTGGAGGTAGAAACAATTCGAGAACAACTCTCCACATCCCAGCTACAGGTAACTTTCTTTTCTCTGTCCTACACGTGAGAAGGCAATTTTGATATTAATGGAAATGTCACAGAATTTCCAAATCTGATTTTCAGTTTAGCATATAATTTCAAATACGGTTTTAAGAAAATGATGTTGAAATGTATGGATATTTTTTTTTTTCTTATAATACAATGTTATATATATATTTTTCTTCACTCTTCTGGCAAAGTTTGTATTAGAAAAATAACTGATAAAATATTTAAACTATAAATAAAAAGTTGCAGCCAGAGTGAGGCTATCACAGACTGTACAGTGGAGTTGATGTCAGTGAACTATTACTAGTAATTACTAAATTTATTAGTTTAGTTCTAAATGAAGTGTGGTGTTTAACTAATCACATTTAACATCAATGTATATCAGGGTCACCTTCCAGTGACAACTGAAGACTTAACAACCCTTTACTGTGTCTACCTTGACAAATCTACTTGAAGAATTTCATGTTAATAAAGCACATTTCAAATGTCTGAGAAAAACAGTAAAATTATAACTGAAATTGTTTTTGACTAAATCGGTAAATACAACAATCATCAACAGTTTTAATGCAATATTCATCATACTACTGAATCTACTACATAACTGTATGTTTCGAAAAAACAGTATAGTAGTAACTGGATATTTATTTAAGTGTACATGATTGTGATTTGGCTATTTTTACAGTATGTACATTGTTTGGTTTGGTGTTGAGAGAGAGGCAAGAAAGTAACTTTCTCCTGAATACAAGTTAATAGATTAGTTTATATACCTAATAATATACTCTCTCTCTCGTCTGTTTAAGACAAATGTATTTGATTTGTTTTTCTAAACACTGCTTGAACTCATGGTTCAGAGTGTATTAAAAATATAAATATATAAATATTTGATAATTATGACCTGCAGCAAATTTTCTTTTTCTATTCTAAAATTTTATTCAATTGTATTTATATTTTTTCTGTGTTACATTTTCTTTATAGATTTCACAGATTCTGTTATTATTATATAAATATATCTTTTATTTATTTATTTATTTATTTTTATTTATTATATATAGTTGTCTGGTGAGGATTTTTAAATAATTTATTTAAAATCGTGAAGGCTGACTTGATGAAACCTTGTTAATTTTTATATCAGTTTACATCATCTGTTGTCATACAGCATTGACCATGTATGATCATATTTCTGGTGGTAGATGTTTATTTGCTTTATTTTGTATTGTTTACAAAGAAAAAAAAAAAAAAACACAGAAAGGTCATTATAGAATGATACGAGTACTTTGTATTGAGTTGATGAATTTATCTGTGCTCAATTACTAGTAATGGTCATTCATACTGTTGTTTAACAGACCTGCCTTGTTCGGTGTGACAGCACTCATTACAGTGTGTGTGAAACTAAAAACAACATTAATATGTTAATAATATTAATGAAGTCGGTGATTGCTCCCAATCATCAGCCCCACTCGGGAATAACTTATTAATTAGCCATTCTGCAGGATCTGAGGAAAAAGCAATTGTGTCTTGGATCATCCACGAAATTTGATTAGTGCAAAGACAATGTATTGTCACATGCTGTTGGTGATTACAGCTGCCCAAGTCACTGGCAATCAATTATTAATATCCTAGCTGCATTTGGAATTTCGTGTCAACCGCAGCGAGAAAGATTGGTGTCGGAATTTGTCGTTTGTCACGATATGGCTTACGAAGGCAAACTTGGCGAGATGTGTTTGTGTGAAATTAATTCATGTATTAGTTATTGGACTGCACTGTCAGAGCGTGCTTCCATCCCCCAGAGACGTTTGACAGCAACACGTAGAAAACAATCTCTTAAGTCTTCCAGTGTGTGTTACTACCTCTTCAAACAACAACACTGCTCCATCTGTCTCACATTGTCTCAAACTGACTGTAATGAAAGTTTTCAAACCTTCACCTCAACTTCTTTCAATAATAATCCTCAAATGAATTGCACCACCCAAAATTATTTCCGTTTTTTTTTTCATAATCATACCTCTAATCTGGAAAATAAATGTTCACGATAAAACTTTATTCAGTATAGCTTGATATATTTATAGGTATTTGTAAAACTAATTTGAAAAGATACATTTTTTTCAAGAATCCTGTTTCACAGATATTGAATCTCAGCTCATTAATGTTTCTCATATCTGTTGTAAATTCGGCTATTCTTTCCTTGTAGCTCAGATAATCAAATAGAAATGTAAAGTGTATAATAAATGTTTTAATTCATTTGAAGGAAAACAAAAAAAGAAAAACAACCCAGAATAAGATTACTGATACTGTTGATTTTAATCAAAGAAATATTTTTAAAGTTACTCTTTCTTGTCACTGAATTATTTCTGATAATAAATAATAATAATAATAATAAAACAAATTATATACACACACACTTACACTGGTCTATGAAAAGAGACAAGAAGCAAGTCTATGTAGATACAGCAGTAAGTAGTAGAACATCTCAGTTTTGTCAAACACAGCTGTCTGTCAATCAACAGGAAGTCACTCCCACACATGTTCTCTTATCTTGTCCTTATTGAGGTGCTCTTTAGGATCAGTTATTGTCAAAGTGAGGCCTTGAGTAGGAAACATTTTAATAATTAAAATATTAAAAAAAAAAAACCAACAACATTTATTTAATACTTAAGATATACTGTTACCTAGTGTAAAATGGATGTTCAGTGTACATTTTAGTAACACTCTGCTGAAGTAAAGATGTTTTTAAATATCCACATTTATTCTGAATGAGAGCTGAAGCTAAAACAAAGTCCTGGTGATATATTCACTTTTATTTTAGTGTCACTATTCTGGACAAGTTAGTCTCTTATATAAGTAATAAGCAACTCTGTTGACCACCTCACTAGTCTGTGAGGTTAATGCTAACCAGCTCCCAATTAATTATTAGCCTATGAGTTTGTTCTAACCAGTGTATGAGTTGTTCTGATCAGCCTGTGTGTGTTCTAACCAGTATGTGAGTTGTTCTGATCAGTCTGTGAGTTTGTTTTGACTGGTATGTGTGTTTGTTCTAACTAGTATATGAGTTTGTTCTGACCAGTCTGTGAGTTTGTTCAGACCAGTCTGTGAGTTTGTTCTGACCAGTCTGGGAGTTTGTTCTGACCAGTCTGGGAGTTTGTTCTGACCAGTCTGGGAGTTTGCTCTGACCAGTATGTGAGTTTGTTCTGACTGGTATGTGAGTTTGTTCTAACCAGTATGTGAGTTTGCTCTGACCAGTATGTGAGTTTGTTCTGACTGGTATGTGAGTTTGTTCTAACCAGTATATGAGTTTGTTCTGACCAGTCTGTGAGTTTGCTCTGACCAATGTGAGTTTGTTCTAACCACTATATGAGTTGTTCAGATCCGTGTGTGAGTTTGTTCTGACCAGTATGTGAGTTTGTTCTAACCAGTATGTGAGTTTGTTCTGACCAGTCTGTGAGTTTGTTCTGACCAGTATGTGAGTTTGTTCTAACCAGTATGTGAGTTTGTTCTGACCAGTATGTGAGTTTGTTCTTTGTTCCTGTATGTGAGTTTGTTCTTTAACCCAGTGTATTTGTTCTAAGTTTGTTCTAACCTGTATGTGAGTTTGTTCTAACCAGTATGTGAGTTTGTTCTGACCAGTATGTGAGTTTGTTCTGAGCAGCCTGTGAATTTGTTCTATCACTGATGGTTGAGTCGAGTGCTTGTTCTAATTAGATTTGTGCTTGATCCTGCTGGACTGATTTGTCTTTGTAAACTTAAATCAATAACTCTTCATCTTGTACCCTGCCAGTTCGATTCCAGTTCACAAAAAAAAATGTCACTTTGTTCTTCTGATGATTAATCCAGCTGACAAATTAATTTTATAAATCATTCAGAAAGTTATCCACTCATCCACACTGACAAACACTTACACAGCCTCTCCTTCCAGTCACACTTGTTCATAACACAGTCTAAATACTGTAATGTGTATATAAGTGTGTGTGTGTTTGTATGTGTATGTGTTTCTGTATCTGTGTGATGGTATGTATGTATGTATATGTATACTGTGTTAAAACATTTTGAGTTATTATTATGTTTGTTGATAACTTTATTAAATCAAGTGAATGACATTACCTTATTCGTTTTGTTTTTATTTCAAAGTAAGAAAAAAACTGCTTATATTAGATAAATTTCTCTTATTTGTGTCTTGTTCTATTTGTTTCATTGGTTTAAGTGGAAGTTATAAAATTATCAGTTTATTATTATTATTATTTTTGTTTTTTTAAATCTTTTTCTTTTTCTAATGGGACCCTGTCTGTCTCCATGACTCATAACTGACGAGCAAGAAGTCAGACAGCAGAAGACATTTCTTTCACAAAGATAAAAATATCCAATAAAATGCAAAGAGGAGCACTGAAAAAACTGTAATTCATGTCTGCCTAAACGTTATCACTCCGTCATCTGTCCATCACAGAAATAACGAGACACGCTTCATTAGGCGTGTTGACAAAAATTGCAGAAAATCACCACAAACTGATGATTGCACACATGAGACACCCACCATTGCTTTTTACCTAGTTTTACCAAGACTGCGTTTTTCTTTGACATTAATATCCTCTTGTCTTTGACGTTAATTTGCTAATTTACTCACGACCTCAGCATCCCCGTGCATCCCGCGAGACGTTGTCTGATATCAGTCAACAGCGTTTATCATGAGTGTTGTTCGATGTTCCACAAAGTTAATCTTCCTCTGCGTCAAAGATATTGGTCCCGATTTGCCAGGGCAAACTTTGCAAGAGCTGTTACGCTGCCCAAGAGCCCATGCATCTCAATATTTTTGTCAATTTATGATACATGTATTTGTGCACTTGTGTTTGGTAGATCCACATCCTGGCTGACATTTGAGAGTCAGAATGAAGAATGAGTTATCTCTGGAGATTCAGAAGAAATGACATTTTCTTGTGATTGTGTTTTGAGCAGAACGTGTGAAAAATGCGTCAGCTTTCTGTCCAGTCAAACTTCAATGGAACGTTACACTAATTGATCTGCACAGTCGTTCAGATTTTTTCTTCTTTTGTTATTATTAACTTTTTTCTCTTCATTGATTTTTTTTTTATGGTGTTTACTGCTTGATGAAATGTTTCACTCTAATTGTAGTATTACAGGCTGAAATATTTGTTTTTAACACATTAAAACAAGTTATAAAATCTGAACCTCTCTGTCATGATTTTCTTGGCTTTATTAAGCAGATATAATTTTCCATTTCATTACTGTTTTTAGCTAATTACTGTTACTATTATTATTGTGTTGTTATTATTTATATTTTTATTTCTATTAATATTAATCAATGGTCTGTTTTGTTTGTGTTTTAATTAAATATTTTATAAGTTATAAACAATCAAAAACTATCTCCATGTTTCACTGAATGCTGTGACATCACTGACTCCAATTAACACAAACATAATTTTTTAAAACAAACAACATTATAAAAATTCTGTTAAATTCATTATTTTTCAATGTTTCCAAATGGCCTCTTCTTGAAGCAGTGGATATTTGGGAATATTACCAGCAGGAAATTAGTAATTTCCTCCCTCTCTGGGAGGCACCCTAGTCAGATTGCAGTGCTTAATATTCAAGTTGCAGAATTCCTGTGTTAGCTGTGATCAGTGACTTGCACACAACTATTTCTTTTGTCAAGGACATCAATGCTTGGCACATTCATATTGAAATTGTTTTAAAACATCTTACTTTCTGTAGCAAGCAACAGCAGCAAGCATTTATGGTCTTCAACTAGTATTTCATGTTTGCATTAGTCATCTCTGGTTCAGTAATTTTAATAATGTTTTTATTTTAGAAATGATAATTAAATAGTGTTGCAAACACTGTATTTATTATCGTATATTTTAAACTGTTGTGCTAAATAATTCAGATCCAGATAATTATACACTTATATTTCATCATCATATTTGATGTTTTTATATCATTTAAGTAGTATGTCTGTCTGTCTCTCACTCTGTGTGCGTGTGTGCATGTGTGTGTGTGTGTGTGTGTGTGAGAGAGATAATTAATGTTTGAAATAATTATTAATTTTACATTATTGTTTACAAATATTTATTTATTTATTTATGTATAATAATTTTAAAATTATATTTTTATATAAATAAATGTTTTATTTGACCAGACTTGGTAATTTGCTCAGTTGTCTATGTCTCCAAGTTGAGATCGATACACAACTCTGACATTTTGTCAATGCTAATTAAAGCGTTGCTATGTTGACACAGGACAGTGTTGCCGATGGTGACCCTGTGCCTCATCTTTCTATTTCCAGTCTGTTTTCATCTAGCCAGGAATAATTCCTCCTGTCTCAGAGTCCTGCAGAAACCTCCAGTGACCAGTCTGCTGTTTAATACACTTAACTGTTATTTACTTTAGTATGTACACAACATTCTTCTTTTATTTTCTCCACTTTTTATTTTTTTATTTAATTTATTCTTGTATTTTTTGTTAGTTATTTATTTAGTTAGTTATTATTTTATTTTATTTTATTTTATTTTATTTTATTTTATTTTTTTTTTTTCATCTATAATTCTTTTCTCTTCTTTTTTATTAGAAATTAAAAGAAAACACAAAGAACTGTTACAAATTTATCAAAATCCAGGATTTTATAAACATTTTGTAACAGTTAATTTTTAGATGGATACATACTATGTAATTTATTTCAAATAAAAATCTTGTTTTTAACCACCATCATAGCTGCTATGTTTAATAAAGTACATTCAAGGTAATTATTTTCATAAGGTCAAAGGTCATCAAGATTTAATACACTAAGAAAAATAATGGTCACTTTTCTTTACAATGATCTCAACTGTCTTCAGTTTCAGTAACTAAAAATTGGTTCTGTATCCACTGTTTTTTATTCAAAATCCAGACTTTGCGTTGATGCAAGAAATAGTTCCACCCGTAATGAAATAAAATTTTAATTTACTGCAAAACTTGAGTGTTCTTCTGTTAAAATCACTCAGTGATGTGATGATTATTAAAATGATTTCACTTTATTATTAGTATTGACAGCATTATGTAAATTGATCGAATTTTAGAAATTTCATAGTTTTCAGATCAGAACTTCAGTCAGATTACTTCCAGTTAATGTTTTGAAACATTACCATATAAGAATATATGAAAACCATTTTGTTTATGGTAACAATTGTGTTTATTGTTGAATCTCTATTAAATATATGTTCTGCATAATAAACAGGGTATTAATACTAGTAATCATAGCATACTAATTAATTATATATTTGTGTTACATCTTGAAAAGAAAGAAGATTAATGAATATTCTCACATATTCTTTTTTTACTGTTGGTGAGTTTTTTCCTACATTATCTTGCTGCACAAATGTCCATTTACATGCATTGAGCATTTTGTCAGTTTGTTCTGGACACGAGTGTAACTGAAGAAAGATGAATGTACAGATATTAGTTAACAACTCGAGGAAGAGGGTTAATATCGCCGCGCTTGGCTGCAGCAGTGTCCTGTGTGGTCGCGTGTCACTTGTTCAGATCGATTGTGAGTCTGGTGATGTTTGGTATAGCGTGATATCTAACAGCAGCATTTGATTACTCTGTACTCCACTTTGACATCAACTCTCTTTAAATGATTTATAAGCCTCAGCTGCTTTTATTTTATTTTATTTTATTTTTTACTTTGGATTAAAGATATTTTTGAAAGTGTTTTTACTTGTGATTATTTTGTTGATTGATTTATTGACATATTCTATGGATAACTGTTCTGAAGGAGAACATGTTGATGTAAAATTATTTGTTTATATTTGTGTAAAACTGAAACATTTGTGGGTTTTTCAAGTAGATCTTGATGCTGTGATAAGTGAAGTACATTTTACTTTATTTTGTAAACAAAGATGTTTTTAAACAAAGGCTAAGGATGTAAGAATTGGAAAACAGAACAAAGTTTTAACTAAATGTTATTAAAAATATTCTACCAATGACAGTAAATTTAGATTTATTATTATATATATATTTTTTGTATTATTGTTACATGTATGTAATTTCTAATCAGTTGTTCTGACTCTATTTTTTTGCTTCTAAACTACAGAGATTCCTGTGACAGCACAACAACAACAATTAAAATAATAACCAGAACAAAAGAATTAGAAAAGTTAAATTTCACTTTTTACACTAGAACACAAGACAGTACATGTGATTTTCTCTTGTTTTGTTAGATGAGTTAGCAGGTCTGGATTTCACAACACATGTTTTGTATTAGAGCAGACACACTCTGCCAGACACTTGCTTTGATGAGAAAAATGATGTTTTCCAAATTATTTCCCATAACCAGAAGCGGTACACCTGATTTATTAGAAAATCAGTGAGTTGATGAGCGCTGTGTTTCAGCAGACAAACTGACATAAATCACACCAAATGACCATTACTTCATCTCATTAATTACTAACATAATAATCTTGTCATGATTCAAGTCCAGCGTGTGCCAGTGCTTCTCAGCCTGAATCACTTCTGCTTCAACATGTATGTGACAAATTAACATGGGACAGTAATTCTCGGGTAAATGGGCGATAAAACACTTTGACAAACAGGGACAGTTTATTATAGCGATCCGACGCAAAATGATTTCCATGACAAATTGAAAAAGATGGGAAAAAATGGCCGTGGTAATTCATTTTCATGGCTTGTAATTAAAATAAAATAGCAGTAAAATGTGAGTGTAAAATGACAGAATTACTGAGAGAATTGACAAGAAGTAATTGAATAGTTATAATTCATGTTTAATTAATGATCCTTTGGAAATAATGAATTTTTTTTTTTTTCATTTTCCAGTACAAATTTGATAAAAATTAAATATTGCAGATGTTATTAATTTTATAATTTGTTTTTTGTATTAATTATTATTATTATTATTATTATTTTTAGTATTAAAAAAATTATATATTTCTAAAAATGTTTTATCTCATGTGGAGATTGTGATGAATTTCAGTCCGTTGTTTCCACTTTGCTTTCAGCTATTTTACAGAACTAATTATTTTTTATAAGGAGTTCATTTATTCTGGAGTTACTGACTTGAGTGTTGAATATGTCAGTGAAATGAAACTGTTGTAAAGCAGGTTTGCCTGGGCACTCTGAGTTAGAGTGTGTGTTAGAAGCAATGTTTAGTGACATGCAGTCACAAAGTTTATCCTACTCAGCAGTAGGAGAGAGAAAGGAGTCAAACTGTTTGCAACAGTTGCGTGATCTATCAAGTTTCTAAAGATGATTTTATTTCAAGTTTTATAATGTGTGACTGCTGCGGTTGTGAGGCCTGATTAAATTAAATTAAGTTACAACGACAGTTAACAAATGACAGCAGCATCATACCACACGTTTTTATAATTTGCAGAGTTTTACAAATTACACATCCAATCCACAAAACAGTTGATGAGAGAAATTCATTAAAAGAAGAAAAAAACGAGTAATTTTTCACATCTGGCTGCGACTGCTGTAAAACTGAGCAGTCTCATTTGGGCCAGACATCACACTGATGAGCAGCATCGCGATGATGACAAATGGCCGAGTGTGACCCGCTGCCTGTAGATGATTGGTCAGTTTGGCGGTATTACACAACAAGTCGTTTACAGTAAACGGCAACAAGATTTGCAATGATTTTCTGTGACATCGCTGCCCGTGATCAATAAGAGTAGCGTCACGCTTGGCTGGCCACAATCGGCTGTAATAGATGTCCCAGTGAGATGCGTGTCACGCTATATTAGACAAATCCCTCGGAGCTGCTCGCATAATTAAATAACAACAAAACACAATGAGCATATTCCTCTTGATCAGATATACTCGGTTTGATCTTCACTTTATCACTTTTCTTTTCTTTCTAAATTCTTTTATGATTTCATTCCTCCCTCTCTCTGAGCTTGTGCTTGATCTTAGTCTTTTTTGGTAAACTTTCATTTATTTATTTATTTTAATATTTTCAGGCTGGTCTTCATTTATTTTTCCTGATGTTCTTTTTGTTTTGTTTTTGTTTTTCCTTCATTTCCTTCAGTTGTAAGATATTTTTCATGTCATTTTTGAAGAGAATATAGATTTATTTAAATACTATCTTATTTTTCAGTTCAGTTTTAAAATTTGTTTTTTCTGTATTTCATTTTTTAAATACTTTCTTATTTTTCAGTTCAGTTTTAAAATTTGTTTTTTTTGTTATTCATGTTTCTTTTTTATTTTCCTCCCCGAACCATCACCACCATTCTTATTAGCATAACCATCACCACCATCATCATTGTCATCACCATCAATGTGATTAATTTGATGTATAGTTTCTAAATACTGTGTTGTGTTACAGTTGTAACTGTAAATGCTCACACAGTCCTGTCTTCACATAGGCTACTCTTATCTCAGACTTGGCTGGAACTGGACAAACTGGGTAGAGGAGCCTTAATTGGTTTAAACATACTCTTTCTAGTAGTTACTGTCTGCAGCATACACAGAGATCATCTTTAAATTGTCTGAATAACTTCATTCTCTTTGTGTGCATCTTTTGTAGAACTGTGTGGTGTTTAGTTTTCAGTATTCATATATTTGTATAAAAGCAACTGACTTTATTTTATAAAATTTTAAAAAAGTTAGAATACCAACAAGATTTTGTTATTTCAGATACAACAGCTTGAAAATAGAGAAAGGAATGTTTCTGATATGCAGCGCAAAACTATGGAAAGTTCAGAACGGGATAAATATGGTAATTATTAAAATACTCATCATATTTCTGATTTTATTTTACACATGGATTAGAAAAAATAAATGCAAGAGATGCTATTTAAATAAAACATTATGCAATTCTTTACTATTACCTTGTTATTTATTTGTGCAGATTGCATTGTAGCTTTATTTTAAATGAAAATACAAATGCTGCATGCACACACGCACACACACAAAAATCTCATTTAAAAATGCCTTGTTTGTGTGTACCTGAATAAACATTTATTAATGATAAGACTGTAAACCTAAGATATTGTTTTTTACAGGTTTACAGAGGAAAATTGCAGAACTGACCTCTGAACTGGAAATGATTAAATCTGAGAAACAAGAAAGTGTTTCAAGGAAACAAGATTTGGAGAACAAGATTAGGGTTTGTTCAAGTATTTTTTAATTATTATTTTCATCATTGTTGTTGTTGTTGTTGTTGTTGTTGTTATTTCTTTTAATTTATTTTATTTCTTATTTTTTTATTTATTTGTTAGCATTATTTTTTTATTTATCATTAATATTATTTATTACTGTTATTGCTATTATTATTATTATTATTATTATTATTATTATTATTATTATTATTATTATTATTATTTATTACTGTTATTGTTATTGTTGATGTTGTTATTGTTATTATTGTTATTCTAGGTCTTGGAACGTGAACTTTCCAGCAAGATGACCAAGTTTGAAGATATTGTGAAGGATGTAAGAGATTCTGACAATTTTAATTAGTATTTAAATATTTTGTCAGTTTTAAAAACTGCTTAACACTGGATTTTCTTTTCATAAATTACTCTTCTTTCAATACTTCAGCAACATTGCATATTATAGTCTCAATGTATGTGTCAATCTTAAACAGGCATATTTATAAGTTACAGTACAGATATTACTACCTGTATCCATATACAGAGAAATGTTCAAACAGTCTTTCATAAACCAGTTTTGTTAAAAATATGTGAAGAAAATGATTTACTCGTTGCTCTGTTTGCTCTTCACCAGTTTGAAGATGCCAAAACAAAACTTTGTCTTCTGGAGTCTGAAACTCAGCAACAGCAGCGAGAAATCAACTACAAGAACCGCGAACTTGAAACTATCAGGTAAGTTTAGTGAAACTATCAACATAGTAATCTAACATAGTGAAATTAATTATAAACTTTATCAATATAGTATCATGTTACATAGTGAAATTAATTATAAACTTTATCAATATAGTATCATGTTACATAGTGAAATTAATTATAAACTTTATCAATATAGTATCATGTTACATAGTGAAATTAATTAAAAATACTATCAACATCAAAATGAAAATTATTTATAAACACTATAAATATATCAATATAGTTATAAATACTATAAATATATCAATATAGTTATAAATACTATAAATATATCAATATAGTGAAATCAGTTATAAAAAAACTATAAATTTATATAACATAGTGAAATCAGTTATAAATATTATAAATACATCAACATAGTGAAATTAATTATAAATACTATAAATATATCAACATAGTATCATGATACATAGTGAAATCAGTTATAAATACTATAAATACATCAACATAATGAAATCAGTTATAAAAAAATTATAAATACAGTATACCCTCACCTATTCATGGTTCCCCATTCAAGGCCCCGCATAAATATATCAATATAAACAATATAAATACTATAAATATATCAATATAGTGAAATCTGTTACAAATACTATAAATATATCAACTTAGTGAAATCAGTTATAAATACTATAAATATATCAACTTAGTGAAATCAGTTATAATTACTATAAATATATAAAACATAGTATAATGTTACATAGTGAAATTAATTATAAATACTATAAATACATTAATATAATTAAATCAGTTATAAAACAACTATAAATATATAACATAGTGAAATCAGTTATAAAACAACTATAAATACATCAACATAGTGAAATCAGTTATAAAAAAACTTAAATATATCAACATAGCAATATCAACTACAAAAACCATGAACTAGGAACTATCAGATAAAATTTATCAGCATAGTGAAATTAATTAGAAAAATGTGAATTAGAAATTAGAAATTTAGATTTAAAAATGTAGTTAAAATGAAATTCTGGAGAGGAAACAGGTGAGAAAGATAACAGTGAAGGAGAGTGAAGGAAGAGAAGAAATGAAAGAGATGCAGAATCAACAAGAATCTGAGATCCTTGATTCTTAGACATTTATTTGTTTGTTTGTTTATTTATTTATTTATTTATTTATTTGTTTAGTTAGTTGTTTATTTATTTGTTTATTTGTTTATTTATTTACTTATTTGTTTGTTTCTTATTTATTTATTTCTTATTTATTTATTAATTTGTTTGTTTGTTTGTTTGTTTGTTTATTTATTTATTTATTTATTTATTTATTTATTTATTTATTTGTTTATTTATTTGTTTATTTATTAATTTTACTACAGGAAGGAGTTGTCTGAGCTGTGGTCAAGCCACAATCAGCTGACTGACCACTCAAGTCAACAAGCTCAACTCATTCGACAGCTGCAGTCCTTGCATCAAGACACTCAGAGAAGTACATTTCAAATTGTGTTATTACTGGTTTTTATTACTACTATGACCATTATTACTCCTACCATTATTTTTTTTAATTTAGTATGGTAGTATAAAATAGTAGTAGTAGTATTACTAATACTATTATTACTGCTGCTACTACAACCATTGTTATTAATAGTAGTACTACTGTTACTACTAGTACTACTACTACTAGTATTACTACTACTACTATTTTATTTTATTTTTTTCATTTGTTCCTTTTAGGATTGTAGAATACATCTATTAAATGCTAATTTCTTGAATGTACAAACATCAGTATTCATAAACATATAATTTATGATTTTGTTGTTTTAATAAAAAAATATTAGAAAAATAAACACTAGCTAATAATAATGAGATGTTTTAAAACCAGAAAATGTTTAAATGCTCACTGGAACATTTGTTTATTTCAGTGATGAAAAACCAAGAAGATGCGTTTTCTTTAGAAGCAGTGTCTGTTCAACAGGTAACTAGTGATTCACCCACACACTTTCACAGTTAACTTGAGATTCACCCACACACTTTCACAGTTAACTTGAGATTCACCCACACACTTTCACAGTTAACTTGTGATTCACCCACACACTTTTACAGTTAACTAGTGATTCACCCACACACTTTCACTGTTAACTAGTGATTCAAAACACTTTCACAAACATAGCATTATAACTTGAGATTCAAAACATTTTAATAATGTATTCTACACTTTCACAGTTAACTTGAGATTCACCCACACACTTTCACAGTTAACTATAGATTCATACATGTTTGTTATGTAGATTCACAACAAGTTTTGACACCCACACTTTCACAGTTAACTTATGAATGATACAAACATGTTATAACTACAAAACATTTTAATAATGATCTATGTGTGTGTTTTATGTTAGATGCAATAATGTTTGTATGTATATTACAAATGCAACAATAAAAGATCTCAGATATGTTATGAATGTTACATGTTAAATTCAGATCTCAGACATCTATACAAATGTTTTATGTTAATTACAGATCTCAGAGATATTACAAATGTTTTGTATTAATTACAGATCTCAGAGATATTACAAATGTTTTGTGTTAATTACAGATCTCAGAGATATTACAAATGTTACATGTTAATTACAGATGTACACAGATCTAAGTACAAGATATGAGGCATTGAAGAAAACAGAATCAGATCTAAGACATGAGATTGTCAGTCTGAAAAAAGTGAGTCTTTACTTTTACACACACACACAGACACACACACACAAAACTATAAGTACATACATAAACACACATACATACAGTGTTTTATATTTTAATGTTTGCCTAGTTCTTAAATGTATATGTGAATATGCATAGTAAGTTGAAAATAACTACCTCAGCCCATGTCACCAGCTTTCCCTTGTTCCTTGACAACAGTGAAATGTAAAAATTTCATGTAGTCATCAGACAGCGTGTAGAGTTTTACAGCTCTGGTTGTGTGTGTTTTTTTGATAACTAAACACACAGATTATAAATAACACATCTTTTTCCCTGTTTGGGTTATGTTGCAGAAAGTTCAGCCATGTTTGATTATTTCATTTGTTTATTTTAGTTAACACAGATAACCAGTAACCTGTTTACAGGTAAAACATGGAAGTGTGTGAATGTAAGAGCAGCTGATTAGCTAGTTTGAATCATTCAGTATGATGACTAACACAAAACTGTTCACAAAACTGTACACTTTTCAAACAAGGGACATAATTTGCATGTAAAAGAAATGTCTACACAGGCCAGTGTTGAAGTAATAAATGAAACTTTTGATATAAATAATAAAATAGAGTGTGTGGAAACTGGGAAAGGTGAAAGAGAAAGGACATTATCAAACAAAAAAAACAAAACAATTAAATAAAAAGAGAAAAGCTTGCTGTCTCAGAATCAGAGTAGTCAGTAAAAACATAACGTGCTAATCAGAGTGATCTGTTGTGAAGCCTGTCTGTGACAGGAGCCAGGTGTTTGTCTGTCACAACACAGACACTTCATGTTTGTACAACCAGCATGCAAGCCTGATTTGTTTTGGTTAATTTTCATGATAATCTGACCAATGGGGTGTGCAATGACAGGATCAGTAGAGGTGTCCACTTTATGAGGTGTCCACTTTATGAGATTGTCTTTCAGTGTGAAAAGTTTCTTACTGCTGGATGATGAGAAGTGACACAAGTGGGTTTCCTCTCTCTCATCATCACACACTTTGTTTTACAGTAAAATGTCTTTGATTCATCTGTTTTGATAACTCACATATCTACAAATCAGTCATGTCATTGTTTTCCTCCACACCTAGTCAGCAAAAAATATAAATAATTGTGTGAGAAAATGAAATTCTGAATTTAGTGCAACCATGTGAAAATGTAAAATTCTAAATGTAGTCAGCAAAATCATGTGAAAATGTAAAATTCTAAAACTAGTCTGTGACATCATGTGAAAATGTAAAATTCTAAAACTAGTCTGTGACATCATGTGAAAATGTAAGTGATATGACAAGATGGTTATAAAAATAATGCTAGTGTAGGGAAAATTAAAAGAAAGTGAAGTTTATAAATATACAATTATGTCCTGCAGTTACAAAGTGTTAGAACTTACTGCTAGTACAAGAAAGATAATTATTATTTGAAAAGTTTTAGTTTTATTTCAGAATAGTGTGGTATGAAATAGTAAATGTATTTTGTTATTAGTAGCAACTGAATTGAGATGACACTGTGGTTAGAGAAGTGTTACTAACTAGAAGATAGATAATTTCATTATTTTCTATTACACTAAACTAATCTTACCTAGTTATTAGGTTTTGTTTTCATTTTGTTATTATCATAATTGCCACTTATTTTTTGTTTTGTAAACTCATGTCCTTCTCACTTTCTGAAGCCAAACTTGTGTCATCTAATTGAGAATGTTTTCAAAAGAGACTTTGAAGGGTTCTGCCAGTTTTGAGTGTGTTGAGTCGTGGACGTGTGACTACACTTATTAACTTGGCTAATTTACAGATGTGTTTTTCAAAACTGCACAGTGTAACACACAGTTCTCCTCTGGGAGATCTCCTGTAATTGCCATTTTCCTGCTACCACATCGTCATGTACACTGCAGTGGGCAAGTGCTCAGCATCCCCAGGGACATCAGCGTTAAACTCTGTGAGATGAAAAAGATGTGTGTCTGATTCAAACTGCTTGTTTGTCACCACAACATCGTCATTGTCCACTTTACAGAAAATGTAAAACAATCATCAGTCCCCAGAGTGTACTGAACTACTCAGTCTGTGAGACATGTTTTATGTGTGTCTGTGTGAGTTTTTATGTATTTAATTTTAAATGTATACATATTTGTGGGTGGGTGTATGTATATTATATATTATATTTGTAAATTAATACTAAACTGCCTGGGGTGTAAGATGCATTTTGTTTGTGCATGTTGTTATGTATACAAGTATATACATATGTATGTAAATGTCTTCACATATATGTGTCTGTATGTCTTTATATACGTGTATGTATAAATAAACATATATTATTATTATTATTATTATTATTATTATTATTATTATTATTATTTACTGTTTTTTTGAGGATTTTTTGTTTATATTTCTACCTCAAATGGACCCCACTGTTTTCAGTACTGTAGATGTGTGACGACGTCAGTACAGAGGTGTTGCCATCTCATTTGTCTCATGTCTTACAGGGTCACCGTCGTCACGTCAAAACAAATGTCATTCGTCACGCAGACAACGTTTGCTTTTGTCAAAGTGAATTAGCTGAGAGCAGTGTTGTATTGATTTGTCCTTGTATATTCAATTACAATAGTCTGCCTGTGTCAAACTTAATTCTGTCTCACTCACAAACCCAGCAGTTCAGCATCCACGCAGGACACACGCACTGACAAACATTTTCTCACTCATGTTTTTTTTTTTTTGCATCTTAATGTCTTGTGACTGAGATTTGAACTTGCTGAAGAAAAAAAAAGAAAGAATAAAAATGAATAAACTGAAAGAAAAAAGGAGGAAACAATTGAAACTTGGAAATGTCTTCAAATTCATCTTTTATATATACACTTAGTATGATTAGGTAGGCAGATTTTTTGGGTTTTTTTTATCTAATTTTTTAAAATTATTATTTGTTTTTGAAATAAAACATTTCTACTGATCACCTTTGCTGTCAGTTAAAATATGTAAACAACTTTTCAAAAAAGTACCATGCTCAACAGTCAGTATATTTGTTTTAAGCTGTTTTCCATGAACAAGTTCATGTGTGTATGTGATAGATTGACAAATATATATTCTATCTATATATCTGTTTTTAAACCCAAATTATTTTGTGTCAATTAAGTTTACGACATTTAACTGAAATTTACTGTCCACTCTTTCATCTGCACACAAGTAATATTTTCATTAATAATGTTTTTTACAAGAAAGATGAACACTAGAAATTCTGAGATGTCATTGTTTACATGATCACTTCTCATCAGTGTACATGTGTTCTGTTTTTCACAGTCCAGACAGTGCTCAAACTCACTGGTATGTGATATCCTGTTGTTTGTGAGAATGTTTATAACAAACGATTTCTTACAAGAGTATCACAGTGTGTTTGAAATCAACTGATAAGTCTACTAATTCACACTCGGCATCACTTACACAAAAATCTCTTTCTGAGACAAGGGTGGTGCTCTTTCTGTGACAGGGTGGTGCTATTTCTGTGACAAGGGTGGTGCTATTTCTGTGACAGGGTGGTGCTATTTCTGTGACAAGGCTGGTGCTATTTCTGAGACAAGGGTGGTGCTATTTCTGTGTCAGGGTGGTGCTATTTCTGAGACAAGGCTGGTGCTATTTCTGTGACAGGGTGGTGCTATTTCTGTGACAGGCTGGTGATATTTCTGTGACAAGGCTGGTGCTATTTCTGTGTTGTGTTCATCCTGCATTAAATCATTAAGAATATTGTGTAAATTGTTTTGTTTGGAAATGCTGACAGAAGTTGTCCCATAAAATTTTGAAACATATAATCATTCTGTAATTTGAGATATTTGTGATAAAATATTTTGAAGCTGTGTTTAATGTGACAGGAAATCCTGGAGAAGGATGACATGATATCTGAGCTGCAGGGTCCAGTGATCAGACGCAACACTCACGGTGGAAGTTTCCTCGACACACAGGTACAGTCAGTTCTAAAACAGTTTGTTTCATAACACTTTTAAAGCATTATGTTTTTTAGTGGTACATTTGTGTGTTTAAAATCATTCTTTGCATTTATCTGTATGCTGGTTTTAATTAAAGTAATTTTAATTTTTGTTTAATGTACAGTGATAATGTAATCAGAAACAGTAAATATTTTCTTTTTCACAATTCTTTTATTAAATTCATTCTGTAAACTGAACTGTTTTTTATATAAATACAAATTGTTGGTGTAATGTGATGTAATTTTAGGAAGCTGAACCAGTTATTGATTATGAGTACAAAATTGAAACTCTTCAACAGGAAGTTAGGTCCTTGAAAAAACGACTACAAGAGAAAGAAAAGTAAGTTTGTGTTAATTTGTCCACCTTCACTCGATGTTTCAGTACATTAATTCTTCTGTGCCTTGATTTGTTAACAATCCATCTGATTGTCTGTCCACATATATATCATAAATGTCTGTCAGAATTGTTACTTAATATGTAATTTTCAAAAAAATACATTTTTACATAGACTAAATTACAGTTAAATGTTAATTTATGTTAAATTATATCAACTGATTATATGAGTGAACGATGTTCAAAACATTAAACCTGATGACTCAGGCGTTTTAGTTAATTTGTTATAAACAATTAAAATCTTTTAATTTATTTGTTAATTATAGGAAATAAAGCAGCATACATCATACTTTGGGTTCCAATCAAACATTTATGAGTCTTCTAATAACATCTACTCCTGACATCAGAACAAAAGCTTTTTAAGAATAATTTTTATTAGCATACTTTTAACACACACACACACACACACACACACACACACACACACACAATCTACTATATTTCTAACTTGGTCATATATTTTAACATCTTGCTGTTTATTCTTTGAATGTTAAAGGTAAAAAGCTACAACTTAGTTCATGCAATAAAAAGAAAGATTTAAACTGTTATCTTGTATTTATACTTACTATAATTGAGATCACAAATCTGTGGTAAATACCTGAACCTGTTTAACTGTTTTACAGGATTATTGCTCACTTTGAGCAGGTGGAGGATCAGTCTGTGATATTTGATGTGAGCAGACTGAACAGACATGAAAGAACCCACTCAACACCAACCCGCCTGTTCCAGTCACCCAAAGTGTCACCCAGGATGATACCTCGGGAAGCCAGAGAGAGTCAGTTGGTGACTATGAGGAAAAACTGGCAGAATGTGAACATCTGGTAGAGTTAAAGGTAAAGTCAACAACTTAGATATTCTCTATCAGACAGCTAAATAACATGTTTATGTGCTATGAAATAGCATAACAGTGAGAAAGTCTTCTCTATAGTGTCACATATTTGATAGATGTTTCTAAAGACAATAACATGTTTTTGAATTGTGAAATACTGAAATGAGAGAGAGGGTGACTCTGGTTTCACATTATTGTTGTATGATTCTGTGTGTGTAGGTTGTTCTACATCTGTTTACAAATTAAAAACACAACCATGTCCATTTTTGTATTTTTGAACAAAATTCAAAGATAAATAATGTATAAAATCATGTTGTTTGTCTGCCAGATTATAACACTATCTTCAATGTTGTTTGTTTCTTATTCCTGGCTACATCATTTGTTGTAGTCACTTCTCAGTGACAGCTTGATAAACAAAACACAGCATTGTGCTGTAAGTACATTCTGTATATATGTGTCTGTATAAATGTGTGTGTGTGTGTGTGTGTGTGTGTGTGTGTGTGTCTGTTGAGAGATAAAATGGTCAAAATAAGAGTGGACTGTTTTCAAAACCATGAATGACACTTCCACAGTTAAAACAAAAGAGATGAGAATTTTGAACAGACAAAGGAAAACTGAAAATAACTGCTTAAAAGGCTAAATACAGAACTAGTTCAGTCACTGTTACTGGACAGACTGAAAACTCTGTTTTCTGAATGACGCTGTTAAACAAAAAGAGGTGACAAAGAACTGAACTGCAGAAGGCTCTGAAGACTGAAAACTCTGCAGCACGACTACCGCCTGGTGAGAGAACAGCTGAAGACTCTGGAAGATGAACAGTACGGGTCGGTCACTCTGTGTTCTAAACTAGCCTGTCTGTGTTCTAAAACTAGCCTGTCTGTGTTCT
>CM022669.1:1065572-1195572 GCA_012295275.1 Chrysomallon squamiferum
TGTATAGATATATTTGTTGTTGTTATTACTTTTATGTATAGATATATTTGTTGTTGTTATTACTTTATGTTCTCTTTTCCTAACCTAAAGTTATTCGTAAATGCTTCCAAAGAATTTAAACATTTTATGTTTCTTTTTCTTCACATCATAGAGTTATATATTTTACTTAGCATTTAAACAAATAAGGAAAGTAATAACTACAGTTTATTGTTTGTTATTGTTGTTACTGTTGTAGTTGTTGTTGTTATCAGACATAAAGCTGCTAGTTAAATCTTGGTGAAGGGTTTTTTCTTCACAGCTTTGGCTTCCTATGAAGTACTTAGCCAAGTTATCAATGTTTTCTTTAAATAAACAAATAAACTGTTTGCTAATTAAATCAGACAAGTTAATAATTAAATTGTACAATAATTTACTGTTCAGTTTAAAATAACTTTTTTTTGACCACACACAGAGGAGTGGAACAGTTTCTTTCACATCAACATTCTGTGTTAATTTGTTCACACCTGTTAATTTGTTCACACCTGTTAATTTGATTTTGTATCCTTAATATATCTCTTCTTCTTCTTTTTATTATTGTTGATGCTGCTTTTGTTTTTTTGTTATCATCACCATCATCATCATTATCGCTTACTCATTATTCCTCTTATTATTATTAATGTTGTTGTTGTTGTTGTTGTTGTTGTTGTTGTTGTTTGATTACTGACTTGTTTTTGCAGTACCAGGCAGCATTAAACCGGAGTATAGAAAAGATGGCTGCTGTGTTTGACAACTTCAACGACGATGGCTGGGAGGAGATCACAGAATCACCAGAGGGAACGTGAGTTTAGTTTTACACAAATAAGATAAGTCACAGAATCACCAGAGGGAACGTGAGTTTAGTTTTACACAAATAAGATAAGTCACAGAATCACCAGAGGGAACGTGAGTTTAGTTTTACACAAATAAGATAAGTCACAGAATCACCAGAGGGAATGTGAGTTTAGTTTTACACAAATAAGATAAGTCACAGAATCACCAGAGGGAATGTGAGTTTAGTTTTACACATATAAGATAACTCACAGACACACAAGAAGGGAAGTGAGTTTTATTTTTGAACAAATAAAATAAGTTACAGACAAGAAAGAATGTAATGTTCGAGTTTAGTTTTGACAGTCAAAAGAAGTAACATGAGTTTTAGATTTTTACAAATAAAGATTCACAAAAAAAAAAAGTGTGTTTTGGATTTTACATAAAATAAATCTGATAAGTTTTAGATTTAGAACATGATTTTACAAAAACAAGATAAGTCACAGACACTGAAGAACAAACATAAGTTTTAGTTTTTACACAAATAAGATAAGATGAAGAACAAACATGAGTTTTTGTTTTTACAGATAAGTCAAAAAGACAAGGAAGGTGAGTTTTATATTTGACAGAAATAAGATAAGTTACAGACAGAAAAAAAAGGAATGTGAGTTTTAGTTTTTTTACGTAAATTTACAGATACAAATAAGTTTTAGTTTTTACACAAATAAGATAACTTACAGATACAAAAAAAGGAATGTGAGTTTTAGTTTTTACACAAATAAGATAAGTCACAGATACAAAAAAAGGAATGTGAGTTTTAGTTTTTACAGAAATAAAACAACTTGTTTGTTGACTCTTCTCTTTACATAACTTGTTGAACTAATTGTTCATGCTTCACGTTTCAGCTGTTTGGAAAATTTTATAATGAGAAACCTGAAACATTCAGGGTGGAAAATGGCTCTTCATGTGAAACAGTTTCTTGAATATTTTCTTACAGCTTATTCAACCAAGGACAAATGGAATCAGAAATGTCTTATTTTATTTCTGTGTAGTTCTAAATTGATTACTTTTGTCTGTTTTCTTAGATATTACTCTGTTTCATCAGTGCTTCTTTTAAAATATGTTTTGTACAGTCTGCGTGCTCCTATGTTAATGATGGTTATATATCTGTTATTTGTTATTTGGTGTCAGTTTATAACAAATGTTAATTCGAGAACTATGTTACTCAAATTTCTCTTAATCAGGTTTTTTTTTTAACATTTCTGTTTACAAAGATAAAATGTTTAATGTGGTTGCATTTTTCTTGAGTTGTTAATAAATATTTCCACTGTGATTAAGTATTTTATACAGTTCTGTGTTTTACTGAGAGATTTAAAAACAACTGTGTTTGGTAAATGACGAGGTAATGAAAAGAATACTTTGTGTGTTTGACAGTGAGGAGGACACAGAGGTGACAGAGAGTGACACTCTGGGTCAGACCATTGTGTCTGTCTGTCGTCAAAACAATGCTCACCTGAAAAAAAACAAGGTAAATAAACTGTTTAAGAATTTTAATGGACTTTCTCTATTTTCTCTGTTTATCTGTCTCTCTCTCTCTTTCTCTGTCTGCATATCTGTATAGGTATCTCTCTTTATCTGTGTCTGTCTGTCTATCTATATATGTATCTCTCTTTATCTCTGCCTATCTATATATGTATCTCTATTTATCTCTTATCTATATATGTATCTCTCTTTATCTCTTATCTATATATGTATCTCTCTTTATCTCTGCCTATCTATATATGTATCTCTCTTTATCTCTATCTATATATGTATCTCTATTTATCTCTATCTATATATGTATCTCTATTTATCTCTTATCTATATATGTATCTCTATTTATCTCTGTCTATCTATATATGTATCTCTCTTTATCTCTGCCTGTCTATATATGTATCTCTCTTTATCTCTATCTATATATGTATCTCTCTTTATCTCTGTCTATATATGTATCTCTCTTTATCTCTATCTATATATGTATCTCTCTTTATCTCTGTCTATATATATATGTATATCTCTTTATCTCTTATCTATATATGTATCTCTCTTTATCTCTATCTATATATGTATCTCTCTTTATCTCTGTCTATCTATATATGTATCTCTCTTTATCTCTTATCTATATATGTATCTCTCTTTATCACTGCCTATCTATATATGTATCTCTCTTTATCTCTATCTATATATGTATCTCTCTTTATCTCTGTCTATCTATATATGTATTTCTCTTTATCTCTGTCTATATATGTATCTCTCTTTATCTCTGTCTATCTATATATGTATTTCTCTTTATCTCTGTCTATCTATATATGTATCTCTCTTTATCTCTGTCTATCTATATATGTATCTCTCTTTATCTCTGTCTATCTATATATGTATCTCTTTATCTCTGTCTGTCTATATATGTATCTCTCTCTATCTATATATGTATATCTCTTTATCTCTATCTATATATGTATCTCTCTTTATCTCTGTCTGTATATGTATCTCTCTTTATCTCTGTCTATATATGTATCTGTCTTTATCCCTATCTCTATATGTATTTCTCTTTATCTCTGCCTATCTATATATGTATCTCTCTTTATCTCTATCTATATATGTATCTCTCTTTATCTCTAGCTCACTCAGTATCTATTTCTATCTCTGCCTGTCTATCAATCTCTTCTCTGTCTCTGATTGTCTCTCTTTCTCTGTCTTTGTCTCTGTCTTGTCTCTTGTTCTGTCATGCTGACATTTTTATTCTTATTATTTTTCTGTGTCACCCCTTCTCAAAAATTAAAACATAATCTGTTTACAATCATATATACTGGTAGTGAAACATTTATTTAAATCAGTACAGGGTGTGGTCATGCTGCATTTAATACAATTTAATTTTAGCAATGCAGTGTAGATTTTCAAAATTTTTTGTTTTTCCTCAATGAAGGTAATGTTGAAATACCTGTAATTAGTGATGTTTGTTTTTAAAGGTAATGTTGAAATACCTGTAATTAGTGATGTTTGTTTGTAAAGGTGATGTTGAAATACCTGTAATTAGTGATGTTTGTTTGGAAAGGTGATGTTGAAATACCTGTAATTAGTGATGTTTGTTTGTAAAGGTGATGTTGAAATACCTGTAATTAGTGATGTTTGTTTGTAAAGGTGATAAGACGACTACAGTCAAGAAGACACTGGACACGATGTTGTAGTGGTACAAAACAGGAGAGGTTTTCCAGTTCTGACACAGCTCCCAGTAGTTCACAGGAACTTACCACAAAAAGTAATTTTTTTTTTATTTATTAAAACTAAAACAGTGAACACAAAATGAGATTTTAATCATTTATTCTCTAGATAACAGACAGTAAGCATGTTTTAGTTTATCCATGCTGTAATGTACACATCATGTATTTGGGGTAATTTTCTTAAAGAGCAACAGTTGTGAAAAATATATTTGACTACTGCTGTGTACTTAAATACCACATTTATAATGTATCTGAAGCACATTCAAGTAGAAAATAATAGTAGTACTGTTAATATTAATACTATCATCATCATCATCATCCTTATTACTTTCATTACCATATTTCCATTCTTATTATGATACGTTATTATTCAGTATACCATGACCGTGCTACATCTCCTGTGAGTTTTGAATCACTGTTAAAAGAGAAAAGTAAGAAAGTAGTCAGTCCTCTGTCTCATCCAATTGGTCCAGTGTCTAGACAGATTGGTCCTGTGTCTAGACAGATTGGTCCTCTCAAACAGCGAGTTGCCTATTTGCAACAACAGGTAAAAAAAATTAACTTTTTCTTTTTATCTACAAGAAAAATTTCTGTTTGTAATAATACAGCAGGTAACAGATTTTATATCAGTACATACATTTATACATACAATAAGTTAAATGTCCATCTGTACTTATACCTGTAACATTACTTTCTTATACATAAGTTAAATAAAGTATGTTAATGTTTTGTTCTTTTTATCACTTTCAGATTCATTCATCTTTGTCAAAAAAGATAGTTTTAAATTGTGATAGTTTAAAATGAGTCTTATTTCAGATTGTTTGTTACTGTGCATGTTGTAAGAAATTTCATCAGTTGTATGCTGTCCTGACAACTGCAGTTTTTAGCACAAACATATAATTCAAATCAAATGTAGCATTCTGTGAGTGTTCCAAGCACAGACAGTGAAATGTGTTTTTGTTGACAGTTGATGACTCTGCGCAGTTCTAGAGCCAACGCCTTGAAGAGTCTGAGTGAAGAGAAAGAAGCCAATAAACAGCTGAAGAATGATTTGAATCTAGCCAATCAGAGACTGCGCCTGGCAAAAATAACCATTCAAGTAAACCAGCCATTTTTCTTTACTGTTGTTGTTGAATACAACCAGTGAAGTAGTGAAATCATTGTTAGATTTAATGTGACTGTTTAGTAATGTTGTTTTAAATTCACTAATACATTTTATTTAAAATTTTATTTTGAAAACTTTAAATTTTAAACCATTATTTATGATCTAGCTATATTAAACCAAACATTTGTCATTTTGTGTGATGTTTATTACTGTTTCACTGAGATTTTTTTGTTAGATGTTTTACATAAAACAGTGTTTTGATTTCATTGTATTTTTCTAACAGAAGTTGACAGGTGATATGGAGAAATGTAGCAAAGAGAAAACTGAACTTGAACAACAAGTTCAGTCACGTGAACAGTTGTCATCCACGATGTCAACGATGCAGGAAAAACACAACGACCAGGAATGGAAGGTTCTGGAAGCGAGGTTGAAGGTAAAACAATACAATCTTTTGTTTACAGCTTTTTAAATTTTAAATTTTGCTTATTAAAAATTCTGGAAGCAAGGTTGAAGGTACCTAAATTTGTTTGTTTATAATATTTAAAAAAAATATTTGTTTGTTTCTAACAGTTTCAGTTAATTTCTAATATTTTAGTTTTTGTTATTCTCATGCCTTGAATGCACAGAATAATAGGAAAATTACAAGCATCCATTTTTTTATAATTTGTAATTATATAGAAATTTGTTTTTAAAATAATATTATTATAAGTTGTTTTCTCCATAAATATTAATACCAAATAATAAATGTTTTTTGTTTTTTTCGTTTTTGTTTTTATATATAGAATTAATAGATTATAAATATCACTGTCAAAGTATTAATAAATTATAAGAACTGATCTTTAAATAGTATTATATTGTAAAACATGTTGGCTTTTCTTTTCTTTTATTTGTTTTGTTTTGGGGTTTCCTATATATTTCAGTTCTAAAAAAAAATGTATGTGTTGCTTTTGTGTTGGTTTGGGGTGGTTTTTTCTAATGGGTAGTTAAGTGTTTTATAGATGAAGTATTTTTATTTAAGGTGTGTTCCTGTGAGGTGTCACGCCAGAGTTCAACTATAAGAAATTTGAAAACTGAAAATGAAAGTCTGCGAGATCAGTTGAGAAGTGCACAGGACAGGTAAAATTAACTTCTTACTTCACAGGTAAAATTAACTTCTTACTTCACAGGTAAAATTAACTTCTTATTTCACAGGTAAAATTAACTTTTTACTTCACAGGTAAAATTAACTTTTTACTTCACAGGAAAAATTAACTTCTTACTTCACATTCAATCCACTGTCCCATGACTGCTCTGTATGTCATTTCCTGTCTATGAAATAAAGCAAATAAAACTGACTTTGCTGAGAACATAAATATTTATTATATGAACAACATTTGACATGAATTATTTTCAATGTTAAAGAAAGTCTTTGTCAGTGTAGTTTTGTCCTATTCAGGCTGAATCACATGGAGAGAGACAACAGTCAGAAGCGCAGTCTGGTGGAGAATCACAGAGTGAAACTGAAACAGCTTCAAGAGTCAGCCAAAAGTGATGCAAACATTATTGTAAGATTTTATCATTTCAACAGTAAAAATGTGCTCGACTTATTTTGATGAAAAATATAACAAGACTTTTTTTTTCTGCTTTTATTATTATATTTTATTTTTATTTTTTTCTGTTTATGTTTAAAAAAACATTTTTTACATATCTCTACAGAATTTGCAGTTATGTTACTACAACTAATTAGATTATCATTTTTGTGTCTACACAGTGAAAGGAAAACAATGTAGCTAAACAATTTTTTTTCATATTTTAATGGAGAGGAATTGTCAAATGAATTGTCAGATGCAAGAAAAAGTTATCTGTGTCCATTCAGTAAATATTTTATTGTAAAATTTATCACTTTAAATATTTTGTGTATTTTAGTATGTAGTTATTTAGCTGTGTATGTGTGTCTACAAACAAGTATTTTATGTGTGTTAATGTTCATGTTTTACCAGTGAGACTGTGTAAAGTTGTAACTGTCTGATTACAGAGTGATCTTGAAACAAAGGTAAAACTGCTCACTGACAGTAATGACAAGTTTAAAGTTCAGGTATGTCATCTTATTTTTATATCAAACATTGCTCTAATACAGCTTTTTATTAAACTTCTCATGTTGTTTGAAACAACACACAACAACTAAACAAATTATTGAGGATCATAGTGCAAGTCATCAATATGTACACTGAAAACACAATGAACAACAAAATAACACATAAAAAGGAATTAATGTAAACAACACATTCCAGACACACTACATTTTCACTTGTATAAATATACTACAGTGATAAACATTAAATAACTTATATACTGTATAAACAACAAAATAAAGGTTGTTAAAAAATTAATTTCACACACTGCTCATATTCTACTTTTCATCTGTTCAAAACAATGTAACTCAAACAGAAAAGACATTAATTGAAATTTTGTCATTTATTTCATGCCAACAAATGTGTGAAATGCAGAATTACAATGTGAGGAATCATCTTCACTTCTGCTACTACTTTGTGTTTTTCAGGTAGAATCGTTAAAGAAACGACTGGGTGCTGTCACAAAGGAGAAGAATGAATCTGAAGAAAAATGTCAGAAACTCACCTCAGAATTGGAGAAAAAGGTAAATTGTGTTTCAAAAAACCAAGCACCACAAACTGTTTGTTATTGTGTCAAGTCCAAAATATTCTCATATTCTCTATCTCTGTCTGTCTGTCTTTTTCTTTCTTTTTGTATGTGGGGACTAATTTGAGATTTGTTTCAGAGTTGTCAGTTACAAGAAAGCCGTGCTAAGTGCTGTGAGTTGGAGAAGTGTGTCAATGAGGTGCAGCAGACGATGAAGCAGCAGTTAGAGAGTCTGATGTGTCAGAGTGAGTTAGCAGTCCAGACTGCTCACGACAAACTCACTGCTCTCAGCAGTCGAATACAGCAGTATGAACAGTTTGTGAAGGTAAGTTTTATCTGAATTTTATATTAATTGTTTTAGCAATTTTTTCATAAATGCTAATTTTTTCATAATTAAAAATGAAAGCCAGTGAAAAGTAAATTTTTCTCCCACATTCTCACAAGCAAACGGTTTACTGAGTATTCTCACTGATCTTTTTAATACAAACATTCAGATGCTGAGCAATGAGCTGGTGAGAAGTGTGCAGAACACGAGAGAACTGCTCAGACAGACTCTGACTCGCAGACAGAGAGAAGCTGTCCCTGTCGACTCATCACTGCAGAAAGCTCAGAGTGTTGCCAAGAACATCCTCAACTTGAGTCAGTCAGACATAGACGACATCATGAGTGCTGATGGGGACAGAGACGTAGAAATGGTAGGTGCATTTGAGAATACCCAGGTAGAATGGGAATTTGGTTAATACTGTTAGTTGTAATAAATGTTGATGGTAAATATTCAAAATTGTTTTTGTATTTTTGATTATAGGATTCAGCATCAGAGATGGAGAAAAAAAATGACAAAAAATGGGCCAGGAAATGTGAAAAACTGTTAAATTCTAAGGTATTTTTATCATAATAAATTATCACTTATCTATTTATCTGTGATTAAAACAAAAACTGACAAAGCTGTTAGTACATTTATTATCATCAATAGTTGTCCACAAAAAATTATTAAGAGATTTGTTCAGTTATGATGAAATACTGGTATAGCTTAAATTATCTTCATTTCTGAAAATCTGGCTGGAAGAAATATTGACACAAATAATTTATAAAATTGTAAAGGAAAAAATATTGCTACTTATCACAAATAACTGTTAATACAAAATATTACTTTTTGTTACTGTAAACAATTATTGTTGCTACAAATTACTGCTTGTTGATAATTATTGTTCTTACTAAATATTATTACAAACTGTTATTTGTTAATACAAATTATTACTTGTTACCAGGAATATAAACAAACAGAACTAGGAAAGTTACAGGTCAAACCTAAATGAGAATCAGCAGCAGTTTTAATGTTCAGAGCTGTTGTACTCACACAAAACAATGAGTTGTGTAAAAATCTAGTTTGAATAAGTCAATCAGAGAAGCTAAAATCTGCAGTTTACAGCAATGTACAATCTGTTTTACTTCTATTTTTGACATCAGTGAAGTAGTTTTTTATGTTCTCTGTAATTAAAAAAACAAAAAAAAATTATTTTTAGATATAATTACAAAATGACTTGTGCAGTGGATTGCAAATTACAGCAAATATCAGTCACTGAAAAAAGTCTGAGTGAACTGATCATTTCTAACTGAAATCTGGTGTCAAATGAAAACCTTTCAGTTGTTACATTTCTAATTTATTTCCAGTGTCTCTAAATAATAAAAAATATATTTTTTTAATTTTATTTTTCAGGATTTTGTGGCATCTCTGGTGAAGCATTTTCTTCAGAAGATTGATGAGAAAGAGATTCTTGCTGCAGCTCTCAATGGATGACATGTTTTGTTAGCTACATCATCGTTGTTACAACATCCCTGACAACGGTGTTATGTACATACAGACAATGAGATGAGAAACAAATGTGCAACCACTTTCTGTGATAAATTTTTACATGTACAATCTGATTTTTTGTTTTAATTTATTACTTATTTATTTATTTTAGCTACAGATAATGCAGTAAAAGAAAAAAGCACTTGCTTTTAGGTTTAAATAGCATTAAAGTCTTCAAACCAAATTCCAAAATGAACAGATTTATGTGACAAAAGCCAAATGCAAACATTATACCTGTCTTGGTCTTGGGTTCATTGCTTTCTTCAGTTTATTTTGGGATACATACGAATTCAGATTCATAAATTTACTTTAAATTGTAGGAAAGAAAAATAACAAACATCTGCTAACATTAAATGGTTTTATTGTCAAGAACAACAATTAAACTATTAAAATAATCATATCTGAAAACAAAATTAATAATCATATCTGAAAACAAAATTAACAATCAGCTTTCTCAACTGCTACAGTTCTGAATCTAAAATATATGTTTATAATACAACAATTTCCCAAAAAAAAAAAGAAATCATTCAAATATTAAAACAAACAGTATGTATTTTTTGTAAAATCATTTAGACCCCAAATGAATGATTATTTTCAACACTACATATGATCTGCATGACACTGATTGCAAACAATATTAGTAATATTTTTATTTTCACCTTTTATTTACTAACAATATGAATTAGAGACTCAATCTTACTGTTGTTTTTTTAAAAAACATTCATTAAATATAATAAAGATAACAAACACTGTTTTAAATAAATAAATATGATAAATATTATTAATATGAAAACAAAATACTGAATGATTAAATATTGTCGAAATGTCATGAATTGTAAATAAATAGGAAAATTTGTTATGATTGTATGTACAACATTTTAAAATAATGAATAACACTGATTTGTAAGTCTTTTTTAAATTTGAGCGAAAGTGAGGTAATATATAATCAATTAATGACTATGATTTTTTCTAAACAAAAATTATCTGCAATATTTGTGGATGTATTTACACTGTTCTAAGATTAATGTGAATTCTGAACATGTTCTCAACACTGAAGTAATCTGGCTAATAATTAAATATGATTCAACATAACAACAATTTATTTGCATGATGGAAAAATTATTTGATACATTCTACTCTCAACTAAATCAACTCAAAAACAATTTGAAATCTTTACAGTTTTTATTCATTTATTATTATTATTATTATTATCGATCAAATAATAAAAATAATTCTACTTATGTGAAAACATTGATAATAACTGAAATTTTCCAAAGATACTTTTAGAACAAAAAGTACTTCAGTGCTTCCATACTTTTTGAAAATTAGCCAGTAAATGTAGGACAAGATAATTACACCAGTATTAATAATCTGAAAATTCTGAGCATTAGGTATGAAAGATTTATTCTATTACGACTTTATTCATCTTCAGCATCTTTGAAACTCTTAGCAAATTCCTTTAACAGAACTACAAAGAAGAAAAAGAAAATGAAGAAATATCTACAACTGTTAACATTACTCAGAAAACAGAAACTGGGAATAAATAGTTAACTTTAACAGTTAAATCTAGTTTTAATCAATCTACAGTAAACTTATCTTCTACCACTAATAGTTTTTAAAAAAGTTTATTGAATTTTCAGTTTGTTGTAAAATCTAAATTTAAAACTAATTCATTTAAACTAGTTAGAATTTAGTGAACCAAAGATTACTTACCTTCATAGTGGTGCATGGTGGTTACAAGATTTTCATTCACTCTACTAATTCTAGCAACCTCAGAGTTTAGTGTTTGGTTTTCACCTTCAACAAAGTAAAAAGAAAACAATCATGGAATATTCCAGATCGTAAAAACACACTGACATTATGATAATATCACTAAAGTGGTGCAGGATTTTCTTAATTAAAGAAGGAGTACAAAGTACACCACTCACATCTAACTGTACAAGTGAGATATTCACATGTGTGAATATCAGTGTTTAAACCATCTCTATTTTAAAACAGGTAAACAAAAGAGAAGCTTGTCTTCTCAGCAGTACCATCTCAGACTGCTGAAACTTTCCTGTTTTAGCCAAATTTAAACATTTTCTTCTGTGATCTTCCATTAATTCAAAACCAATTTTTTTGTGAAAAAAAATGCTTTCTTTGCTCTTTTGATGTAAGCCTTTTGTTTATTTGTTGTGTGAAAGATAATTTATCACAGTTTGGGAAAGACACCTTTAATAATGAAAACAAAAAAGGAAATAATAACAAAAAAATTGATAATTTGCTCATTAATTTTCCAAGTTGATAATGAAAACTGTAAAAACAATGACCCTTCAATTCAGATACATGTACTTGATACCCAACTTTATCTGTTATTATTATTATTATTATTATTATTATTATTTAAACAGGACACATGATATAATAATTTTTTTCTAGCAGACCATTAAAAAAAACTTATTAGTTATGATTATTTCTTTTAAATGCCAGGTTTATGAAAATTGTTCAGCCAATGGAATTGAAACTACATAATCAACATTTGAATTTTTTTTGTAATTTTTATATTCTTTAGCTAGATAAAGTAATAGAAAAAGTACATAACAATGAACTACATAGTTTTGAGTACAACATGCTACCATAGATTTTGAAAGTCAGGACTTAGGACACTGCAACAGTGTTTTTTAGCATGGTTATAACTGCAAAATTTCATAACACAGATCATTCTGTTTATCTCTGATATATGATTATAATAATATAACAGCTGCCAGTGTAGTCTAATATAAAAAATAAGTAAAAATAATTTTAAAAATTCTAATATGTTTAATAACTGAACAACTGACCTTGCAGATGTTCAATTTTTTCATACAGCTCCACAACAGACTTCAAAATGACTTCTTTTGGTCCCGTGACCAATGTTTCATAAACTTTAAAAAAAAAAAGATGACATAAATACAAATCAATGTCATACTTATTTCAAATGTTAAACTTAAAGCAAAAAATGTTCCACTGACAGTTTTAATATACTTTTCAATACAAATCTCCACATAAATGAAAATGTTTATCAAACTTTTCTAATCTATATACTCACACCTTCAAAGAGAATTGTTTGAAATGTTCAATTTTGAAATAATGTTAACTATTTCAAAACTGTAAAGCTGCCACATTTTGTAAGGTCTATATTTAAACAGAAAGACAATATTATTTTCCCAATTAAAACTGAATATACAAATACTGTTTGTTTTAAAACAGTTTCAAATCATTTTATGAACAAAATACTTGAAAATCATTATTAAAGTTTGCACATTATATTACCAGGTATTGCTGTTGTGAAAAAACGGTACCTATTGGTGTTGATGTGTACAAGAATTGTCTATCGCTAACCTGTTTAATTATACTGTAACTAGTTGAGCTATGTCAGTTGTATTCAAATTAATTTTCCTATTTAATGGCTTTTTCAAACAACATATTCATCTGCACAACTAAACTATGTATAGTTACTTTTGTTTTTTGGTGTTTTTTTACTTAATGATATCTGATGAAACTTAGAGGAAATACATCTTTGAGCAAAGTAAAATGACTTGAAGTATTGAAGTATCTGCCTGTATGAGCTAAGGAGACAGGACAGACTAAACATGGATGTAGTTTGAAAATGAAGTCTGAGAATGAAGTAACTTGATATAAAATGCTTACTGGAAAATTTAACAATCCAATCAAGCTCAAGTTTGGTGGGGAAAATAAAATGTTGCTTTTCATTGATTCAACATCCAGTCAGATGAGACAAGAATATCAAATAGTCCACATTTTCTGCAGGTATAGCTGCACTAATGCTAACTTCATCAAAGCTTGAAGAAATACTCAAAACATTTTAATCAATTTATAAAGTAAGAGGAAATTTGAGATGGCTTCCATAACACCATCAGTTGTTTTGTAGGCAATGATCAAGAGCTGAAATCACATAGCAATTTATAGCAATATACTTGAAAACAGCCAGCTTGTTGAGATACAGTGGTTTTCAGTCAGTGTTATTGTTTGTACATGTAGTAAAATTATAATTTTAATGGACATCAATAAAAATAGGTTTTGGTCAACTTTTTAAAATTGTTATTGTTTTAATGTTAATTACATGAAACTGTAAAAAGTTTAACTTACTCATTTTTTTGTTTTCTGAAGAGTTTTCTTCACAGATCTGGGTACAAATGGTTTGATGCTGTGACATATCAGTACTTGAGAACACTGGAGCTGATTCAGTATTTTCCTCATCACACTTAGATTCTTCATCTGACTCATGTTCCAGTTCAAATGTTGAGTCACTTGTAAGTGGACCAGCATGTTCTGGAGACAGTGTGTGATCTGAATTAATGTCAGTTACTGCTTGCAAAGGGAGTGGTTCTATTTCAGAACATGTATCACTGGATGGAAAAAGGCCATTCTCATCTTGAATTATATTCAACTCAGACAGACCATTCTGTGACCGCTCTTTATTTTCACAATCCTTCCAATTATTCTGATCTGCAATGTTCATGTCACTGAAACTATCAGTTTGATTTTCTTCTATTTTATTTAAGTACATTTCTTTTTCTAAACTGACTTCACATTTATTCATATTATTTAGCACATTTGGATCAGAACTAGTTAAAAAATTTTCATCATCACTTTGAATTTCTAAAATATCAACTTCAACATCATCAGGTGAATGATCAATGCCACAGTGGTTTCCTGTGAGGCAATTATTTTCTGTATTCAAGGAATTATTTGCTATAAAATTAAGTGAAACTGTTTTAACTGAACCTTCTAAAGCTGTATCAGAATTGAAACATTCAGAAACATTTGTAATTTCACTTGTTTGTTCAATTTCAGAATGAGGACCACATCCTCCAACTGAATTTTTTAGTAGATCCTCTCTTTTCTTTGAATACAGATGAGGTTTTCTATTTGTTGGTGATTCACTTCTGTTTTCATCAGTATTACAGCAATCATTATTTTCTTCTGTTTTTGTTGACTTTATGGCTGACAAGATAACATGCAGACACTTATCATTTAGCAAAAAACATCCTGTGTGATCACATGATGAATCAGTCATTGCAAAATATCTGCAGTACTGCTGAGGACAACCTTTCAGTAGTATAGATTTACTGTGAACTACTGACAATACTTGCTGCTCTCCAAACACAGAGTACAGATCACTTAGGAGATACAGTTTTCTCTTACCTTCTATGATGTATTTCACTGAAACACCATCAACCAAATCTACTCCACCTTTAACACCACTTAAAACTCTGTTTTCTTTCCTTGTAGCAGATTCTTGCTCATTTTCTAAAAACATCTTTTCATTATCTGCAGAGTCAGTTTTGTCACTGTTGGATGTATCATCAGATCTTTCTGTAATAGCCAAACCTCCACAGTAGATAAAAGTACTGTCACTTGAAACTGAACAAATTTCATCATCGTCTGTCACACTTTCTCCATTTTCTAACAAACATCTTTCAGAGAATTCTGATCCATTCTGGGTGTCTTTGCAAAAATCACTACAAATCAGTTTTGGATCTTGAAAACACACCTCATCATTTTTGATTACAGAAATATTTTCAGATGTTTTATCTGAACTTGTCAAAGTTTCTACTTCACAAAGTTTGTTAACAGTTTTCAGCTGGTTTGTCATTTCATAATCTGTGTATGGTTTTTCTCCATTTATATAGTGGTACAGCCGATTTGCATCTTTCACTAATATGATGTCTAAATAAAAAGTCCCTGATACATTTCCAGCAGTCATATCAGCAAGAGCTTTTCTTCCATACATGTTGTACTTTTTATTGATCTCCATCAAGTATTCGATTACCTCAGTGCGACAGCTGTGTTGCAGTTCATAATATCCAATATGAAGAATTTTGCTTTTAACTTGATAGACCTTTTGTTTACTAGCAGTAAAACACTTGCATACAAATTCCTTCATAATGAAATATTTCCCTTCAGGAAGATTCAAACACAATAATTTGCTTCCATGGTATTTGACTAATCTTAGTTCACTGTGTCTGTAAATAAGAACTTTGTCATACTCTAAACAACAACACTCACAAGTTACCTTTTCACTCTGTTTTGTGCACACAGCTCTTCCACTGACATTTCCATTTGATTGTTTTTCTCTTCTAGTCACAATTCTGTTTATAATTTTTTTCTTAACACTTTTCAGTGGCTTTTTCAAGAAAGGTCTATAGTTCTTTGATTTTCCAATACCTTTTTCATTTCGGCCCATTTTTAAGGAATATTTTCCTTTGCTCATTTTCACTGTCATTGTATTTCCTGTACTCAGACAATTTGCAAACTGATTTCCCTTCAAGACCTGACAACCAAAACCTGTCATTTCTTTTGAACAAGATGTAATTAATTTACTATTGCCAATGAACAAATCCGTCTGACAGGTGTTTTTTTCTGTTTGTACATTATCATGTTTTTCTGATGTGATGTGTTTATTTGTAAAATTTTGGTGGGTGGTTTTGGCATGTTTGGAAAATGACCCAGATACATCATACCTGGAATCACTGCAGGATCTTTTCAGTATTTTGTTAGGAAACTGAGAATTCTCAGACAAAGAGAAACAATTATTTTGGTGTGTTCTGAGAATAAGTTTTAAGGAACAATCCGACTGATCTACATACATTATGTTCTCATCTTGCCCTTTTGTTCCAGTGTTTAGTGAAATTTCATCCTTTTGCACAACCTGATTTTTCAAAACACCAGTTTCACTCTGAGTTTCTGGTGGTATATGTGAACCATCATTGACAGTGTCATTCAGTACTTTTCTTCTTGATTTGCTATCATCCTCAAGCAATTTTTCAGTGTTCTCAATACCTGCAGGGTCTTGTTTTTTCAAAGTACCAAGTCTTACCAAAGAAGATGACCTATTTCTTGACACACTGGAGACAACTTCATTTTTATACTTTTTTCTAGGAACATATTTTATAACTGGCAACAAAAGATCATCTGAAAACTGTTCTTCACAAATAGTTTTGTTTTTCAAAAGACTAGAGTCAGGTGCACACCCTGAAACACATTCATTATTTGTGTTAAGTTCAGCTTGTGTTGGTGATAAAACATATGTTTTTGATACATCACTGGAATCAGGATCAGTTCCATCAAGTCTATCAAAATCAATAACTAGGCAATCTTCATCACCCATGTCTTGGCTGCATGCATGATCATTTGAAGATGTGACTTTGACTGCTCTAGGAACAACTAGAATAGAGTTTTCTTTATTTTCAGGATCACTGTCCCTTTCAATCTGAGCTGACAGTTCTGCTTTCTTGCTGTCAAAAACAGTCTGGAAATCATTAACACTAGAATATTCTGTAAGCTCTGAAGATGGTGTGTTGTCAATATCCATATGTAGACCTGCAGGTGAGAATGGAGATGAAGAATTCATCATAACTGAACTTTTTTCTTTTAAAATAATTCCACACTGAACCTCTGAGTTTGTATCAACTGGCATATTCACTATTTCAGTCTCACTGTTATCATCAGTACTAGTCTTAGGAGAATCCAAGCTGCCAGATGGCATTTTGTACCACTTCTGCACATTGAAATTATCAGCACAATCCACTAAATCTGATATACTGTTTTTATAAAGCTGATATTCTAGTGCATTTGTTGTTGACAAAACTGAATCAGAAAACCTGGGTTTACTTGTTTTTGAATATTTAACCTGCCCATTGTTTGTAGGTGATGCATGTTCATAATGGTGGTTTTGGTGACAGGGTGTGCTATGAAGCATGGCATTATTTCTCTGATACATCTGCGACTTTTCCTCATTATACCCTCTTGTACAAGACACATTTGTTGGTAAAATGGCTGATGATCTACAATAAGTGTGGCTTAAAAAATTATTATTTTGAAAAGGAGTCCTTTCCGATCTTTGAAGATGAGTGCTGTTGTTTTGAAAAGGTATGGAAGTGGACATCATGTACTGATTCTTTTGGTTGGCAGGTAAAAAAGAACTAATATGATGATAATGTGAACTTGCTCTGTATTTTTTGAGCCACTGATGTGAAGTATTCAGTGAACTGATGCTGGCTTCATTCATATTTCCACTTGTCAGTAAACCATGATGTCGTCTCTGTAATTGGGTCATTACACTATAATTATTATGACAGCTACTGAACTGTTTTTCATTTAGCTGAAGAGGCATGTTGTGAACATCTGATATGCTGTATAGAAAGTTAGTCTGTCTAGCTGGTGGCTGAAACCTGGTTGGACTGACTGTTTGGTGAGAAGCTAACCTGTCTCCTGTGTTTGAATTCAAGTCTGGAAAAAGTGTTTTATTATAGTTTTCATGATACTGCAGTGAATTACCTGTTATCATTTGACTCTCTGCAATATGATCAACTGACTGCTGTAACTGGCCATTAGAAACTGACCAGCTGCTAAATGGACTTTGAGTCATGTTCTGCTTTTCATACTGAATGACACCACTTGCTGGTCTGGGTGTAGTCAGACTGAAAAGATTCATTAAAGATCCTTCAAAACTGTGTTGACAGTTTAGTGTCTGTGATAACATTAGCTGTTCTTCAGCAGGTTTAGCAGCATAGTATCTCTGGTTCTGTGAGTTAGCATCACCAAAATCATTCTGATGTGCGGTGCTGGGGTACAGACTGTTGTACCATCTTGAATCACATTGTGCATTGTGAAAGTTTGGACCATTTTCTGAAAGTCCAGTCATTTCATGTTTTTCTTATTTCCTGAAAATAACAATAAGTTAATATAAAAGCATTGATATCATCCTGTTATAGCAACCTTCATATGTCCTCTTGTTTTCAAATGTTTACACTTTACTAAACAATATTCAATTATTTACATCTGGATAACAATATATGTCCTCATAAAAAATAACAAAAAGCTGCTTATCATCCATTTGTTATAAAAATTAATGGTGTTTCGCAGATATTTTTATTTTTATTATTTAAAAAGTTGTTTTCCACTGAAAGGCCAAATCTGAATAACCATGAATGGTATAATGAACAATAAATGTACTATGGTTTGGGTTTGTCATAAGATGTAGAAATCAAGATATGTAGTATTGTCTTTTTTTAAGATTTTCGAATATACAAATTTTATTTTATTTATGCAAGCAGAAATTGTGATGCAGTTAGCAATTACAAGAAACTTATTTCTTTTATGAGGATTTATTAATTAATGTTTAACAGAAACCTGTTTTGTAAACATTTTTGACAAGTCTATACATATTTTAAACTGCAACATAAAACTGACAATTAACTGAGAAATAATTCCCAACTAAGTAATGTTAGTCTGTTCAACACTGAAGTAAAAAGTGAAATGTGTGTGTGCCAGCATTCTGTTCAGAAGATGATTCATTCTGCTATGAATGTGGATGTATTAATGATTTTTGTTCAACAGTGATTTTATAAAGTCTTTATTACTGGACTGGTGGGTAACCTATTAAAAATTAAAATAACACAGATAAGGTTTACTAAAATGTCACATTCTATAATACAAATTTAATTTATATAATAATATAAATATATAGTATGTAATATATTCTGAAATCTGACTGGTTATAAAAATCACATTTAAAGGTATACTGAAGGAAAAATACATATAATACCATGATTTTTATTTTCAAAATAATGAACTGTTATAATGGATAACAGTAGACCTAGGTTCATCTACTCATTTCTTTCTTAATATTTATTTTACTTATTACCCAATGTTTTTCTTATAATTGCACTAGCCTCTGTTTTATTAATCATTTTTGTTTGTGAATATTAAATAGCAAGCATTCATTAATTATAAGTAAATCAAGAATATTGATTACAGTGATTAACATTATAAACAGAAATACAGATCAAAAGGTATTACAGCAGACTAGGTATATTCAATGGAATATTTAATGAATTTTTAATAATATTTACATACAGCTCCTTGTTAATTAAATTTAAAGAACATTTAATTAATTCAAATTATATTAAAACTTCTGAAAATAATAATAATTATAAATACTAAATATTTACATTCATAATGTGTAAACATGTTTGTATTTGTTTCATACTATTTTAATTTATTTATTGTGTGAATACATGAATTTATGAATAGATTTAAAAGGGGGACAGCACTTGATAAATTTAGTTCAAATCTTGTTAGAGAGCTATAAAAAATGATAAGTTACAATTATTAACATTATAATAATATTCTTATAGAATTATACGTTAGTCAAATGCATTATTATATTATAACAGGCGAATCGCAATAGTGCCAATACTATGCAATGACCTGGACACCGAGTAACTATAAAACTGGTGGAAGAGTTTCGATCGTTCACCCTTCACTCCTGTTCTATATAAGTACAATAATTATTAAAAAATAAATAAATGAATAAAATAAAATTACTACACCTACGAGAACTCGGAATTAAGAAGAAAAAAAAAAATGGAAATAATGATCGTTCCGCTGCACATAAAAAGTTTTTAAACGCTCAGAAATCAAGCACCGATACAACAAAGCTTCGTACTAACCGGTTTGCTTCTACTCAAGAAAATAAGTCGGAAACCAAAATGGCAGTGAATTATCCAATATCTAAACAAGAAACGTGCTCGCTTCTCTGCTGCAAATCAAGAGGCGAATATGATGACGTCACAGCTATTAAGGGGTCCAACCCTCCCTTACCTCTCTATAAATAACTTGTAAAAGACTCAGGACTTTCGAACAAAACTGTGTCGAAATTTTTTTTTAAAAGTTACAATAAGAAGAAATTTTAATCTGTGTAAAAAAATTAGGAAATCAACCCTTTTGCCTCAATTAGCCGATGTTTTTAGCTGCAGGCTAAGAACAAATAATTTGACCATAATTATAAAATTTCGGATGTTAGTAATAATTTTTGCTTTGATAGATAAAACCATTTAGAAAGTTTAACAGTTGTGCCTGTCCTAGACGTGCTTCAGAACGTTAATTTTTTTTTTCCATTCCATTCCATGTAAGACAGTGAAAGGATCGGAGAACAGATTTATCTGTATGCAGGCCTAATTATTTTCATTATGATTTTCATTATGTGAATGAAATGTTTAAGAATTAACAGTGTATTATCTGCCAATTCTTGGGCTTAAAGGTCTTATAATAATAATAATAATAATTATTATTATTATTATTATTATTATTATTATTATTATTATTATTAAACAGGTAATAAAGACTTGAAATAAACACAAACAAATAAATAAATAAAAATTAAATAAAAAAATAAAAAAAAAAAAATAAAAAGTAAAAAAAAAAAAAAAATAATTGAATGCTAAAGATTTAAATGACTTTTTAAGATCGTGTCCGCTACGTGTGTCTGTTGTGTGTTTTAGAGTAAATCTCTGAAAACACTGTTTACATCAAAATATAAATTTTCAGCATGTTTGTGTAATCCGTTTCACGCACGGAATTCACGAATTCAGGAAATGTAAAATGTTTTCATGAAATTACTGTGTCAGTGGTCTTATGAAATCACTGTTATTCGACTCATTGTGTAACCATATGAGATGTTTTTATTGGTTTTCAGCAAGTCTATATATCATGGACATAATCATCATATACTTGGCTGGGAAATGTAGGGACGTTTTTACCTGACATCACATTTTGATCGTGGACAGCTGTTTTAATGCATTTGCTGAGCTAGCAATACAATCACTCGCATCACGTGACCTGAAAAGACTACATTGTATGTTTTATCTTCTAGATGCTAAGTCAGTTTGCTAGTTAATAACTTACTTTTCTATATTACTATTAACACATTAAATATATTTTAATAATAAACAGTATAAAAAGATATTAGAATTGCAACTCGGGTATGGCCCGTAGTAATAGTAGGATTTTACCCAGATTCATGATTGCTGCATTAAAATGAAGCATAATAATTATTTAAATTCAACACATATATCTCTAGACTCTACGGCTAAAAGATGAACAAATAAAAAATTACAAACAAATATAATCAAATAGTAATATTCATTACAATCAAACCTATCAGTTTTATTAAATATTTATTAAATAGTAATTATTAATATCAACAGCTAACAAAGTTTATTAATCATGACTTCAGTTAGTTCAATATTCCATATCCATATTATTACAGTGTATGATAATTATAGGTCATGTAGATGTAAAAATAATAGGAAACTTGTAAATACCATTAATATAGTTCCACTCCCTCAGACACAAACGAAATGGATGGTCATTAAATCATTTCAGACATTCTTGAAATTCATCCAGTACTAAAAACATATCGTCTCTGTATCAAATTATGTAAGTTTCGCTCAATCCCGCATGGTGAAAGTTACCTTCTAAACAATAGCAATTCACTTTAGTTTGCCATTTCTTTCATAAGCCCAATGTTCTGACAGTTCTGTTAACTGTCGAAGGAAAGCATTAACTCCTAGCAGAGCCCATATTAACAGGTGTCATCTGTTCCTGGCACTTTGACAACCCGCATTTAATTGCTTGCTCACACTAATACGATACCTCTGCCTATAATCACATCTAGTACTTATCTTGAGTAATAATAATTACATTGTATAAAAGTCTCATTATAAATCTTTCATTATGTTTAAGAATAATAATAATAATACTAAATCAAAATAGGACATCAGTGTAATTGAACCATAAATTACCTTTGGGTTTTGTATAACGGAGCAGTTTAACAGTCTGATTTCAGGATTTTATTTGTAGCTAATTCTGCAGGATGTAGCTAGGCGTGGACCTAATAAGAAGAATAGGAAATGAGTCACTGCGGGTCCATTATGTTTCTCTCAGTCAGATATATCTTGATCTAAGCCGACTCAAGCTGGTCATGTCTAACTGGATATTTGTTTGTTACAAGTTTTATCTTCTCACTGTTTCTTTGTGCTGTATGTTATGTATTACTTCTTATCGTTGTTCGTGAGAACAAAGCTCATACAAACGGCCTATTTTTGCACATATTTTGATAATTATATGGTTGTATACATGAAGTTTTATCTTTTTTTTTTTTTTAATTTGTCTGCATAGTGTACTGTCTATGCATCTTTTCTTGAGAAATCAATATATATGTATTACTTTGTTAGTTTAGTAGTTTATTTTCTATGCTTAATTTCCCGTTAGCTATTAACTAGTATTACTTAGTCTGTAATCCCGATGACAAGGCAGTAGATTTTTGATAGCTTTTATTAAGACGTTTTTAATTAGTGTTAATTTACGTATTTATCACGAATGTTTTATTTATTTCCTTACTGACATATTGAGAGAGATATTTAACAGGTTTATGTATTTTTCTTCCCGTCTTACTCTATGATTGTAATGATAACCGCAGCTTGCCTTTAGGGCGAAATCTGTCCTAAGTGACAATTCTGACAAACACAAGTAAGTAACGAACTAATTTCACACCTATAGAACTGTTTATTCAGTTCACAAGAACCACAACAAAACACAACAAATACACTTTTGATGACCAATAACCACTTGCTTTTGCTTACTAAAGTACAATATTATATCAGAGTTTAATATCACAGTTATAGATGTAATATACACAGTATCTCACTCAACTCTTGGTTTTGGTTGCCATGAGGTTTCCAGCGAATGTTGTGACCAGCTCCTTGGATGAACTCTTCAGTTTCCACACAGAAGGATGAGAAACTCCACACAAAAGTTCAATTCTGTGATTCCATGACTCACAGAGATTGTTAGTGTGCTGTTTGCCATCATTCCACATCTGTGGAGGGAAGAGCGGAGGGATGTAAGGGAGCATGATGACGTCCTGTCCTTCGCCATCTGGAGCGTGGCGTTGAATCCGTTGAGTACGAATAGATGGTGTTGAAAAGAGGTTCCATCTGTTCTAGTGTATTGTTGTGAAGGAACTCAAGGCCTGCAGGCAGATCATCGACAGGAAGTAAAGCTTAATGAATCCATCATACCACAGAACAGTTTAACGTCTTCAGGGTCCTTGTAGCGCTGAGTAAGCCCCGAGTCCTGCACCTTACGCTGTGTCGACTGGGTAAGATGGTAGAAACAGCCTTGTACTTTACATAGCACACAAGTCACAGCAAGCACCATTGCCATCTCTAAATCTATTACTACAGTCGAAGGATCAGGGTTTTGCTGCAGTTTGGAACACTTGTCAACAATAGCATGTAGCAGGTTATCGTAAGTTTCTTGCGACTTGCTTTGGAGTAGAGCACAGAGTGTTCACACAGCAGTGTACGTTACATCCAGGAGGAGTAACAACTTGGTTTCCATCCATAAACCAGGTCTCGGCAGTCGATAGATGTTGCAGAGATCACTGGCACCAAATAGATGATTCTTGGGTCTGGACTGTTGAGGATTAGGTCCTGTTGTCAGCCCACTTTCCCTCGACGAAATCTTGAAGAGTTTCAGGTTGAGGAGGAATGTCGTCAAGTATTTGGTTATGTTGCGTACGTGTTACTGACTCTTCCCTGCCAAGTTCAACCGTGGCAGTTTGACTCATGGCTTGAGTTATTATCTGGCTTAGCTTGTTGAAACTTTGCTTGGATTGCTGCTTCATCTGAGAACGGCATTTGACAGTGGCTACTTTTGTATCAGATGGATCGTGGTGATGGCCTGCAACTAACTTTGGATCATCATTATCCAAGCTTGTGCTTAGAGCTGCTTTGCAATCAGTAGTCTGTCCGCTGTACACATCGCCACCTTATGTTACGAGGCTTAGTTATCTGTTTAGTGTAAATGAAACCATTGAATATTAACTTCTAACCACCTGTGTTGCTATTTATGACTTACATTGTGAACAGAGTCAAACTTTCTAATGAAAGCTAATGATATTTTCATTTGTATTTATTGTAATAGAACTGCTCGGTAGGAAGCCATTCCTTCAGAGGTGCAATTATTTTTGTAACCAGCACTTAACTGATTATCTTATTTTTAGAGAGAGACATGTCACAGATTTTATTAAATCAATTAAAATTATTATTTAATGTTTTTGTGTTGCTGAGGATAGCAACATTTTTAAGTTGGGAAGTGTGTAGAATGGAGACATTGTTTCCTGTTCTAAAAGGTCAGATTGTATATTTTAAAGTAATTAGTGAGGAGTATGTGCTAGCAAGATAGATTAAGATGACTGCCTCCTAATGGAAGCTTTTATTAACACTGGATATTGTATGGTCATGTGACGTGACCATATATGGCAACTAGTGCCTGAAATTTAAGGGGGTCTTTCATGGAGAGCAGACATAGCCTTGGACATTGCAGGACCTTAAAAACTGCTAGAGAAGGTAAGATTTTTATTGGTTTCACATATGTGTAATTGATTTAGGTTTATTGCTTTCATTTTAATATGTCCATTAAAGACGAATAATTAAGATATTACATACTAAAGATGAGACTAAAGATGTGCTAATTCAAAATGCTATTAATATAAATATATATAATCTAGTTGTTGAAATATTTATTGTATATGATTAATGTGTTAGTATGTATATATACACATATACAAATATCAGTTTTTCCAAAATTGATGGTGTTGTTTTCGCTTATGGGGCATCAATTTTTTTTATTTTTTTTTTGTTGTTAATTTGTAGTTTTTAATCCAAAAAAAAAGAAGAATACATATATAATTATTTTTTTTTTATTTGATATTCATTCTAGGTAAGGTTATTTTTTTGGACCAGAATTATTTATGTAACCTGTCTAATGTAGTGCTTTTTATCATTCTGATGTGAGTGCAGTCTTAAATAGCCCACTTATTAATTATTATTATTCTTATTATCAATTAATACTGATATTTCCAGCAGAAAGAAAATAATCATAAACAAATATATTCAACAAACATATAATCAAATACTTAATATTAATATACATTTAAATAAAATCCTATCTGATGAGAAGTCAATTACGTACCTTTTAATCTTAATCTCAACTGTTAAAGTTCATTCCATCCTAACTGTTTCACCCCATCCTATATGCTAAATGTAATCTTAAACAAGCAATTAACTTCAGCAGGGGTTCTGTTCTCTTTTGTAGGCCAGCATTAACTTCTAGCTAACACCAGATTAATGGGTGAGTTATCATGCTTATCTGTTTCTGACACTTGGACACCTGGCATACCAATACTAATACCCTACTACTCTGTCTATGATAATTTCTATCACATGTGTTAATTAACAATTACGTAAATAAAATATAATTATTCTCTCATCTTTAATACGTAATATCTTAATTATTCCTCTTTAATAGACATATTAAAATGAAAGCAATAAACCTAAATTAATTACTGATCTATAGCACATATGTGAAACCAATAAAAAGAAACTTACCTTCTCTAGCAGTTTTTAAGGTCCTGCAGTGTCCAAGGCTATGTTTGCTCTCCATGAAAGTCCCCCTTAAATTTCAGGCACTAGTTGCCATATATGGTCACGTCACATGACCATACAATATCCAGTGATAACAAAAGCTCTCAATGGGAGCCAGTCATCTTAATCTATCTTGCTAGCATTTATTCCCCACTAATTACTTGAAAATATTATACAATCTGACCTTTTAGAATATGAATCAGTGTCTATTATTTTTCTATTCTACATTATTGTGACTAACTAAGAACACTAAGCATAATGTAAAGACACCATTAATGTATCTGAGATTCCTTTCTCTTTGTTTAGACTTGAAGTATTCGTGCATTTCCTCCAAGACACTTGGGGCATTACGTTAAGAAACCGAGGACAGTAATGGTCTGCCAGTATTGTTCAGAGGGTGTCTTCCCATCTGGTAGAATCCCATTTCGTCGAAAGGCTAAATGTGGTTCAGTGGTCTTATTGACGTGCATGTCTTTACCTCAGTCATTATAATGAACTGTTCCAGATTATTTGGAAACCGATTTTTTTTTTTTTTTTTTTTATAAATACAGTAATTCCTCGCTTAACGATATCCCGCTTTAACGATCTTTTTAAGTTATTTTTTTTTTTTTTTTTTTTTTTTTTTTACAAATTATAGAAATAGAAATTTAATAGTTGATTGCTCGAAATAAATGATTCAAATGGGTACAATGCATACATTTAAGTTCGTTTTTCGTTCGTTTCTCGATCGTTCACGAGCGTCCCTCAGCTGTGTTGATTAGTTGACATGCAGACGTCATACGTACATGTGATGTACAGATTCTCTTTTCTCTGCTGCTTCCATTTAGACTTAATGCTTTTGTATTTTACCCTTCCAATATGTCAAAACGAATAAAAGTACACCGGCGAATGCTGATGATAAAAACAAACGGAAGATAATAACTTTAGAAACAAAATACGATATCTTAAATGAACACAATCTCTTGTTTAAATACGTAACTCACTAGTTACTCACTATATAAAATCACTGTCCAAGGAATAAACAATCAAGACGGGGTTTCAAGTTAAAGGTATTTAATATTAGGTAATCCCTGATACAGAAATATTAACATATTCAACATTGTAACTCTGGCATCTCCAAGGAGGACAAACTGACCAGGTTCATAAAACCTTAGTTAATTAATCATAATAAAGATTCTTCAGTTGCAAAACAAAAACCAAACCAATAACAAAATCCCTGATGTTTAGATAAAAAGAAAATAATTGTAAACATATATATTCAACAAACATATAATCAAATACATAATATTAATATTACAATCAAACTGGAGGAGAAGATAATTACATGCACTTAAATATTAATATCCTCAGTCAAAGTCCATTAGTCATGGCTTCCAGGAGTTATCCATGAGTATAACTGCTACAGTTCAGTATTCCACATCCATATTATTACATTGTATCATAATCATATGTTCAAGTAGAAGTAATGTAGTATGAAACTTGTAAATATATTATTATTGTCCCCCTCAGTCTGGTACTAATGAAATAGTCTATCAATATAAAATAGGTGATTATTAACTCTTAACTGATATCGGTTTCACCCAACCCCGTGTGTTAAAAGCAATCTTTAACAAAAGCAGACTTCAGTTTGGAATTTTAAGCCCAGTGTTTATGTAACAGCAGGGGTTCTGTTTTTTTTGCAGGAACACATTAACACTTAGCTCACACCAGATTAATGGGTGTGATTTCATGTTTAATTATTTCTGGCACTTGGACACCTGGCATACTAATACCAGTACGTGTCTGTAATCATTTCTACCCCGTATGTTAACTAGAAGTAATTACATTGTATACTGTAATTGTTACTGATGTTTTGGTTATACTGAAAACATAAACATAATATCACCAAGGCATTTAAAGAATAACTGTTATGATAAAGATGTAATTACCAGCACATGTAAATTAACAATTACACATAAATATAAAACATAAAACACTGTTAGTAGTGATGTCGGTGACTCTTAGCCCACACGACCTGAACAGAAATAATAAGCATCATCTGGGAAAATACTTGTTTATTTTTTTAAATATATTTCAATGTGAAAACTAATACAGATCCCTTTAAATTATTCTAAATATTAAACACTGCTGCTTTAAGTTATTCCAAGATATTTAATAAATTGTGCGCTAGCATAGTCAAAATAAATGAAAGTCCTCAAATAAAATATAATTATCTTTAACAATGTAATATTTATATTCTTTTTAGCAGACACATTACAATGGAGGCAGTAAACGTGAATTACTTACTTGATTTGAATGTTTGATACCAGGGGACATTTATTTTGTTCCTTTTCTATTTTGCAGATAAGCTGAGGAAGCTAAGGACACCACTAAGCATGAGATGGGACATCACGTCTTGAAAGAAAAGTGAACATGAAGGCAAAACGAGAATATGAGACTAGAGGAGAAAGGATGAAAGAGAGGATGGAATGAAGAGAGAGAAGAAAGAAGACAAATGTTTGATAGTATCATAGTGGGAAAAACGCCTCGCTTGGACATGCCATAAGCAGAATAAAATAAAATAAATTTAACTATAGCAACCAAAGTTATAAAGCCAAAGTCGTCAAGTTACAATCCATCCAATCTAACAACAGACATATAATTAATTAAAATACCTAAATACATAATGATATGAGCCGGCTCCAGTTAATGGGTATGCGCCAATTAAGGACAAAAGATGTCTTATCCCGAGTAAATTGATTACGGCAATAATCTTGTCAACAATTATACATTAATACATTAATATATTAATACGTAACGATATGAGCCGAGTGCTATAAAATAACGCACAGACCAGTGTCCAGTTTCTGCGACGGACACGCCCGCTGACCTGTCAGAAAGTGTGCCAGTCGTAGACGTGCTTCACAAGAGCTTGCTCTGATTAGCACGTTCATTTTTTTCACTTCACTTCACAGTGTCCAGTTACAACGCACTTGGCTGACCAGCAATAAACACTTCGGAATTCGGCTCATCTCTCTCTCATTTTTATATTTAGACTGGACCTCATTGCTCCCAGACTGCATTCCCCAAAGTAGTTTTACAGCAAAATAATAATCACGATTATAAGTGGTGGAGATCAAACGATCCCGGCCAATGAACGGGGCCAGTCCAATAAACTACAGAGAGAGGCTTCGAGGTTTCCCACCGACAACACCAACGCCAACACCGGCGTTATATCCAGCAATATTCATACAGCCATCATCAACAACAGCTACAACTATTATTCAGATCACGCCATCTGTTTCTATGTCAACAACTAGTGATTCAGCTGTCAATTCCCTACCAGTACCAACAGCACATTATGGCCCATGTAACACTGAACAAATTTTGTGGCAACCAGAATATGTCGACTTGGTGGAATGATTGCCTTAAACGGTTAATAAAGTGAACAAGCGTGTCTGTTGCTGCCATTCTATTTAGAAGTAACAGCTAAGATGTGGCATCAGGATTTAACCGAAGAAACAAAGAAAAGCCTGCCACTCCTGAAACAAGCCTTAAGAACCAGTTCAGAGTTCGGCTTTCCAGTTGGCACTTTTCTCCATCTCACAGAAAACAACTGAGGCCATGGAGGACTACATGACACGAGTCCAAACAGCTACACAACACAAAAACCTACCAAAAGAGCTTGTAGTAGCAACAGCTGTAAACGGCCTTCATGAGACTCTTCGACAGTGGGTCTACAATAAAGAGCCCACAACGCTTGAAGAGGTTAGGCATTTTACACACGTAGCTAACCAATCCACTACAATGATGCGGCTATCGCAAAAAGGGCAACTTCGCAAAAAGGGCAACTTCAACAATTCGTTGCAAGTCATCGTACAGCATTTGCAAAAGACTGGGTTGAACTAGGAAAAATTGACTTGCATCATCATAAAATAGATACAGGTAATGCAAGACCCATTAGGCTTCGTTTCTACAGACAAAATGTACAAATTAGGAAAGAATGCTCAATCCAAGTTCAACAGATGCTTGATGCTGGTATCATTCAGCCAAGCACATCACAATGGAATTTTCCAGTAGTCATGGTGAAGAAGCATGATGGCAGTTACCGGTTTGCTGTTGACTACAGGAAACTGAATGCGGTAACAAAACCAATCTTTTTTCCCTTGCCTAGATTTGAAGATGTCATTGATTCAGTTGGGGAATCGAAAGCTCAAATATTTAGTGTTCTAGATTGTGCTAGTGGCTTCTGGCAAATACCCCTAGACCCTTCCACAAAAGATCGTTCAGCCTTTATAATCCCTGAAGGCATTTTTGAATGGAATCGTTTACCCTTTGAACTGAACAGTGCTCCATTTCATCAGCCATCAAACAAATGAACTGGAAATACATTTTAATTTACCTTGACGACATTATTGTTTTTTCAAAGAACTTTACAGAATATCTTCAACATTTGTCATGTAATTTTCCAAAGCTAAAAGAAGCTGGATTACTGTTGAAACCAAGCAAATGTTGAATTGCCGCGAAAAAGGTAACCTATATTGGGCATTTGTTCAGCAAAGAAGGCATTGAGGTAGATAAGACGAAAGTTGAGGCAGTGGTTAACATTCCACCTCCAAAAACGGTCCATGATGTTAGGCATCTCTTAGGTATCTGCATTAGAACCTGCACACTGTACCTTACAACATAGAAGTTCAAGGTTTTACACAGACCACAAAGCTCTTACATGGCTAAAAGACATCAAACCAGATTCAGGACATTTAGCCAGATGGTCGCTCATGCTTCAGGAGTATGATTTCGATATTATACACCGAGCAGGAACTGCCAACAAAAATGCTGAAGCCTTATCCAGGATCCCATATGCTTCACAAACTACGCTGCCAGTCACAGATGATATTCATTCTTTAGATTTAACAAACAGACAACTGATCCATCAACAAAACAGGACACCATGCCCAACCAAAAATCAATACTTCACAACATTATGAATCAGAACAATAGTATCACGCGATACGATTTTTGGAAACACAGTTCATCAGCAAACGAATTTGCCAGCAGATTGGAGTGCATCTTCTGATGAATCAATTCAATCATACCTACAAACTTTGTCATTCGATATCCAAGACCCCTCATTCATCACTGGTACATGCCAATCGTTTAAAACTCTTCACAGTAGACCACAGACAACTCCACATACGACGACTCATACATACCAATCTCAGGATTCACGTATGTCACAGTCAGACACTAGGACAACTAGTGACTCCCAACCAAAACAAAGTCCCAACAGAATAATGCCTGCTCCACAGCAGACTGCACAAACACTTCAGTCTCAAGATGCACGCTTATCCCAACGCACAACCAATAAGCAAGTAACTACAGTTACTTACATGAATGGGAATCCCAAAATATCCCCACCTATATCATCACAATCGGCACCAACTGCCCAATCACCCTCCCAATCACCGTCTCCACAATCGGGTACAAAAACATTTATGGTGGAACGTCTCATAAGAATGAAACGCATTCAGAGTGTTCAACATTATCTAACCAAAGGAGTTGGCTATCTTACACCTACATGGGAACCACACACACACTTTGAGCCAGATCTTTTGAAAGACTTTCAAATCCGCAAGACACAGTCTGGTCGCAGAAGAAAAAGGGGCCGTAAATATTTTTCATAGTTATGTGAAAACCTAGTTTTCCCTGTTAGAGCCTTAATGGGACTTAATGGGAGTACTAATGGGCGTTCTATCATAGTGTTGAAATTGTTGATGGCCACAACATATTTCAATTCTAGATCACCTACCGATGTATCCCATTGGTTTCATTTTGTCATAGGGTCTATATGGGGGATGCTGCTCGTTTGGCTAATGATAATATTCTCGACTCCAGTTCTTGCGGTGAAACCGGTTCAACGACAAAACTATAGAATTACCTTCCTTTCACTACCATGCGCCCTCTACGCCTCAACTCGACTCATTTTAACAACAATTCTTACTGACTACCAGATCTCCATTATGCTTGGAATAATATCAATCTTAATGATCGCCCTCATCATCATATTAACTGTAAGGCAACGCCAGGTACACAGACATTGCATAAGGGTGGAAATAACATCAGGTCCAGTATGTATCACTATTCCTTTAATATTCCTGTCACTGTGTCCTTCTTTTTGGTTAATCCAATCCCCTAACTACGAAGACAACCTACAAATCTCTGGATATTTCTTCTCCTCACTAACTGTTAACTTTCCTGGATTTCTTATAACCAACAAGCTTACACACAAATCACTTGCCCTTCCTACACGAATACGAATTTCATTCCTCACAGCTAGGAAGTTACATAGTCTCTTCCAGCAACCATTTACTGCTTATTCATTACTGGTTCATCACGGGTTTTTTAAGGTTCTGGGACCAGATTCGAAACAGAATCCATTTTAATTCATAGTACAAAAAAAAAAAAAAAAAAAAAGTGTTGGCACGTGGCATAGGGCAATACTCGTGAATTATTAGTACAGACTTTGTATTGAAACTGTATGTAAATATATGTATGTATGTATATTATGTTATTATGTTAAAATTTGTTTTGCTTTTGAGGGCAAAAGCTAAATATTGCCTGGGGGTACTGTGATAGTGGGGAAAAATTATAGCAACCAAAGTTATAAAGCCAAAGTCGTCAAGTTACAATCCATCCAATCTAACAACAGACATATAATTAATTAAAATACCTAAATACATTAATACAAAACGATATGAGCCGAGTGCTATAAAATAACGGAACTCGGCTCATCTCTCTTTCATTGTTGTGTTTAGACTGGACCCCACTGCTCCCAGATTGCATTCCCCAAAGTAGTTACACAGCAAAATAACCAAGGACAAAATAATAATCACGGTTATAATAGATTAGAAAGAACTGAGAAATGATCTGCTCAATTTAATGCAGAAGTTTAATTCAAAATAAAACAAAGCATTACATGTAGTATGACAAATATATGCTAATATAACAAATACAAAAGTAAATTTATGTGGTTAAAATAGAGAAATCTCCAAATCATCTTTGCATTTTTTTTTCCATTTTCTATCCCTGACATTTGTTTACATTTTATACAAATAATGTTGTCCAAATATTCCTTTTTTCTTCAGATTTAATTGTTCCTTTACTAATCTTACAAATATATTTATTTGTGTAATAATACATGTTCAGAACATTTCAGAATCCAGTTAAAGTTAGCTGTTCGTTTTTGCTTTTGAATTATATATGTACTGCTTGGCAGTTAACAATATTAAACTGATTATATTACCTTTTTCAGAATAATTTGTGTTGCCTAAAACTATTGTTTGTGCATTTATTTCAAGTCTCACTTTTGTTGTAAAAAATATCCTATTTGTGCTTTACCTGGAAGCTAAACTGAACCCGAGTACGTACGTCTGTCTGTACGTTGTCAGAACAGTGAGCGAATTACATCAAAGCTAAACCTCTAAAAATAACTAGAATTACAGTATTATTGCTTGACAATTATTATTATGTTTATTTATTTGTTGTTATTTATTTATTTATTTTTTTTTTATATTTTAATTTAAATTATTATTATTATTATTATTATTATTATTATTATTATTATTATTATTATTATTATTATTATTGGGGGTTCTTGGTTTTTTTTTTGCTTTTTTTTTTTTAATAAAGTAATAAATTCGATGAAAAAGATTTACACATCTGGCAGAAAGAATAAATTCAGCATAAAATGATTTTTGTTAAACAATGGTAAAAAAAAAAAAAAAAAAAAAAAAATATGTAGCAAATGTTACTATAGAAAAATAAACAGGCATGCAATGACACTAAATCAAACTGATTACGTACATAAATAGATCTGACTTATTAGGGCCTGTTGACCTTTTTAAAATCAGCACGTGGCCGTATCGTCTCAGTCACATTCTAATTTCTGCTTTATAAATTTAAAACTGAATTAAACTGTGCACAGTGACACTATATTTGCAGCATCTTAAATTAGTTTAGTTATTTGTAATAAAGAAAACTTAATCTTTATAGGCCTACTTGTGTCTAGCGTAGCCCGAATTAGAGATCAATCTATTTATACACCGATGTCGACAAAACCAGGTTAAGGTCGGTCGCGGTTTGTTTTCATGTTTTAGTTACGGTGTGCCGGAAACTGCTTGCAGAGTAAGTATCATCATTTCAATGTAACAGTTTAAAATGAAAGGGCAGAATTTCAAAAAATTAGATCTATATATATAAACTGTAAGAAATTAACTAACGGCAAGCGAGTACGTATTTAGAAACCTATCATCCTGGTAATTAAAGTATAGCTAGGTTTTAGAGATTAAAAAAAAAAAAAAAAAAGACGAAGAAAAAGACAAAACGTATTCTGCGTACTTACAAATTATGTTTTATTCGTTTTCTCAGTCCAGATTTAATTAATAACGAAGAATAACAACAAATGAGTGCAGTTTACAAATATTGCAGACAAATATGTACATTACGCACTTGTTTGTTTTGCACTGTTATTGCGCGAAAGGAAAATAGAGCATCGATCTGTCCTAAATACAGTTACGTTACGACCTAATATTTTGTAATGCAGCTGGAAATTTAGCTGCAAATATACAAAACAGTATGTGTGCATATGTATATTTTGAAACTGATGTCTGCTAATGAGACACAGTGGTCACGCCCCCCTCTAAACACACTAATACACCTTTAAAATAGCTAACTGGTCACGTGAAAGTCACTGATGAAGGAAGGCTGATGTGTTAAGGACTCATCATGCAACTGCTAAAAGGAAATACATGAAAGTTAATGCAGTGTCACGGTTTTTTTTTTTTTTTTTTTTTTTAATTATTTAATTAATTATATTTTTTATCAGTTGAAATTGTTTATTCAGTGTTGAAGCATGATATGATTCAGTTTTCAGCAAATATTAATTATTTCAAAGAGCATGTATAATTCTTCTTCTTCTTCTTCTTCTTCTTCTTCTTCTTCTTCTTCTTATTATTATTATTTTGTATTTCTAATTCTGTTGCATTTGCCTAAGACTGTCACTCTGATGTGACTGTAGTGTCAGTGTATTTTACTACAGTAGCATACAAGAAGAAAACGACTATTAAATCAGTAAATACACACAAACAAGCACAGATACAGTTTCATTTTTGTAAAAAAAAAAATATATATATTTTTAGATGGACATCACAGAGGATAGTGTGGAGGAGATGAGAAGGGTGATGGAGCTGGTGAGGGATGAGGAGGAAGTGTCCAGTGTGTTAGGAGAGGTGAAACAAGAACTGAATGAAATACTCACACAGCTTGAAAAGAAAACAAGAGTGAACAGTGACTGGTACAAAGATCAACTTACAAACACTGGCTTGTCAGACCGATGTCCACTGCAGCAGAGTGTGACAACAGTTTTACTGGAAAGTGATGTAACAAAGACTGATCTGTTGTCCAGAGCTACCAGTCTTTTAGTGGCAATAGGAGAACTGTACTTGATGGTTGGTGAGGATAATCAACTTGGTAACATGTTAGGAGTGAGCAGGATTCCGGGAAAGGAGAAGGATGAGATTATCAAGAAGAGTGATTCTAAACATGTAACACTGATGTATAAACATGGTGTGTACACTGTTTACATCATAGATGAAAAAAGTTGTGTCCATTCTGCAAAAATTATACAACAACAACTACAAAGTATACTTCAGAAAAATGTACAAAATGCTAAAGCAAAAGTAAATGACATCATTGCTTATACAGGAAAGCCGAGATGTGAATGGTTTGAATTTAGAAGTAAACTTTTGTTAGAGACTGGGGAAAGTGTCAGATGGCTGGAAGAACTGGAAAGTTCTATAGCTGCAGTTACATTAGAACAACAAACCTCTGCCGGAGACCCAGGTGAAAGATTAAAACATCTTCTGACAGGTTCTCGCTATTATGACAAAATTCTCAATGTTGTTGTTTATAAAGATGGTCAGGCTGGACTCATTATAGGTCACTCTAATATTGATTATCCTGGGGCCTTTGTATTTTCAGAAAAGTTGTTTGAAGTAGCAAAGTGTGTAGACATAGTTGAGAAAGTGATTTGTGAGATAGATGATGATGTTGGTGTTATGTTGAACTCGGGGAACGACTGTGAGGTGGTCATGTTGAATGTTCCAGTGTCGCGTGATGTTATTACAGTGATGTGTGACGCTGATGTTGTAGATGCCTGGTTAATACTGTCACTGCAGCTGACTCTCATGAAAAACAATCTCACTGACTACCTGCTTTCTTCCTACACTGGCAAGTTTCAACATGGCTACACAGAGCCAATGTACCCAGTCAGCAAAGAATCAAAATGTTTGATAGAAACAATGTTGAACAAAGAAAGTCATCAAGAACAACAACATCATTGTGAAATGGCCATTGAAAAACACAAGACTCTTTCACAGGCAAGTAGAGAAAGCAAAATTAACATAAACGCTGTTTTGTTCTTGTTGAGGAGGAGGCTGTCTAATCAAAGGATATCAAATTTCTTGGCTCATTTCAACAACCCTGATGTTGTTGTCACTGACTGTGGACAGGACTGGCAAGGCATTCATTGCTGGAGAGGGAATTCACCTTCACCCTGTCAGTTAACAGTGAACTACATGATCAAATGTGCAGCACTAAGCATTGTGATATCTAGTAGAGGAAAATTCACACCATTGATTCATAAACTAAAAACTGATTTAAAACGCAGTCTAGAGGAGATGGTGCAGTTGGTAGTACGACTAGCAATAAGGAAAGTCATGACAACTGACCTACCACTACAGCTAACACAGCATACAGAAACTGTGGACAGTTCTAACAAGAAGTGGGCTTTGGCATTGCATGCTGGGGCAGGAGCTACAATGGCAGCTGTACATAAACTGGCAGGAGGAATTCTGGGTGATAATGACAGTGTTGAAGAGATTGAAGAATATGCTCTGACTTCTGCTCTCAGACTGGGCTCTGACATGTTAAAATCAGGTCTTTCAAGCCTGGATTGTGTGCAGCAGGTTACTGCTGCATTAGAAAACTGTTTTCTGTTTAATGCTGGGAAAGGCTCAGTTTACAACTGTAAAGGTGATCATGAATTAGAAGCAGCTCTTGCTGATGGTGATCATGGTTTATATGGGGCTATGGTGTGCTTAAAAACTGTCAAAAACCCAATAGCAGGGGCTCGACTTGTTATGGACAAAACCAATCACTGCATACTAGCAGGTGAAGCTGCTGAAAAACTTTGTGAGGAACAAGGTCTGATTCTGGCTCCTAACAGCTATTTTCATACACATTATCGCAAACTGACACCAGCTGAACAAAGTGACACACATGGCCAGACTGTAGGGGCTGTGGCTGTAGATTCAAGAGGCAAACTGGCTGCTGCTTGTTCTACTGGTGGTCTTCGAGGTAAGATGCCAGGTCGTATAGGAGATACTCCAATCAATGGAGCAGGTTTAGTTGCCACAGGAAAGTGTGCTGTGTCCTGTACAGGGAAAGGTGAAGTTTTCTTACGTAACAGAGTAGCATCTTCAGTGGATGGACTCATGACATTTGGAGACAAAACTCTAAGTGCAGCTTGTGAAGAAACTGTCTCCTCTCTGTCTTATGGTGATGGAGGACTGATTGCTGTAGACAGAGAAGGTAACATAGAATGTGTGTTTAACTGTGCAGTATTGGCTACTGGCAAAGCCAACTCTAGTGGAGTTTTTGTGACAAAGATATTGAAGAAAGCAAATAATCAACACTGATAATAATAATAACTTTCTATACAGTCTCCAAATTCCATTTAATGAAATACTGCAAATTTCTACTAAACTACCAAATGCGCTCAGTGTTTATCTCATCTAACCAATGGCAATATCCATTCCTCTAAGGTTCATTTTCAAGCATTAGTTTGCCCTTCATGATAGTCAGTGTAGCTGCATAATGATATGCTGACAGGCTTGTTTAATCATTGTAATGTTGATACTTGAAAATACTGCAAGGAGTGATTAACTGTCTTTTCAAAACAAATCAAAGTTTTCCTTTTTATTTTAAACATCAAATGATGAGGAACTAAATATATGTTTAAATCAGATAAGGAATCCTAATTAGAAATAGGATTTTTAAATTATTAATAATTTAATTAGTTAAAAAATATACTTATGCTGTTTTAATTCTTCAAGATATTTTTAATTTGCTAATTCATGTACACCCATTTTCCACCACCAGAAAAAAGAAAAGAAAATAATAATAAATTTTGTAATCAAATTTGTCTGAGTTATCAAACTGTTAAGTATTAAAAAAATACTGGTAGTAATAGTGAAATATAATTCTGTGTGTGTGTGTGTGTGTGTGTGTGTATGTAAAATTACATTTAAGATGTAGACAAGGTTTAATTCAGTATCACAGATAATGGAAATTACAGATACATACAACAACATCATGTTCAGTTAGCCTACAACTGTGAGTTATTTTAACATTTTCTTTTCTTCAGTCTCGTCTTCAAATTATAAAATAATAAGATTTCTTTTACTTCTTGTGTGCGTTAATTCACTTTATTTTTACTTCACTTTTGTTTCACTGTTTTATTTTACGTAGTATATATTTCATTTTACTTTATTTTTACTTCACTTTTATTTCACAGTGTTTTAGTTTATGTAGAATATATTTCATTTTACTTTATTTTTACTTCACTTTTGTTTTATTGCATCTTGTTATGCATATGTTTTATTTTACAATATAACTTCTATTTCATTTATTTTTATTTGTTTTATATTTATCTTTTATCGTTTATTGTTTTATTTTGTGTTGAATTGTAATGTAGTATATTTATTTATTTATTTTTTTTTTTTTTTTTTTTTGGTGGTGGTGGTGGTGTTCTAAATTGAATTAAGAAACTCCATTGACAAAATGTTATCTTGTCTTTCCACAGTAGTTGAATGTAAGAAACGCATCCATTGACAAAATGTTTTTCATGTTCACCCATCCGTAAAACGTTTTTTATTACTTGTTATAATAAACGTGAAAACATACTAAAACGTAATACTGAAAACCTAACGAAACGTCGCCAAACATACTAAAACGAACGTAACGAAACATAATAAAACCATACAAAAACTGGAAACGTTATAATAAAACGAAAAACATAATAAAACGTAAAAAAACCTAATGAAACGTTATAATAAAACGTATTAAAACATACTAAAAACGTTAATAAAACGTTTAAAACATAAAAAACGTAATATTGAAAACCTAATGAAACGTTATAATAAAACGTAAAAACATACTAAAACGTATTTAAAAAAACATACTAAAACATACTAAAACGTAATATTGAAAACCTAATGAAACGTTATAATAAAACGTATTAAAACAATACTAAAAAACGTAAAACGTATTAAAACATACTAAAAACGAAAACCCTAACGAAACGTTAAATAAAACGTTAAAACCTAATGAAACGTTATAATAAAACGTATTAAAACATACTAAAACGTAATATTGAAAACCTAATGAAACGTTATAATAAAACGTATTAAAACATACTAAAACGTAATATTGAAAACCTAATGAAACGTTATAATAAAACGTATTAAAAACGTAGAATTAAATACGTTTCAAAACACCTGTCACTTTGCTTTCAACAAGTGTAAAAATAAATAAATAAATAAATAAAACACCTGTCACTTTGCTTTCAACAAGTGTAAAAATAAATAAATAAATAAATAAAAGAAAACATCAGAAATGCTGTGAAATGTATAGTCGAAGTATAAAAATGTTTATATAAAATAACAAAGCTCGTTTTTGGCTTGTCAAACAGTTTTGTCTTTTTATACCATAATAGCAGCTGGCGCGTGTTTTAGTTTTAAAGGGAGGAAAATTAGAACACCTCTATTTTTATAAAACATATTTATTTTTAAATATTTATAACCACGTGATGATTTTATATAAACATGACTTTTATTCTATGTCCTCTGTTATATCCACTTCTGTAGCAGAAATTTTACAAATAAACAAAACTGACTTGAAGGAAAAAGAAAGGAAACTGAATTGATACTTACCTCCCTTAGTTTAAAATGGACATGCAAGTGCTAGGTGAATTGGTTGAGATTAAAAAGACAAAACTGACTGAGCTGACAGGGACAAACTACCTGCGATATTATACATAACATAAAAACAAACAAAAAAAAACCCCAGAAAAAAACAAACAAGAAAAAAAAATACCAAAACAACACAACAAGTAACAACAACAACAACAACAACAACAACAACAACAACAACAATAATAATAATAATAATAATAATAATAATAATAATAAAATAAATAAGTAAATAAATAAATACACAAATATGAGAAATAACTTATAAGAAATCATTTTTGTGCCACGTAAAAGCATGTTACGATAATAAATGTGAGACAAAGCTTTCTTAAGATTTAAAAAAATAAAATAAAATAGGAAAACTAAGAAAATTTAAAACTTTAATTCTGGCAAAGATGATAAGATTATATATATATGTAAAAATAAAATCAAATGAAATTCAATATACTACAAAGACTGGGTCTGTAAACACGTTACGATTGGCTGAACGCGTTGAGTCGAGCTAATCGTGGTCTGATGTTGTATAACAAATATTCCAGTGTGTACATCTGAACACTTGATACGTTGTGAAAGGAAATTAGAGTGCTGCTTAATTTGTTAATGTCCTGTAAAAAAACAATAATAATAATTTTAAAAAATTCATGATAATAATAATAAATAAATAAATAAAATTAATATATACACAGGGTGGCCCAAAAGTAGGTTTACAGTTTTTACGTAGGCAATTTATTTTAAAATATAAGCATGTTTCAAGCATTAAACAGAAACTGTTTAATCTCTCAGGTGCTCAAAATGTCCTGCTTCAACATTGCAACATTCTTCAAACCTCTACATTATGTTAATTGTATTTAGCAAGTAACTTTAAGCATATAAACGATCGTTTAATAACTGTAAACCTACTTTTGGGCCACCCTGTAGATATATATACGTACGTACATACACGGGTACACATATATGCATACATATGTGCACACATACATACGTCCACATACATATATACACACATATTCATGTTTATTTTATAATATACAGTGGTAACTTTACTTAAGAGTTTAATTTGTTCCGTGGCCGAGCTCATTACTCAGTCTGCTCGTATATCAAATCAGTTTTCCCAACTGAAATTAATTGAAATACCATTAACCCATTCCAGCCATCCAAAAAACACCCAACCTTTTTGTAACGTGTTTTTAAATAAGAAAAACGTATTTATAAATAACAAATATTCTATTTAAAACAAAATAAAAGAGAATGTAAAGAAATGAATTGGTTTTGTAAAGTGTATTCGTTTTGGAGATCAGACAAATTATTTTAACGCCTTTGGCTGGAGTTGTAGCCTTTGTTGACTCCTTCTGAGTCAGTATGGTACATATCGTAACAGTGCTACGCTAGAACAGCCAAGCCACGTTGACTACACACACAGCTCACTCGTGTTTTTCTGTGATATCATGTTTCAGTTCAATGGACATCATCCGCATCTTCTTCTCACCACTTCCTCTGGACTCTCTTTCTTTGGATCTATGGTCAGAAAAAAGAAATTTGGCAAAATACTGCACAAAACGCGAACACAACACAACAGAGATACTTCCACGGTGAGGTAACCACTGATGCTGGCCGAATGTTGTGTTGTTCGTTGCGCCAACTAACAATATATATATATTCACACACAAAACTTATACAATAATACTTGCCTTTTCTAAAATTACTGGATACAGGGAACACATCCATTTTGGTTTATAGTTACATTTGTGGTTTGACATCGTGTAGAAAAGTATTTTTCGTGACTCGTCAGCAGCATTTTGTTCTTGTATTCCCAAACTCTTCAAGCACTGCTTGATTCTGCTCTGTGACTTTAAACATGTTTTGTCTTCATGCCGTATTTTTCTTAATCGTTGAAGACTTTCTTTGCTCAAAACATACTGCATCTGTTCTCTGGAATTGTTTACGTTTTCACTTTCACTGACATTGAAACTAAAAAAGATTGCATCTTCAGGATTTTTAACCGATAAAATGTTTCTTAAATTTTCCATTATAACGTAGGTTTTGACGTCAACTTTAAGTAACCAATCAGCGTCTTCCACGTGAGTATAGTAAATGTTTAAACGTCGAAACATATTTTTTTGTTTTTTATTTTTTCTGTTAATAATCTGAAATATGCTAGTGTTCATTCTGGTTATGATGATGTTGTTGCATCGTCGTGCCCACGTGTTTCTAGCGTGTTCAGCCAGATTCTCGTCTGCTGGTGAAGTCGTTATCCAACACAATACTCTTTGTTGTCTTCCAGGAGCTAAATACAACAAACAAACAAGTTACTACTACTACAACTGTTACTATTACCACCACCTCTTTACTGCTAGTCAAAACATCATCAATACTTCAGCTGTTATTTTACACACACACGAAAACACAAATTATCTGTAACTGTCTTTACATGTAACTGTAATTTTGGTAAATGACAAAAAAAAAAAAAAAAAAAAAAAAGAAAACCTATCATAAATAAATATTTACCATGATAACTACTGACATCTGAACTGGATCTGGACAGGATCACGTGAGCAATCAGGGACGACTGGATGGAGAAGTAACCCGAACGCTGGGTGGCCTGGTACGTGGATAGTAGAGAGAAGGTTACATAGATCATACTTCCGATAAAAAATCCAAACAGAAAAGGCATCTGTGGACACGTCGTTCTTTTCTCTGAGTCTTCCACGTTTTTCTTCATATCTTGATGTTATCCCATTTAACAAACTAAAAAATAAATCAGTATGTCACGTGACTTGCATATCTTTAAACACTAAATTTCACCTCTCGAAGTCTGAAACACTCCACACTGATAAACAGTTTCAGTTTAATGTAAACTGTATCCCATGAATTTAACAGAGAACAGAAGTCATTCCTATCATTTCAGCCACATGAAAAGGGGACATTTTACTTTATTCAGTAAATGTCAAGTTTTGATGGGTTTAACTGTACATACATGCAAACATACATTATACATATATACATAATACATACATACATACATACGTACATACATGCATACGTACGTACATACATACATACATACATACATACATACATACTTACATACATACATACATACATACATACATACATACAAGTGAACAATCACTCAGCATCCATTCTGGTGAGAAACCTTTTAAGTGTGAGGTTTGTGCAAAACTTCTCACGGCGTTTAAGTTTAAAATATCATCTGAAGATCCACGTGGAGAGAATCTGTTCTAAATGTTAAGTTTGTGCAAAATGTTTCTCATAGATTTAGCATCTTAAAACTCAGTCGAAAGTCCATACTGGTGAGAAATCATTGAGATGTGAAGTTTGTGTAAAATCTTTTTCAGGTAGTTTCAATCTTAAAGGTCACATGGAATTCCATTTTGTTGCGGAACCTTTAAGAATGATTGACGATAATAAAATATTAAAGTGATAACTTTTTGAATAAAGGAGAAACACGTGTACAGTATAAACAGAGTGTACAGTATAAACAGTATGTACAGTATAAACAGTGTGTACAGTATAAAAATGTGTACAGTATAAACAGAGTGTACAGTGAAAACACGAGTACAGTATAAACAGTATGTACAGTATAAACAGTGTGTACAGTGAAAACACGTGTACAGTATAAACAGTATGTACAGTATAAACAGTGTGTACAGTGAAAACACGTGTACAGTATAAACAGTGTGTACAGTATAAACACGTGTACAGTATAAACAGAGTGTACAGTATAAACACGTGTACAGTATAAACAGTGTGTACAGTATAAACAGTGTGTACAGTATAAACAGTATGTACAGTATAAACAGTGTGTACAGTATAAACACGTGTACAGTATAAACAGAGTGTACAGTATAAACACGTGTACAGTATAAACAGTGTGTACAGTATAAACAGTGTGTACAGTATAAACAGTGTGTACAGTGAAAACACGTGTACAGTATAAACAGTGTGTACAGTATAAACAGTGTGTACAGTATAAACACGTGTACAGTATAAACAGTGTGTACAGTATAAACAGAGTGTACAGTGAAAACACGTGTACAGTATAAACAGTATGTACAGTATAAACAGTATGTACAGTATAAACAGTGTGTACAGTATAAACACGTGTACAGTGAAAACACGTGTACAGTATAAACAGTGTGTACAGTAAACACGTGTACAGTATAAACAGTGTGTACAGTATAAACAGTATGTACAGTATAAACAGTATGTACAGTATAAACAGAGTGTACAGTGAAAACACGTGTACAGTATAAACAGTGTGTACAGTATAAACACGTGTACAATATAAACACTGTGTACAGTATAAACAGTGTGTACAGTGAAAACACGTGTACAGTATAAACAGTGTGTACAGTATAAACAGAGTGTACAGTGAAAACACGTGTACAGTATAAACAGTGTGTACAGTATAAACAGTGTGTACAGTGAAAACACGTGTACATTATAAACAATGTGTACAGTGTAAACACGTGTACAGTGTAAACACGTGTACAGTGAAAACACGTGTACAGTATAAACAGTGTGTACAGTGAAAACTCGTGTACAGTATAAACAGTATGTACAGTATAAACAGTGTGTACAGTATAAACAGTGTGTACAGTATAAACACGTGTACAGTATAAACAGTGTGTACAGTATAAACAGTGTGTACAGTGAAAACACGTGTACAGTATAAACAGTATGTACAGTATAAACAGTGTGTACAGTATAAACACGTGTACAGTATAAACAGTGTGTACAGTATAAACAGTGTGTACAGTGAAAACACGTGTACAGTATAAACAGTATGTACAGTATAAACAGTGTGTACAGTATAAACACGTGTACAGTATAAACAGTGTGTACAGTATAAACAGTGTGTACAGTGAAAACACGTGTACAGTATAAACAGTGTGTACAGTATAAACAGTGTGTACAGTGTAAACACGTGTACAGTGTAAACACGTGTACAGTGAAAACACGTGTACAGTATAAACAGTGTGTACAGTGAAAACACGTGTACAGTATAAACAGTGAGTACAGTGTAAACACGTGTACAGTATAAACAGTATGTACAGTGAAAACACGTGTACAGTATAAACAGAGTGTACACACGTGTACAGTATAAACAGTATGTACAGTGAAAACACGTGTACAGTATAAACAGTGTGTACAGTGTAAACACGTGTACAGTATAAACAGTATGTACAGTATAAACAGTATGTACAGTGAAAACACGTGTACAGTATAAACAGAGTGTACAGTGAAAACACGTGTACAGTATAAACAGTGTGTACAGTGTAAACACGTGTACAGTATAAAAAGTATGTACAGTATAAACAGTATGTACAGTATAAACAGTGTGTTCAGTGAAACCACGTGTACAGTATAAACAGTGTGTACAGTGAAAACACGTGTACAGTATAGTGTGTACGGTACAAACAGTGTGTACAGTATAAACAGTGTGTACAGTGAAAACACGTGTACAGTATAAACAGTGTGTACAGTATAAACAGAGTGTACAGTGAAAACACGTGTACAGTATAAACAGTGTGTACAGTATAAACACGTGTACAGTATAAACAGTGTGTACAGTATAAACAGTGTGTACAGTGAAAACACGTGTACAGTATAAACAATGTGTACAGTGTAAACACGTGTACAGTATAAACAGAGTGTACAGTATAAACAGTGTGTACAGTGTAAACACGTGTACAGTGAAAACACGTGTACAGTATAAACAGTGTGTACAGTGAAAACTCGTGTACAGTATAAACAGTATGTACAGTATAAACAGTGTGTACAGTGAAAACACGTGTACAGTATAAACAGTATGTACAGTATAAACAGTGTGTACAGTATAAACACGTGTACAGTATAAACAGTGTGTACAGTGTGTACAGTATAAACAGTGTGTACAGTATAAGCACGTGTACAGTATAAACAGTGTGTACAGTATAAACAGTGTGTACAGTATAAACAGTGTGTACAGTGAAAACACGTGTACAGTATAAACAGTATGTACAGTATAAACAGTGTGTACAGTATAAACACGTGTACAGTATAAACAGTGTGTACAGTATAAAGAGTATGTACAGTGAAAACACGTGTACAGTATAAACAGAGTGTACAGTGTAAACACGTGTACAGTATAAACAGTATGTACAGTATAAACAGTATGTACAGTGAAAACACGTGTACAGTATAAACAGTGTGTACAGTGTAAACACGTGTACAGTATAAACAGTATGTACAGTATAAACAGTATGTACAGTGAAAACACGTGTACAGTATAAACAGAGTGTACAGTGAAAACACGTGTACAGTATAAACAGTGTGTACAGTGTAAACACGTGTACAGTATAAAAAGTATGTACAGTATAAACAGTATGTACAGTATAAACAGTGTGTTCAGTGAAAACACGTGTACAGTATAAACAGTGTGTACAGTGAAAACACGTGTACAGTGAAAACACGTGTACAGTATAAACAGTTAGTACAGTATAAACAGTATGTACAGTATAAACAGTGTGTTCAGTGAAAACACGTGTACAGTATAAACAGTGTGTACAGTGAAAACACGTGTACAGTATAAAAAGTGTGTTCAGTGAAAACACGTGTACAGTATAAACAGTGTGTACAGTGTAAACACGTGTACGATACAGTGTGTACAGTGTAAACACGTGTACAGTATAAACAGTGTGTACAGTGTAAACACGTGTACAGTATAACAAGTGTGTTCAGTGAAAACACGTGTACAGTGTAAACACGTGTATAAACGGACAAATAAAGGTACATAAACAAATCATTAGACGATGGGAAAGAAGGAGACAGACAGACATATTCTGACTGACACAGAGACGCAACTGAACTCAGTTATAAATGTTATGTGTGTAATACTCATTATGATTCATCTCACAGTTTTACATGAACTGTCAATACCAGCTTGCGTAAAACTTGTATTAAATTTGACAACATTGTATATGTTAGAGACGCACATCTAAATATAATCTACACACACAGACACAGCAGTGCACAGTAACTGGTTAAAATTATGTCAACAGAACACTTTGAAATCCCTGCGTTAAATTTCTATCGAATGTAGAGTTAGCCTAAATAAATTTGTGAAACATCATTCAGAGTTTTGCTTATATTTTATTCAAACAAATAACTCGGGGCAAAATCAAATATTTCTGTTTAGGTCTGTCGTTTTGTTTTTGGTTATTTCGGTCTTGTGGTGTTTGTTGGGCGAGCTCGTGCACGATTAAGCCTGTGGGAGTCTGCAGCTTGTTATAACGGGTCCTGCATTTCAGAAAAAACAACATACACTGTCGTTAACTAATTTGTTTGTTTGTGATGAATGGAATAAATTTAAAAAAATAAAAATCTATTAATAAATAAATAATAAATAAATAAATAAATAAATAAATAATCATTACGAATAAACACTAATCCAGGGAGAATTATTTTATTGAAGTGAATACTGTTACATAGGTATGTTTTTTGAACGAGTCGAAATATAGTTTAAAGGTGAACTGTTTTGTGTTTTCTTTTCTGAGCAATACACACAATTACCACGCATTGTTTAGAGGGTTTTAAACTTTGTGACACCTGTTGCTTCAAGGCGCACGTTATAATAACTAACTTAAAAAAATATGAGACAAATGATTCAAACGAGATATCTGAGAAGTTTTAACAGGCTCAAAATAATGTTATGAGAAATGATGATTAATCGCGATGTGCCTATTTCACCAGTCAACTTGTGAGTATTTAGTGCGGTGTCCTCAGCAGTTGTTACTTTTCTTACTGGGTTAATCCGGCTCTGGGGCCATCCGCACTTGGATCTGCTTCAGTGAACAAACTCGAACGTTCTAGGTTGCTTACCTGTGCAAGTTATATTTGTTTACATTTCCACATCGTTCTACATCGATCTGAACCCGCTTTGTTACATATCTGCTTTTTCGTGTTGATAATAGCCTACATTTCATACTTTATGCTTAAACGGTTCAATTTTAGCAATTTAAAACACCTTTGTGTAATGGATAATTCGAAAAAATAAAAAAAAAAAAAAAAAAGAAAGAAAGAAAGGGAAGACATTATTGAAAATAAGATAATTAAAAAATAAAAACTAAGGTACATTATAAAGCAAGGCTGTGATTTGAATATTAAATAACTTTACCTTTATTTTTAGCTGTCCAGAAACTGCATATTCTGCACACACGTTTAACAGATGAAAACATTTAGTATCCGTATTTCTGCTTACGCACGCAATTTTTATTGAGATGATTTGATACTTGACTGTACATGAATAAGATCTTCATGTAAATTCATAGATTCAGTTGTTTCTGCATGAGTGAAAGTTAGATTTAAATGCACATTAAAGCCTCGTGACAAAACGATCAGATAAAAAGTTTGCTTGCACTGATACAACATGCTGGTTACTGTGTACATTTTTTATGATTGGGATTATTCTTCAATAAACTTAGCTATAGCTGGAGGAAAGTAGGTTGAGATACTGAATGAGATATTAGCTAATACACACACACACACACACACACACACACACACACACACACACACACACACACACACAAACACGTATATAAAAATATTAAAAATACATACATACATGAATGCAAGCACCCATCTGCATGATGCCTACAAAACTATCCTGTCTACTACAATGTTTATCCTCGATAAGTAGTACAGTCTGTCCTGTTAGAAAGGTGCACGTACTCCATTCACTATGTCAATATATACACGCTGAATAAACTGTACTGACTACGTCACACCTATTGTTTTTTCAACGTCATACTTATTGTTTTGGTAACGTCATACCTACTGTTTTCACTGTGTCTCTCGCTTGATCAAAACAACGTACTTACCACACGACTGGAGTTAATACGGCGAGTTCAGTAAGATGTTTCACATTCAATCAATTGCATGCAGCAGATGTTTAGTTTGTCCACATCACTGTTAGTAAATACTCCACGTGTAGTACACAATCAGGTATTCATACATAGATGCATAGATCAGGGGCGGGTCCAAGAATTTAAGAAGAGAGGGACTCTCACTTTCTATTAATTATTTCTTTTAATGAAGTTAATCTTATGGCAATCGGGATACATGTATCTTTAGTCATTTTAAGTCTTCAGGTTTTATTTTTCGTATTAGTATTGTAGGAACATATAAACACTGCGGAGGTTTCAGTAGAGAACCAAATTACTTCTAATGCGAAGCAGTGAAGTGAGACTCCCCTCGCTCAGAGTTGATCTAAGTGAAGTTGTATGTCTCCTCACTGTTAGGGCAATGATACATATAAGAGTACGACCAAATCTGGTCTTTGCTGCTCAGGTTTAGCGCCAGTAACAGCGAAACGGCCGCAGTTCGGTGTGAAGGGTCTTAAACTGAAGAAATCATCTCTACAAGCCATGAACATCCTCTTTCATCTATATTTACTATTACTGCTGGGGTGAGGCTGAACAAAGCCGACATTAAGCTTGGGGAAGTATTCCACGGAACGTACTGTCGGGTGCATGGCACTGCTGCAGCTATCCTAGTAAAGAGACCTGGGACGCCCGAGCCTGGATCGTTTGCGCCATGTGCTTGAAGAGTTTATCAATGAGCAGAAATAGATTTACTGAATCAATCCATACCCGGTCAACGACGCAGACAACAGCATTTAAAACACTCAACTGAAGAGAATGTATCGCCACGGGACGTTTTCGAATTTTTCATATAAGACTCTGTTAGTGTCCATAGAAAAAACGATTGTTTAAATAATTAAGTACACAACATCTCATGATAATATTGTACAACGATATAAAACATTCATGTAGGAAAAAACAAACGACAAAAATAACACTAATAATGATGACGACGACGACGACGACGACAACAACAACAACAATAATAATAAAACAGCACTCTAAAAAGACGATCATCTTTCTGTTGTTTATGTAAGATAAATAAATTTGTTAATTAATATTAATATGATTTTCATTCCGTAATGATGTATTGCAACAGAATTCATTAGTCTGATAATAATAATAATAATAATAATAATAATAATAATAATAATAATAATAATTAAAAATAATAATAGTTACAAAAGTTATAATAAAATACAATTTGATAAATAAATAAATAATGGAAAAACACAGACAAAACCCAAAGTGTATAACGTTTTCTGATAATCGGTTAGAACTCTTAACGACAAAAAAAAAAAAAAAAAAAAAAAAAATAAAATCACACCAACACCAATAATAATTAAAAAAAATAAAGTGTTTCTTTCACTTTCTTAATCTTTTTACATAATAATTTGGTGTTTTCAACTTTAAATAGGAAACTAAAATGTATGGTGAGAGACACATATAAAGGCTACCTTATCACAACAATTTGCATTATGTTTTAACAAACTTTATCATGAAGACTGTTCGACCTTTCTGCATGTGTTTCGTGTTGTTGTTTAAAATCATTACATGAGACATTTTACTGATTGGTTTTAATGCTGTTACATAATTTTCAATAAAATCTCTAAACGTAATGTTATCGATACAATAAATTAACTCACAAGCTCACATAAAGAAATTAAGCGTTTGTACTGAATTCATAATTATTTAGTTTTTCTAGGGGAAAAAAATAAGAATATAAAAACAAGAATAAGAAAAAAAAAAAAAAAAGGAAAACAAAATTCAACAACCTACTTCCATGTAGCACTATAAATCATCATTAGATGTTTACAATTAATTTGCATATCTTATGACGTCAACCAATTTTACAAAATGGCTGCGGAAGTAAAATACCGTATTTAAAAAATAATAATTATAATAAAAAATATGAACAAAAAAAGACCAATTGACGACAAATAATATTTTACTGGATATTGTTGGAAGTTATTTATAGAAGTATATTTTATTTTTATTTATTTATTTATTTATTATTATTATTATTATTATTATTATTATTATTATTATTATTGATTCTATGCTAAAGGCAAAAGATGGATCTTAGGCCCTAAGTTAGAGGGGTAAAAAAGAAAACTAGAACTGTTCGCTACTGTTCACTACAATATTCAAAGCAGTAGCAAAATTTAGTACAGTAATGAAAATGTAATATAATATAACACATATGTATGTGGTTATTACATCTGTAAAGCAACGCATGCAGAATTAATATACACAAAAATAGGCGCGCGTGAACACCGACATGCATCCTAACATTCAGGAACACACACACACATATACACACAGGTGGAGACAAGCAAAATGTACAAAGAAAATGACAAAGACGAGAAGTAAAATACATACAGCGTGCTGGATGTTCAGTTTACAGACAACAGATGTTTAGTTAAATGTGACAGGCTTACATAAACTTCTCTTTTTTATTTATTGTTTTTTAAAATTTATGTATTCATATATTCGTGTGTGTGTGTGTGTGTGTGTCTACATACATACATATATATATACAAATATACAAACATATGTAATATATATGGACAAATACACACAGACACACACGCACACACAAACACATACAAACACACATGCAAGTCAGTGGTCCATAATCCATAGTCAGCAACACACATACCAAAAATTGTAAATATATCATAAATATAGTCACTCAATATTATAATCATGAATCATAACAGCAAACTGATTTTACATATGATAAGTTTACTGTGTTTTAATAAGGTTATACCTGTGTACAATCATTGTCTTAATAAGTGTATGTGTTTACAATCCCTGTCTTAATATGTTTACATGTGTTTATTACAATTATTTATCTTAAGTTTACAGATGTTAACAATCACTGTCTTAGTATGTTTACAGATGTTTACAGTCACTGTCTTAATACATTTACAGATTATTGCAGTCACTGTCTTAATAAGTTTACAGATTATTACAGTCACTGTCTTAATAAGTTTACATGTTTACAATTGTCTTAGTAAGTTTACATGTTTACAATCATTGTCTCTGTATTAATAGATGTTTTCAGTCACTGCCAGTAAGTTTAAAATGTTTTCAGTCTCTTTGTTGTATCTCAGTACACTCGTGTTTCACTTAATGAATGGAACTACATGTATCTCACTTTTTATGCTGAGCTTGTTGTACAAATTCAGGTTATCTGATAAACATTTGTGAACAATTCTCATTTAAAACTCAGTTTGACATTGCGATAAAGACAACAGGTTTAGAAATCGGCAAAAAAAAAAAAAAAAATTATATATTTGCTTTCTGAATTTGCACCAACTTTTTATTCTCCTTTTTATTCACATGTAAACATATTAAGACAGTGATTGAAAGCACATAAACTTATTAAGACAATAATTGTAAACAGCTTTAAACTTATTAAAACACAGATTATAAACATATGTAAACTTATCATATGTAAAATCAGGAGCATCAGTCAGGTAACATGTCTGTCAACTAATTAATTATTTGCTAACAGGTTCTCTGTAGACACAAAGACTAATTCAGTTTAACAAATACTTCATTAGTAACAATGAATTTTCAGTGGAACAAATAGTAAACAATTCACAACACAGTTATTCAAGGTCAGCTAGCCGTCAGTTTAAAGCTTTTATTTGATTTCTGTATCATGGTGACAGTTTATCATTTTATATCATGTTTGTTTAATTTTTTCATCTGTAAAAGAAATTACAGCCATGCAAACATCACTGTAAAGTGTAATTTAAATTACCTAAAGGTTTACATTAATGTGTCATGACTGAGAACTAATTCATTTTACTATTGCTACGAGGAAAAGTGTCTGTCATTTAACACATTTTGTTATATAATATTTTATCTGTGTAATTATTTCTTTCTGTATAGTATTTGCTTGCCATGAAAGGTAAAAAAGTATAAAAAAAATTAACCTCAAAAATAAAAAAAACATTAACATAATAATGATAAAAAATATAAATAAGTAGAAAGAAAAAAATAGTAATTAATGAAAATAAAAATAAAATAAAAAATAAATAAAAATTAAAAAAAAATAATAAAAGAAAATAATAAATAAATTTTTTATTTAAAAATAAAATAAATAAAAATAATAATAGAAATTAAATAAAAAATAAAATATGTAAGTTATATTTTTTTATGTAATGGATACCATTGACTTGACCTCTGCTATAATTGTATGCAGTTTTTATTTTTCTAACACAATGTAACGTGTAGGTAACATCAAATTTTTATTTTGTGCTTGTCTCTGCTGGAGCAGTTAGTACTAATCTCTGTTTAAAAGAATTCTTAGTTGTGGATGTAAATAAAATTATAGGTCAACTGGTACTATAGAAATATTATTTACCTGAAATTTGTTATTTTAAATTTGAATGTCACATTAAAAATACGATCAGTTACACATTCAAATTATTCAATTTAAAATTTTTGATTATACGATAATGTACATTTCTTATTTGCTTGAATTGTTTTAGATTAATATAAAAATAAAACAAATGTTTGTTTTTTTATATGATTTGATTGTTTTATATTGTTTAACTATTTTAATGAAAAGTAAACATTAAAAATGTGTGGTTGTGAAAGTAAATTACACAGTTATTTTGCAAGCTAAATTATGAACCAGATAACTGCAGAACTTGTTATCACTCTCTGTCAATGACTGCAGTTGTTGACCTATTTGGGGCACTTGTATTTTTCTGAAATGGCCACACAGTTTTGACAGTTTGGAGCGAGAACTGGAAAATGGCAAACTTTTCTAACAACAATTATGTTTCTTCTTCATTATCAGATTTACACGAGTTAGCAAAGTCCAGTGTAAAACAGAGTTTGTGTGTGATGTGAGCACAAACAAGCAGATATCAGTTTTACAGACGGGAAGAATCCCTGAGCTTACAATAAAACTTCAGCTGTTCAACATAGAAAATAATGAGAATTGATTGATGACATCTGAACATCAATAGTGAACATATGTTCATTTTATAAAAACACTCACAAAATGGGATTTTTTTATTATTATTTTAAATCAATCAATAAATAAAAAATTAAAAAAAAAAATTGCTGCATTCAGGTCAAAGCTAACAATAGACTAATAAAAACAGTGACAATAAAAAAGCAAGTAAAGAAAGTTTTACTGTGTATGAAATGTGTGTCAATGTTTGTATGTAGGTGTGTTTGTGTATGTAATTATGCATGTATGTAGAAATGTGTGCGTGTGTGTGTGTGTGTGTGTGTGTGTGTGTGTATGTTGTTTTACAACATCACAGTTAATGCAACAAAGTGATAACCTACCTTTATGCATTTATGATTTTTAAACTGTTTATTAATTAAAAAAAGAACAAATAGTTTTACTGGTGCTTTTTAAATTAAGTTCAAAGTAATATTTAACAGGTAAGTGAGAAAATGGAAGTATTTAAATATTTTCATAATATAAAAAAAGAAAAGAAAATCATACTGATAATTTAATAATAATTGTCCTCAATGATTTATTGTGCATTTATTTATTTACTATATATAACTCACAGTTACATATTTATTTTTACTATTTCATACAAAATTATCATTCATACTGACCGATGAAGAATAAAGTAACAAATAAACATATTATACTAATATATAACAGCTGTTACCTCAGCCAAACATAACCTTCTTTTTTATAATTATATTAATGTTTGTTTTGTATTAAGGGGACCTATTAGACAAAATGACAAAATTTGAATAAACCAAATAGTTTTTTTAGTTTTTAACACTACCATTTAGAAAATATATATAAAAATGTTGTTTTTTTTCAGGTAGTTTTTTGCAAAAGGAAGTACATATACACAGATAACACAGTAATAATGCATAACATCAACCCTACAGATGTAATAAGTGGAAATATGGTTTATAAAATGTACGACATATCATATTTTGTACTATCCTAACATTTTTGGCAAGATGCTGAATGAAAACTATTTGTGCTAGATTTCAAATTTGGAATATATATATATAAACAAAATAACAGAAAGTAAATCCTGGAATTTTAAAAAACAATTTTATATAATGTTTATATAAATTTTCTCTTGTTTCAAAATAAGAATGAAAAACATATATATATATATATTTTTTATTACTATATATTTTGAAGTATGTAAATAGAGATCAATTTCTTTCTGTTATTTTGTAGAAAGATACGTCTGATGAACACAAATGGTTTGGATATATATATATATAAAAATTTGGGTTAGAGATGTTAATAAACTGGGATACTAAAACATTAAAAAATCCAAACATAAAAGGAACTATATGTCATAAAAATAAACTAGTATTAGTTTTTTGATGTAACAAAGGGGGTTATTTTCACCCATTTTTAATTTTGTAACATAATAAATAAGGATTTTTTATTTTTTCCACATGACTCCTTAACACAAACAGACACATGCACACAAAGATGTATTTGATTAATATGACTGATATGACATATTCATGAGCAATCAAATCAGGATTTATCCACCTTTAAACTGTTAATGTTAATAATATAATATAGCCTACTTTTGTTGTTTAGGTATTATAAAAATTTGTATTTTTTTTTCTTACTTTAAATAGAATAAATAAATAAATAATTACTAAATCACATCTTATCTGAAACTGCTATATAAATATTTTATTTATTTATTTCCACCTTTGTTTTTACTAAAACGTTACTGAAAATGAAATGAGCATAGTTCAGGAATGTATTTCTAAAAATAATAAAGTACTGTGTCCAAACGTATTGTTAAATATATTAGATAAATTATAATAATATTAAAACATTTTAAAAATAACTTGCTTTTATTTTGTATGTCAATTTCAAATTAATCTTACTAAAACACTTTTTTTAACAGTTCGAAATTACTAAGTTCGTGCGAATAACAAATTGACATGTTCACTGTAATAATATTTCTTTATTATTTCTATTAATAATCCTTTGTTTGTCCAGCATTGTGTTGTTTTTATGTCAATTCACAGATGCATGTAAATACCAGATATTATGGGGGTTTTGTGCTTTGAAACTCTGGTTGTAGAGCAACCTCCAGATATAAACTCGAACATATTGACTACACCGGAAAGTGAAAAAGCAAGATTTAAGGGAAATAACTCTTACCGAAAAATGTTCTTACTTTCTTTTCAAAAAGATAAAATAATCATCATTTCCGTTTATATTATTATTATTATTTTTTTTTAGCTTGGCGAGAAACATGGATAGTTTATTTTTCTTTTAAATTAATTTTTAAATTTGCTAAGATGTCATCTGAAGATAGAGCTAAGCGTTACGAGAAAATAGAATTTTTAGGCGAAGGACAGGTAAACATTTTTTTTTTTTTTTAATTTAATTTAATTTATTTATTAATTATTATTATTTTAACAAGTGAATGAATGAATGAAATTATGAAAGAACCATTTAAATAATAAAATATTAATTTTAATAAATAACAAATATATATTTTTCTTCTGTACCTGTACACCTACGTAACGTAGTCACTTAGTGGTACTTACAGTGATTTAAATTGTTCTGGTTTTTAACTTACTTCAGTTATTTTTATTGTCACACGTTTTATTTGACAACACCAGATTATGAAATTCCGAACATTAATAAATGAATGAGTTGTTACACAGATGATAGAACGCTGGTACTGACAGAGTGTACTGAGTTCTTTGATATTATTATTATTATTATTATTATTATTATTATTATTATTATTATTATTATTTATTATTTAATAATTAGTTACCTAGTTGCAGATTAAAGGTATTTCTCCAGCCTGTTGCTTGATGACAAACATTTCTATGATGTCTTTTTTTTTTTTTTTTTTTTTTTTTTTTATTGTAGTTTGCCACAGTTTATAAAGCAAGAGATAGAAAATTAGACAGAATAGTTGCAGTGAAAAAGGTTGGTTTCACAAATAATCTCTGACAAAGCATGTTCCAAGAATTTATATTTAAATATTATTATTAATTAATTAATATATTGTTTTGTTTATATTTTCACTTATTATAAACTGTCAAAAGAGGCAGATGTCAGTCAAATTGTATTTTTAATTATTATTATGATTATTATTATTATTATTATTGCACTTTTTTGTATCATTAGTTTGTATTTATAATTTGTTTTGAACAATGAGGACTTTAAAGCAGCATTTCCAGACATATTTGTTTTTTGTTTATAAACTCTACTGTTATATGGATACCACTCTGTGAACCATAAAATTTAATAAAATATGATTCATTATTCTAAAAGAAATACAAGCTGTTGACTACATATACATTTACTAAGTTTATATTTGGAAAATCTACAAAATAAAACTTTTTGAAAGTGAAAATAGAAGGAACATTTAATGATTGTAGATGATCAATATTTGTAATTTTATGGAAAGTAATTGCATAAAAACGTCTTTAAGTTCTCAAGTATTTACATTCATTGCTGTGTTATTGAAAACTGTAGTTAATTTTTGGGAAAATAAATATTCAGACAGATGCAAAAATAACATTTTTGTTTCTGTGTAGATAAAAGTAGGGACACGAGCGGAAGCTGCTGATGGAATCAACCGAACTGCTCTTAGAGAAATCAAACTTCTACAGGAACTGAGTCACAAGAACATCATTGGGGTATCAGATTAATATTTAGTAACAGACAAGAAGAAAACTGATAAGAGACTAATCTAAATGTCTTCGATTTTGGTACATCTAGAGAGAGAGTTAGTGAGGGAGAGAGAAAGAGAAATAATTATGCTTTTATTTAATTGATATCTAGTGATTTAAATACACTGACTGAAGATGTTGATTTACTGTACTGATGCATGGAACTGGTAGACAGTAAACAACTTCTGCTGAGAGACAAATACAGGAGCTAGAACTGTCAGTATATTTCAAATGGTGTTTAATAAACAAAAATGATGTTGTTTTTTTCAGTTGTTAGATGTCTTTGGTCACAAATCAAATGTTAGTCTTGTATTTGACTTCATGGAAACTGATCTTGAGGTAACAAGCAACACATTTTTTAAATATTAATTTGATTTCTTTTTCTCCTCCTTTCTTCTTTGATATCTCTATTTGTGCAGTTTTAAAACATCAGTTTGTCATGTACAAAAACTACACTTATTTCAAAATGATTATTTTCAATTTACATCTCTTTTTTAAACACACACACACACTTATTCTTAGCCTCTATATATTTGCAATGAGGAAAACAATTTGTAATTCTGTACTTTCATACTTTTGTGTTAGTAAAATAGTATGTGTATCGTGAAACGTGAGATTCTTTGCCTGTATTTGAAGTTTTGTGTTTCAGATAATAATAAAAGACACAATGACGGTGTTGACCACGGCTCACATCAAGTCGTATCTGCTACAAACTCTGCTTGGGCTGGAGTATCTTCATTCACACTGGATACTACACAGGGTAACTCCAATTCGTTTTTCATTTTTTTTAAATTACAATTTCTCAGAAAACACAAAATATAAGTTTTAACACGATCAGCGTTTGTTTATTTTATCTTTACATATGATGAACTTGAAGTTGTAACATTTTATATTTAACAGGTAAATACATATACTCACATACATATAAAAAGATATGCACAGACACACAAACATACACACAGATGTACACATATGACAGACAAACATACAGATACACACACACACACACAAAGAGATGAACAGTTTTTCAAACAATGCATGTTTTTGTTTACTTTGCAGGATATGAAACCAAATAACTTGCTCATCAATGACCAAGGAGTCCTCAAAATTGGAGACTTTGGTCTTGCTAAATTCTTTGGCTCACCAAGCAGGCCATACTCTCATCAAGTAGTAACAAGGTGAAAAAACGTTTTAACAGCAGGATATTTTTTCTGATCTTGTTACATGTATGAATGTCATTGTTCTGCAGATACTATGGAGATATGTAATTAAACTGTTTCAGCTGTTTTCCTAATATAATGTGAAACTACAACAAACCAAAGCTAAGTAAGTGTTTGAAAAAACAGATAAAAAAGAACTGAGCAAATCATTAAACTGAATCAGTAAAAATAAGATAAAGTATAACTAATCAACACGAAGTGTTTGCTGCATGAAAACTGACAAAATGTTTCTCACATGGTTTATACTTCACCATAATCAAAACTCATTTCTACATGCTTCAACTCTGCTGTAGTAAAACAAATGTTTATTATCTAAAACTTTGATGAGATGTTTTGTGAACTATTTAAGTGTTTTGCAGATGGTACAGATGCCCAGAACTGTTGTTTGGAGCGCGCTACTACAGCACTGGGGTTGACATGTGGGCAGTCGGCTGCATTCTCGCTGAGCTGCTCATCAGAGTGAGTGTCACAGTCTTACTCATCTACAGTTTCATGTCAAAGTTAAATATGTGTGTTTCTATATATATACAAGTGATCTTTCATTTTTTTTCAAATTGTAAAACAAATTCTTCATCATAGTTGATTTATTTTGGAACCTGCATGGCAGATGAGAATGAAGTCACAAACCTGCTTTAGCTAGTACTCAAAAAATATTTGTTATTTTGATCATAAAAAGTGCTTACTTATCTAATGATTATCAATGGAAGAAATAATAATCATGAATTTATGTTAGAGATGTTTTAGAAGGAAGATATTTAACTAGATATATCGTTACAGCCTCACAAGCTGTAGATACAGGAGTGTTATCAGAATGACATAATAAATATAAATATTTTCATAACAAAGTAACTGAGCATTAATCACAGATTTGATGTGCAGAGTCATGTCTTCAAACTTTCCTTATATTGTTTTGTCTGGTTTTTGTAAAAGCATTTACTGTGTCTGTCAGAGGTTTAGTTTTTAATGTAACATAAAGAAATAAGTGTAACATCTTCCCTGACTGGCTGTTTTATTCTTAGTTAGTTTTTTTATTATTATTATTATTATAAGTATTATTATTATTATTATTATTATTATTATTATTGGTGCTGAGGCAAAGACAAAGTTGAAATCAACACAAATGTTGACTATGATAAAGATTTCTCTTTTTTCCAGGTTCCTCTTCTTCCAGGAGACTCTGATCTTGATCAGCTAAGTAGAATTTTCCAGGTTCTTGGCACACCAACAGAGAAAGATTGGCCAGTACGTATTTTTAACAAATGTTAAAAATTGCTGTCACAATGTCACCCAAACCAAACATTTTAGGATAATATTTTTGTTTTACTCCATTTATTTATTTAATTAAAAAAAAAAAGCCCATTTCCAAACGTATTTTATTTATGTTATTTTAACCAGGATATGAAGTATCTGCCAGACTACATTGCTTTTAAAAGTTACCCTGGTCAGCCATTAAGTGAGATTTTTATTGCTGCCAATGACGACCTCATTGAACTGATGGAAAAACTCCTGTCCATGGATCCGCTAAAACGATGCACAGCAACAGAGGTTTGTCACACTTCCAGTCTGATTTAGATCTTATTGTTTGTCAAAAACATCAGTTACAGTGGTTTCAACAAATCTTCATTTAAGTCAGTTATTTGAAACTGGATGATGCAGTTTTATCATTCAACTAATTAATTTGATCTTTCTATTTTTCTTCTGTTGATAATTTTTGTTCTATTATTTATTATTTGTTGAGCATATTTTTATTCATTATTTCCCAGTGTTGAATTACACACACAGCACATGAACACAGTGATATTAAAAGATGTGTCGTGGTTATTCATGAATTGTGTGTGTACATACATATACATGGTACATGTACTTGTCAATGTATTTGGGTTGAGCTGTTTCTAAATTTTATTTACAGAAATGACAAAGCCAGTAGCAGAATTTGACAACTGAATTAATGATGTCATTAAAGTGTAAATTTGTGAATTAATGTTTAAATTAAGGTGCCTGCACAAGAAATATTAATGAATAATGTATGACATGTAAAATAAAGCAAGAATAACATTAAATTAAATAACATTTAGAATTATATAAAAATTACATCTGCATAAAGTAAAACAGAAAGAATAGAACTAATTTGTAAACCAAGAATGAAGTTAGGGGGAAAAAAAAAAACAGCTTTTTTGATACATGACTAACTTTTCTGCAGGCTCTTCAGATGTCATTCTTCAGTAACAAACCACCCCCCACCCCAGGGGACAAACTGCCCCGACCCGGGTCTAACAAGATTTCTAGTGATCAAGAATTTAAAAAAGCTGGAATGAAGAGAAAACAGCAACAAGTAGATCAAGGTAAAAATAAATATTTTATTTGTTTGTTTCTTAATTTCTTTCTTTCTTTAATTATTTCTTTATGTTATTTATTTCCACACAGTAGAAAAAAAATAATGATAATACATTAATAACAATTATTTATTATCTTTATTGGTGGTATTATTGTTATTGTTATTTGTGAATATCTTTTTCAGGAGGACTTGCCAAGAAATTAGTATTTTGATGAAAATGTTCTTAGGATTAAAATTATTCAGAACTATGTTGGAAAAGGTTAGCATAAATATGCACGTTTAAAATCAAGGGAAATAACTCCAAGTGACAGTATGTGCAAGGAAGTGAGTGGAGGTTCTGCAGATCACAAACTAGTAGAAAACTGCAAGAAGAGAATTGTACAGATCTGAAAATCAGCAGTGTTAATTTCATTGAGGGAAAATACAGAGATAATGTTATTGATTCTGAAGTTTTAAAATGTGAAAATTACACTTAGTAAGAATTATTAATAATTCATTAATAATGCATTCATACAAAGCATTTTCTGTTTTTTTTCTTTATTTTATTTTTTTAAATACAATTTTGAAATGGAAGATGATCACTTCCGCCATGTTTTTTGTTTTTTTTGTTTTTTTTACTGTTTTGTTGGAATGAAACAAATATGAAAATGGATAATTTCTTATTTCTTAAGTTTTTAATGTTAATTTTTAATTCTCAGTTTTGAGACAGGTAAAGAAACAGACAGTCGACAGAGGACACATTATAGTAATAGCTGAGAACTGAAGTTAGGTTCTATCAACTGAAAAATGACTGCAACTTACAGCTTCAGTGTAGAAAAGTAAAAAAAAATTGATATGTGTATGCAAGTCTTTCGATCAAAAGTGTAATTTCTATAATGAAAACCAGGTCCATCAGTATTTCTGAGTGTTTTCTGTAAACTTGTGTAAACAAATAAAGTAATTTCATTATTATTATTATTATTCTGTTTGTAAAATAGAATTTCTAACAAATGAGTGTTAGGGTTAAACTGACATGTGTCTAAAAGGTTTGAAATAAATAATTTTATAATTTATTTATTTATTTTTTTATTAATTATAGGAATTCATGACTTTAGGAACATCATTAAGTGCATTGTGCATAGTAAGATTAGTGTCAAAATAATATTTCAAAAATTATTAAATGAATAATTATAATTGCAAACAGAAATAAAAATAAAAACTGAGACAGGCAGGGCCTGTGAGAGGGAGGGGTCCAGCTGGTACTTTGTTCTGGGCCCCACAGCCACCATGCAACATCCACCCCCCTTCAAGAACAAGCACTTTCTACTACCCTCAGCATTTTACCTCTGATCATGGAAGTAAAGCATTTATGAAACTTTACATTAGATCTGCTGGACTTAAAACCCTCAAAGGGTCATGTACCTCCTTGAAAAAATTTCTCTTGGAGGCCCTAGAAACAGTATGAACTTTTGCGATGTAAACTCCATTTTGTAAATATAAAATGAAAATAACTACATTTGTGTATTATTGTTATTTGTGACAATAAAAAAATGTTATTTTGTTAGTGATGTTGTGTTAATTCAGTGTTAATATGCCACTATTTTCTCACATGCAGATCAAAATAATAATAGACAGACAGACAGACAGAAGTGTATGTACACGTAAATGGTGATCAGCTTTATCCTGTTTACATTTTTAATCATACAAGTCAAAATTAAGATTTCTCTTTGAGATGGAGGAATTTTGGGGTTATTTTTGAGTAATGTGTTCATGAAATGAATTGAGAAAATCTTCTTAATTGGACTATACTGTCAAAAATATGGGCCATCATGAAAAAGGGATGCACAGTTGGAATTTGCATGAAACAACATAAAAATATCTTGTAGACAAAACATTGCATTATATGGATTTGGTGGTTTCTTAGATAATGACTGGCCTATCGAAATATTGAATGCCATTTTTATCTTTTTTTTAATTTTATTTTTAAATTCCATGAAAAATGTTAATATGTTTTTATCAGAATTTGAACTTCTTTTTTATTATTATTATTATTATTTATTTTAAATTTTTTTTTGTCTGTTTCCCATCACCACAAAATATTGTAGAACAACAAAATACAACAATTTTGAAATTTTATAATCAACGAATAATATTTTTCCTTCGAATTAAGACTAGCTTGTTGGTGCTTTTGTCGGAAGTTTGAAGCTAATTGTTTCATTTATTTACACCTACATGACTCAAATCAGACTATAGCTATCAGATCCACTTTATACATTTCTAAACAAGTGTCCGGTGACAGATATTTTCAGCTCAGTTAAATTCATTTCTAAACTCTTTCCACTCCGCAGGCGGAGTATCGTCGTATTTAAACACTGGCATGATGTTGTGCCATCTAGCCGTTTCTAAACCCCACGACTTCAACGTTTCTTTCCAATGATTCAGGCCGCTTTTCGATCCTTGCGGTCCAATAACCACGTGACCAACGACGCCATCTTTTGTATATCGTCTACCGCGCATGACAACGAACTCTAAGGTGCACGTGTCTACCACGTTGAACGGAATGTCGAAGAGGAAGGGCTGGTTCCAGACTGGGGACGTTCCGCTCTGAAGACGAGTTTCTCGAAATGTCAGCGTCTCCTCGTTTCGTTTTAGGTTGATGTGAACGTACTGAACTGAAATACAAACAAATCACTTGAACATCTACAAGTTACACTCACTGTCAAATCTGAACGTAGTTCATCTTAATCATACATTCGATTTTCAAAACGCTTTACAGACGATCTGTTACTTTTAAAGAAAGTGGGGGAGGGGAAACAAGAACATAATAATAATACCTAAAACAAAAAGGAATAAATAAAATAAACAAATTTGACAAAACAACAACAAACAAAAACTATGAAAAGGACGTACGCCTATTTGCATTATCAGTAAAAAGTCAGTGATCTTTTACAGATTAATGTCAGTGATTTCTAATTAGGTTTGTCATCTTGAAACAATGGTTAATATCTAAAATATATCAGTCAGTGCACCAAACTGAATCTATAAGACCTTTTTGAAATGAATTCTTCACATACTAACAAAATATTCACTGAAACGAAATACGTTAAATGACAGAAATTACCATCCTAGCAGCGTTCATAATAATTATATCCTCAGCAGTGTATTTAGAAAAATAAATAAATAAATAAATAAATAAATAAATAAATAAATAAATAATAATAATAATAATAATAATAATAATAAATAACAAGACAGTTATTAACACCCCACTACAACAAAATAGAATTATTTGAGAGATGTGCTATTACCTGGCTGCCCTATGATTTTGTCAGATTTGGGCAAATTGGAAGCTTTTCTGACGAGAACTTTGAGTCTGTTTGCCGCGGCCTGGTACTGCAGCAGAACAAACAACTCACCCAAACTGTGAGTTAGATACTTCTCTGGTGTTGAATGCTGGGATAGATAAAAAAAAAAAAAGAAGAAGAAGAAAAAAAAGAGATTAATTATTATACTTGTTAAGAAATACATGTGCATCAGGTAAAGTGTATCCGTGTACGTACGGTGTATTCTTGAAATTAAATACAAATAGGTGTAGCTCAACAGATATGTAGTTAAAACATAGCTGTCTTGTTACTTTATCATGCTTTTGCTATTAGAAAAAATAAAATAAAATAGAATAAAATAAAATGAAATAATAATAATAATAATAATAATAATAACAATAATAATAATAATAATAATAATAATAATAATAATAATAATAATAATAATAAAAATAAAAATAAATAAATAACAATTAAAAGGCTGATTCGTTCAAGTAAGAAGTAAATATTTCTCAGACTTTCACAGTTTTACCCGTTTTAGTCTTCTTGTTTGAAGCTGGAGATCAAACTGGTGTTCAGGGGACTGGAGCCAGTCTATTGTGCTGCCTTTCAGGAACGCCTCTCCTATCAGCTGATTCTTAAAACTCTTCTTCTTATTTTGAGAAAACACAGATACTCTTAATGTACTCATTTCTAACTCTTCGATGGAAACGTTCCACAGTTTGTACACCTCTTCAAACTGGACAAAATCATCGGCTGCTACAATCGCCTTGCTGTGGATGCCACCATTTTCTTTGGGAAATAAATACGTAACTGCGAATACAGAACTTCCCGATACCTTCGCTGGAAAGCCTACTATGGAATGTAGAGTAATGGCCAGCATCGTCTTCTTTTCGTCATATTTCAGACTCAGCACTACAAACGTCTCAGACTCTAGGTGGCCCAATTCCGCAATAGACTGGTAAGATGGTGACTTGTGAAACTCGAGCACAGACTGGTGTACGTTTTCCATCGAAGGAACTCTCAGTTTTGATTGGTCGTCGTGAGACGCAACGCACAGGTTTCTGTTTGAGGAGGACGCAGTCATTTTTCTGAGATCTGACGGAACTGGAAGTGTGTTAATGCAACTCATGCTAAGAGCCCGTGGAATTCTGGATGATGGAAATAACTCGTCATGCGACTGACGCACTTCCACTTGTGGTTTCTGTGGCACAACATCGAATGCCTTGTAACAATCCACCTCAGTCCGGCCATTTCCGAACAGATCTCCCGACGTCCCCCGGCACTCAAAGGGATCGGGCAGATTTAGAACCGGAAGTGTGTCTTTTTCGGATTTCCTGCTAAAACGCTGACGTAAGGCTCGGATACAAGCGACACAACCCAGCAGTATCATGCTGAGCGCTACAGCCAGACAGATAGCGATTACCGTCAGTATATCTGAAACAAAATACACAGTTATTGTAAACATACTTACCCAGATATATTTATTTAAAATGTTTAATAAATTTAAAAAGAACAGAATTATGGAACGACAAAAGGCGAAAAGACAGAACTCGAGTGATAAATATTTATAAACATTACTGGTTACGAATGTTTACCTCAACAGAAACGTCCATTAAGTAGAGATGACAGGATAAACAGATAAAAATTTAAATTATGTTGTTTGACAGGAAAACTGTTCACGAGATAATTTATTCAACAATCTTAACAGACATTCCTGTATTCACTTCAACATCGCTTTATACCGAGAAAGATGTTGACACTTTACTTACCATTTACAAACATTTAAATGTTTACCACTCACTAAACTATAATGAAGTAATTCTCTTCACGTGTTTTCAACAAAATAATTATATTATATCGTCCATCATTTGTTTTGTTTCTTCGTGTTATATAACCATAACTATTAGATTACTACAATCAATAAAATAAAAAAAAAAAAAAAACGGAAATAAATAAATAAATAAAATTAAAAAGATAATTTTGGGTTTATATTTAAAGGGTGATTTTTGTCACCTACCTTGCTGTAGCTTTAATTATGCTTGATATTAATTTCAAGAATGATCATTAGTCACTGTTTAAAGTACAACCTTGATCTTGATTTTTTTTTTTTTATGGCTTCTGTTTGAATATTTTGATCATGAACTCTGAAATATATTCATTTATTTGATTACGAAAGGCTTGGGTGACTCGATCACCAGTGTAAAAGTAATGACGTACTAGGCAGATAAATGAGGTAAGGAAAGAAATGCACTGTGAGATACAAGCACGCCTATCATGGGCCTGTGTTTCTTGACCTAATAATTTTTTAGAAAATACACGAGTTTTCACATCTGTGTTTGTATACAGCCTGTCGCGCTGTGTGCTGTTCAAGACAAATGGTATATCTACAGTACGATTTGTTACAGGTTATCAAACTATAACGACAGCCCTTGGAATCGCATAAAGATAAATAGACAGACAATGGAATAGACAGACAGATATCCAAATCTTTTCCGTTGTTTTGCACTGACCCATTTCCCATGTCCTGTCGTCTGCTTTATATCTGTTGTCTGCTACACGTGAACCGACCTCGTGCACTTCTGCTAAAGAAACAACAACAACAAAACATTATTAACATATTGATGTGACGGGAAAACGTATAATGAAAACGGACAGACAGACATACAGAGACACACACACACGTATACATACACAAATAGAGGTATCTAACTTATGATCTTAATATATATATATATATATATATATATATATATATAGATAAATGTTTTACAGAAATATGAAAACGATATTCACACAAATACTGTGACGTAACTGAATTGGAATATGTGAATCATGATAAGAGGATAAGAGAACAAACATAAAACTACGAGAGAGAGAGAGAGAGAGAGAGAGAGAGAGAGAGAGAGAGAGAGAGAGAGAGAGAGAGAGAGAGAGAGAGAGAGAGATTATTTGTAACAGAACAAACGAACAGTATTTATTTTTTTATTTTTAACTTGAAAAAATTAGCTGACCGAATTTGTTTTACTGTCAGTAACCGATAAAGGGTTAATTCAGACACATGCTACAGCTTACTGTTTTAGTGTGAAGAGTTAAGTATTCATGCTACGACATGTTGTTTTACGATCACGTGTCAATATCCGTGCTAATCCGAACTGATTCCCTCACTGAGTAAAACTAATTTTTCTAACATGAATCCATAAATTAAAATATGATAAATGATTCAACAGTATTTTAATAATTATTTCTTCCAAGTTTTTGTTTCTAATTTACGTTCGTTGTTTCTAGCTGGATTTTCTGTCTTTCTTTCCTGTTTCTTTAATCGAAATGAAAACATTGCGAAAAAGGTGTAAACCACTTAAAGAAATGGAAAATAATATTTTCTGTATAATTATTAAGTCACGAATCATGTTTAGCATATTACTGAAACTCATTCTTTTTGATTTTTGGAAAGCTATATTTAAAACTAAAACGTCCAGTGGGTTTTTTCTTCTTCTTCATCTGTTTTACATCTCAGAACCATTGAAGTAGATGTTTCATACGTCCACCAATTTAAAAACAAAAAACGATCTCCAGTTTATCTCATTTGTCAAACAGTGATTTTTTTTTTTTTAAATTGTTTTTGTCACTTTTCACTCAGTGTGTATACAATTTTTTGTTATATTAACCTTGAAGTTAAAAAGCTGATGTAACAATCATCATGAGTGAAAGGGCCACCTAACACTACTGCTTTTACTCGAGAAACCAGTAATCAAGAGTAAATGGGTGTGAGAGACGTTGGCAGTAGCAGAGACAAGTTCAGAGTCACCATTCTACATTGGTATCTATTTCGCAATACAGCAGTAGTAAATATCTCGTTTACAACTCGCAAAATATTAGTTTTCTGGGTTTGGAGGAATAAACTAAAACTGCAGTAAAAAGCAGAGCCTCTGTGTATACGATTCTTTGTGCGTGAGAGAATCTATATTAATAAAGACATGAAATGATTGTTGACAATTTCAGTTAAATAACACTTAACACTAATATAAGAAATAAAGATGAATAAAGTGGCAACTGCTACACTTACCTCTCTATCTGTTAATCATTATATATCATATTTATATATTAGCCAATAAACGTGCAGAATATAAAACGAATTTTAAAAAAGTTGGTTTACCCGGATGATTTAATATTCCGCCACTCAACATCAGACCTGAATTTCTTTTCTGTTACGTTAGAAGCAAAGGCCTGCTATAATTCATTCACTTGCATGGTCGACATTAGGCAATTTTCCCATGATATAAACAAAACAAATTTTATTGCGCCATCTGCACCCGTTATATTGTTCCCACGAAAACAAGGTTAGTTTAATGTGGTCTGTTAATACTCTGTATAAGATGAATTTCACAACAGCTTGGTGTTAAAAAGATTGAAACAGGCTAGTAAGGATCTCTTCCTGCAGTTTTACGGCTGTGAACGGAAAGCCGTTCCCTGGATGGACGCTTTACGTGGAGAATGAAAATAAAACATGACATAATATCGAACTTTAGAACAGTAGTCCGTTTAATTTATAATCTTGGTGGTAATCATCATCACCATCATACGACAACGACAACAACAACAACAACAATACCAATAACAATAACAGTAATAATAATAAGACGAAGAAGGACAAGAAGAACAAAAACAACAAATGAAAAAAATAATTATATGAAACAGAAATGCATACACATATACAAAGACAATGGGAATGACAGAGCGCTTTTATATTGCTCCAATTGCTTACTCATTTCGTTTCCACATTTATACTTACTTCAAACAGAAATACATGTAAATATAGGCGTACACGGACAAACAGGATTTTTTTTTGTTTTTTTATGTTTGTATGTGCAAGTGTTTTTTTTTTGTGTGTGTTTTTTTTTTGTGTATGTGTGCGTGGAATATATCCCCTCTCCGCCTTACACACCAACCTGCAAGCACAGTAAGAATATGCAACATAATGACAGCAGAAAACAAATATTTACTTACAAAAAATAAGCTAGAGAAATCCACTGCTCGGTCGAACCCGTCGTTTTTCATACAGCTAGCTAACTAACTTTTTAACTTTGTTTTTTATAGCGAAAAGCGTTCACGATTAATAACAGCGTCATTCTTTAATCCAAGATAATCCTTTAATCGTCTAAGTTGACTAAAGCAGTGGAACATTATAACCTATTGATTCCGAGAAAAAGTGATGAAAAAACAATTAAATCGTGACCACATATTTACATCGTTGAAGAGTATGAACCGATTATAAGCTGAATGCTTCAATTAACAGTACTGGCTTCGTGTTCTGTTTCTAGAGACTAATACTTTGATTTACAAACCAGCTGCTGTTTAAGTAGAGTATGGGGCTGGGTGGGGACGGGGGAGTGTTTAGGCATCCATTTAGCAACATCTACAATAGCAACACTAATAACACAACCACAACAATAACAGCCTCATAAATAAATAAATAAATAAATAAATAAGTGAATGAATGAATAAACAAATTCATGTACGCATTTGCCATCGGACGATATTTATTTATTTATTGATTTATTGATTGATTTATTTATTTATTACATCTTATTTTTATACTCTGTTAGAATACGAAATAGTTTTACCACTTTCTTTTTTCACTTACTAATTTTTTTCTATGCAAAATATTAGTTCTATTGTAATTACTACAATATTATTGTTTGTACGAATGAATGAATGTTTAACGACAAACCAGCACGAAAAAAAAAAAAAAAAAAAAAAAAAAGAAGAAAATAATAATATTAAAAAATAAAATAAAAACTAAAATTAAAAAATAAATAATAATAATAATATTAAAATATTATAATAATAATATTAAAATATAATAATAATAATAATAATAATAATAAATAAATAAATAAATAAATAAATAAAAAAAATTAATGGATGAATGAATGAATGGTAACGTTTCAACAGTTTGCAGTAAAATCACTTTTTGACCTTAAATTCATGTAAAGCGAAAAGAAATACAATACAATTAACAAAAATAGTAATAAAAATAAGACTAAAATAAATGTATTTATGAAAATATATAAATAAGCAAATAAGCAAACGAACAAATAAACTAATAAATAAATAAATAAATAAATAAAAAGATTCTATATAGTGAGATCGAGACAGAATAGAATTATCTCCCTTAAGTCGTTTACAGCGACATCTTTCGGATAATATTGACTTCCTCCATTGCTGGAAATAGACGAACGTTTTCATAATTTCTTCTTGATGACGAATTAATTAAAATAATATAATAAATTAATATGATCAGATCATTTAAACGATGAACATATTTTTATTTAACACTTGTGGGGTTAGTAGACTCGATGGAGTATCGCAGTATCGTGTATAATGCAGCTAGAGATGGCAAAGTCGGCCGTCTTCGGATCTATTTGGACAAGAAAAATGGAGAAGAAGTGGAGAAATTGATCCACGCAAAGACAAATGGCGCTACCCCTTTGATAATGGGTTGTCGAAATGGTCATCTCGAAGTCGTTAAATACCTTATAGAGCACTGTAATGCCGACATAGAACAGGTCGGGTCAGTTACTTTCGACGGTGAGACAATCGAAGGCGCCCCACCCCTCTGGTGTGCCGCCGCTGCAGGGCACCGCTCGATAGTGAAATATTTAATCCATAAAGGTTGTGGTGTGAACAAAACAACATTTACAAATTCAACACCGCTGCGAGCAGCATGTTTCGATGGGCACACAGAAATTGTGAAATACCTTGTAGAAAATGGGGCTGATATTGAAATAGCAAATCGTCATGGTCATACCTGTTTGATGATTTCCTGTTACAAGGGACACAAAGATATAGCGGAATACCTGCTTAATAATGGTGCTGATGTTAACAGGAAGAGTGTTAAAGGTATAGCACCAACAGTCTTAATAATATACACAACAACTGTAATATTTACTATGTAAACAGCACTTTGCTAGACTTAATTCAAAATTTCTTCCTTACACTGTTCATGTTAACAGAACAATTTAATACTTTTACATAAAAACTACCTAGCTGTAAATTGTCAGCATAGATGTCTTTTAACTATTTCAAACAAAATGTTGTTTAATCATTGTTTTTTATTCTTGATAAAGAATGTCTGAATGATTATGTCATTTAGTCATTTACTTTCTTTATATAAATGTACATGTATATATAAGTCTATTTCAGTACAGAGAAAGACATTCAAGCTGATGAAACCAAGTTTAGACTGATAATTTTGAGCTATTAATACAGAAACAAAGTTAGTCGAATGTTTTTGGTATTAATTTATAATAATGGCTAGTATGTTTATGTACAGCAAGTTAAAATAATATAAATCGTTATATATTTCTAAGTCTGAATGACGTGTAGTAGGTATGATTACATCTCTGTGAATCTACAATAACTAAAAATAAACATTTACTTGTGCTTGCAGGTAACACTGCGCTACATGACTGTGCTGAGTCTGGCAGTTTGGACATCATGATGATGCTGTTGGAGCGAGGAGCTAAAATGGAGCAGGATGCGTACGGCATGTCACCACTGCTTGCTGCGGCTGTTGCGGGATTTACGAAGATTGTTGAGTTTCTGATCAGTCGACAGGAGTGTACGACGGCTGAGAAAGCTGACGGATTGGAACTGCTTGGAGCAACGTACGTGGACAAAAAACGTGATATGTTGGGAGCGATTCGAATGTGGCGTCTGGCAATGGAAGAGAGATACAGTGACAAAAACAACATGCTTCCCAAACCTACCACACCTTCCCTGATATCAGCGTATGAGAACACAGTGGAAGTGTCGACGTTTGATGAGCTGGATGATTTGATTTCTGATCCTGACGACATGCGGATGCAGGCTTTGCTTGTGAGAGAGCGGATCCTCGGACCCGCACATCCTGACACTTCGTACTACATTCGTTACCGCGGAGCTCTCTACGCTGACATGGGCAACTTTGACCGCTGCGTCACTCTGTGGATGTACGCTCTTGACATGCAGCAGAGAGTTCTCGAGGCTCTCAATCCAATGACTCAGAGCAGTTTCCTCTCTTTTGCAGAGCTCTTCTCATTCATGACCACAGAGTGGCGGTCACGCCCCCCCCATCCTGTCAGTTTCAAAGACATCATGGAGGTTCTGGTGAGGGCCATTGTGGAGCTGAAGAAGGGAAAGGAGACACTGATGAAAACCTCGCCAGCTGAACGTGATGTCACTCATTTTCATCGTCTGCTTGTCATAATTATGCATATTCTCTGCCTCATGTGTCGACTGCAGCCTCAGCTTGGATCAGAGCAGGAACAGCTGTTTAAGCAGATGGTTTACAATTTTGTGCATCTTGACCCACGCGGCACCAAAGGATTCACTCCTCTCCACTTAGCATGTGCCAAAGAAACAACAAATGTCGGCCGCTACCCAGTTTGCAATTTCCCATCAAACGATGTTGTTCAACTGCTCATTGAAGTGGGAGCTTCGGTGAATGCCGTGGACGTTGATGGGAATAGCGCACTGCACATAGCAGCAGGGAACCTGCACACGACACCTAACAACCGTCCTTCTCGACTAGAAATCTTCAAAACACTTCTCAACTCGGGATCCCACATCGACTACTGCAACGGTGAACACAAGACGCCGATGCAGCTGATCCGAGGGATGTCAGTGAGCGACGTTGTTGCCCCACTCTCCTACCTGACACTTCAGTGTCTGGCTGCTAGAAAAGTGATGAAACATGAAATTAAATACAAAGGCTTAGTTCCGAGAAAACTGGAAGATTTTATAGAAATGCATTAGATGCAGTAAATATTAAAAATAAAAATGACAGGTAAAAGTAAAAATTTTGAGTAAAACTAATATTTATTATGAGGAATGTTTTTATTTTATTTATTTATATATTTGACAGCAAACTCTATGCACATATTTGTAAAGTTGATTCTGTTAGTTTGATTAATGCTATTTAACATTAAAACAGTAAAACTATAAAACAGTTTAAGAGAATTGTTTTTTCTTCAAATGGAATTACATCTTTATTTTTAAACATTTACAATAGTCAAATATAATTTTATTAACAAAATTATATATTAATTGTTTCAATAATTATTTATTACTAAATCATTATTAACTGTTATTACAGACATATGCTATAATAAAAAAAAAAAAAAACTTTATAATTATTATTAATTGGTTCTGTATTATCTAAAAAGTTGTCAAAGTTTAATATAATTCTTTTGTTTCTGAATGAATTATCCCTAGTATATTTTGGTAATTACTTTTGAAATATGTTTTAAAAAGAAAAAGAAAATTTTGGTTCTGTTTCTAATATTTACTATTTATATTATTAATTTTGGTTCTGCTTTTATAAAGAAACCACAGTTATAACAAATACATTAAAAATATTGTTAATGATAGTGGAAAGGTATAACAGGTATTTCATGTACATTGAAACCAATGATCTGTGATTTAAAAAAATAGAAGTGTGAGATTGTTTATCATAGTGTCAAATCATCTACAACAGTTATCTGATCTTTTTTGTTTTGTTTATAGTTCTGAAAAAACTAAAACTGTATTTTACATAATTAATAGTATGTAACACAATCAGTAACCACAGAGATCCACAAACACTGTAGCAGTTCAACTTTTTTTGTGTAAACAGCTGGTTCTGTGAAAATGCTTAGTTTAACTTGGTTGGCTAGAAATAAATAAAATATTCAGATACATTTATAGAAACTTTCAACATAGTTATAATGCACAATGTAAAACTTACATTTAATTATTTTAATTAGAAATGATGTATAAAAAAAGACATTTAATAATAATCACAAATGATACAATTTACACGATACAAACAAGCACATTTTTGTTTACAAATTGAACATGAATGTTTTGAAACTAAAATGAATGTGATGTTTGTGACATTTTACTGTCTTTGACAACAGAAATGATTTTTGTTCACGTTTCTGTTAAGCAGCAAATTTGCATTGATACATTTTTTTACGATACACACAGAATCTCACACACATTAATTTATTCATAGTTAAGACTTAACTACATGTTGGTCCTAACATTATTAAAGTGTGGCTGTGAATATTAGTGAACTAGTTTTAATAGTGTAATTAAAGATAAAGTAATTTAAATTAAAAATACACGAGTGGTACACAAATCAGACGTTGAAGTTTACTACACAAACGGTTGTTAAGGTTTTCTGAAACCTGTCACCTGTACATTTTCTTGTGTCACTGACTGTATGTGATTACACAGACCTCTACTTCTTCTTAACTGAAAAACATCTCTAAATTTCATGTCAGTTTGTTCACATGATGTGGTTTTATTATCTAAACTAAATTATCACAGTGCTTCTGGTATTCAAACAGCATGTTTGTAATTTTGGTGTTTTTAAGTGCAGTTAGTGTTACATTTGTTTTGTTTGACAGTTTAGTATATCAGATTATGAAGAATGATGTTACATTAAAAGTCTGGGTACTGGGTTACGGTCCAGGTAATGTTTATCTTGTGAAAATGTTTTTAATTTAAAGCATAACCACTGTTCTCTCTTGGTTGTATTATAAATTTTAATTTAAAAATATTAATGTGTTCTTTTTTTCACTATAATATAATGATTTAAAAATATTATTATTATTATTATTATTATTATTATTATTATACTACTACTACTACTGCCACCCCATAAACACTGTTATTATTTCTTCATTTCTTAAAATTAATTTCCATTTATTTATCTTTTTATTTATTTATCAAAGAACAACTTTAATATGAATTGTTTAATAAATTGTAATATTTTTAAATCAATAGCTTGTTTTTTTGTTTTTGTTGCAGATTTGTAGTTCATTTCAATTTCTAGATGCATAAAGAGATAGAGAGAGAAAAAGTTACACAAAAAATTGAAATCATTGTAATCTATGCTACTTTGACATTTATTGAGATGTGTTTTGTACACAGTAGCTGTAGCAGTTGGGTGTGGAGGTGTATACATGTACATAAAACTTGATAAATAAATCATAATTAACCAAGTCTTTCCAAAATGTATTTAAATATCTGTGTGAGTATCAGTTTCAGCTCAATTAGTTCATTTTGCTGTTTGCAGTGATCTTTAAACATTTTCAATTTTTACATCAACTGATGTGGAAATGCATGTTTATCCAGTTCTGGAATAAAATTATGTATTCATGTATTGAACTTGTTCTTGATTTCTTCATCATCATCATTGTGCCTGCTACCATAGTTATCATTACTTCAGAACATCTCAATATATTTTTAACTGGTTTCATGTTGATGTCAAAAACAATTTGTGAGTAGTTATTGTAGCAGCAAGCAGTGCAGTACATATACCTTACCATAGACAGAGGCAACCTGGCTTCTGATAAACAAGTCTTGAAACAGGATGTACCCAAAATGGATGAGAGAAGATAATTAATTAATATATTGCAGGTGAGGCATGCTGTTTCAACTGCTTGTCTATGAATCTTGGTTACAAGGAAAGTTCTATGTAATTGTTTTAACAGCAGACATGCTGTGTTAGATATTGATACTCCACTTTGAGAGACACGGTAAACAACAAGTTTAATATTTTTTTTTCTGGACAGAGTACATGTTGACATTTTACCTAAAAACACTCGCATAGCTTAGATCTTTCTTTTATTTTCTAAAATTTATAAAACATCTAAATAAAAAATGAAAGACAGGTTAGTTCTGTCTATAGGTTGACAAGTTATGTTATAATGAAACATCCACGTCCTTTTACCCCACACTTGAGTTACACGGATTTGTTTAGTGACACTACTGACATAAACGAAATTCACTTGATTTATTGTAGGCTCTGTACCTGGTATGTAACGTGAACGTCGGCTCCCAGTACAAGGGAAGCAACTCTTACTCATCTACTGTAATAATAATAATAATAATCAGTTACTGCACATTAATATATATATATAAAAGAAAATATTCAGTTTGATTAATTAAAAATGAAATGAAACAATAAATAAATAATTAAATGTATAATAATTAAAAAAACCCTAAAAAACCCAGAAACAAAACAAGTAACGACAATAGCAACAAAAGAACCAAACAGGCTATAACGTCAAGCATTTTGTCTGTCCGCTATGACTAAGATATACAAGATGTCTTTAGACGTGTCAGCAATAACCAGACATATCGAGTTTCTTAAACATGTGACGAGAAAGTAAAGTGTATGTATTTGTGAATAAACACAGCAAATGTTACTTTTTAAACGAAATGAACGTTAATGTTAGTCATTCAGAGTATGCGATCACCCGTATTCACAAAAAAGTCTGCTAAATATACAAACATATTCACACAAATATTTAAACACTTTACCACACACAGATCTCCACACGAAGATAAATCATGACTATATGTAAAATTAACAAATTTAACATATTTATATAAATAAATAAATAAGTCTGTGTGTGGCTGTCAGTCCGAGTGTTTGTGTGTTTCCCATGAAAAAGCCACTCGGCAGTAAGGAACCGTGTTTGTCTCATGAAAGATATATTTTATACCAGACAGGATTGTACGTACGATGTTCTTGAAATTTCTCTACACTGGTCAGTTTGATGGTTATAACAAGAAATAGTTTTTGTATTTGTCAAGATGAATGCGTAAAGTGATCAACTGTATGACTTGTCTTAACTGTGTGGTGTTAAACAGAATCACACAGTGTGAAGAGTTGTAAAGAATCGTTAAAACTAAACAGTAGCAGACGATACACGACGTGTATTTGTTATATTTATTATTTATTATAATTTTTTTTTTTAAATTTTATTATTATTATTATTATTATTATTATTATTATTATTATTAAAATTATGTGTCTGTTGTAATTTAACAAGAATCAGTTTCGTTTCAAAGAAATGTGCAGTAACGTGATTAGAAACCACCTGAGTTGTGTAATTGTAAAATCAGTGTATTAAAGTTTCAAGAAAAAAATCACAACTCACTCCACCCCGAAAACAACAACAACAACAACAACAACCAAACAAAACCAACAAACAACAGAAACAAAACAAATCAGTCCTGTCACTGAAAATTACTTTAATAATAAAGGCAACAATAATAAACAAGATTTTTTTTTTTTTTTTTTTTTTATTTTATTAATTAAAAGAAAACGGAAAACAGTTTATGGTTCATTAAAGCAGTTTTCTGATTAGAACTAGGGAGTATAGTTAATTTTACATTTTAGTAACACTACTGTTATTTTGTTTTGGAAATGTCCTTGAAATGTGTTAGAGTTTGAAACGTTTACATGTGAGAATTGTGAATAAAATGATTCATTATTGGATGAGACTGTCTTCACGATTTAATTCAGTTTAGAAATCGACCGAGACTCATAAACGTCGGTATGATTTGATTTTTGTATTCTGCAAGTCGTATCTAGTGAACGCGACTTCATGTTTACTGTTCATTTAGACTGGTAACAGTCTGTTCAAGGTGCTCAGTGATGTAAGAAAATAGCATGTATCTATTTATGTATCTTTATTCGTATGTGCTGTTAATATTATTCGACATTTTTTCTTTATAAACCAGTAATTGTTAAAACATTGCAACGGCGTTTATGAATGGATATATTTTAATCGTTTTTACAATATCACGGGATTAATATTAATATACTACGTGAAGATTAAACTGTTTAAATAAACTGTTTAAAACATGCATTACATTTAAGAATGCATCGTGTATAACTGTCCATCCTCCAAATACACATTCTTTATGTTTATGTTAATGATTATTTATACAAAATGTTGTAAAAACTGTATGTTTATCAGCCACAAGGCTTAAAGTAAACAACTAGTACTAAACGGAAACCCTGTTCTGGTTAGAAGTATTTTTTCGCTAATTATTTAATCTGTGCTGATTAAGAAAAATAATCAATACAATTAATATACCGCGCAAATCTGCTTTAAGACAATTTTGATTAGCAAAGTTACTGAATAATAATATCTACAGAAGAGTTTTTCAGGGGAGTTAATTTTGTTTATGAACTTAATATAGAGGATAAATAGAAACTAACTAAATATTTTCATTATATTGGTAGTGACTGATGTTTATTTGACAAATATATTTAACTTTCAAGTAGCTGTATGTGTGTGTATATAAACTTGGTTTATCTACTGATTTTGTTTTTGTTTTTTTAATTATTACTATTTTTTATTTTTAAAAAAAAAATTTATCCCCCAAAAAGCTGATATTTAAATATGGGAATATAAACTTAGAATGCTCAAAAACTGATAGTTAATATCTTATCGTCATCATCATTATTATCATTAAAATCAGCATCATCATCGTGATTACTGTTGTTGTTGATGATGTGCTTGCTTCTGACATATTCTGTTAGTTTGTAACCATTCATTCATTCATTCAATCATTCCATAATAATTCATTCAATTATTTAATTTGTCGATCTGTCTATTTTAAATTTAAATTTCTGAATTTGTTTTAAACAATTTTCATTAACATTTAGGAACTTATCCGTCTTTCCAGATCTTTCGAATAGCAGTCAGATATAACGAAAACCTTTCATTAAAAGGTCAGAAAAAAATCTCGTTATTAGTAAACAAGATAATGCAGTAAAAAGTGAATTCTCCGAACACCCCAGCGCAACAGAATCACGACGGACGGACAAAAATAATGACGCCAGACAAGATAATCCTGCTGGTTATGAATTTTTAAATGTTTTTAGAGTGCGACTGACAGCAGCAAAAGCCGGGTTGTTTGAAGAGTTCGCGCTCTGGGGAAGACCTGTTTTAGTACAGTTATCTTTCGTCTGTCGACATTTCTAACACACAACGATTCAAGTAGTTCACTTACAACAAATCTGTGAACACAAAAAATAAAGAAATGTAATAAAATGGAAGAAAAAATAATTAAATAAATAAAACAGATAGATAGATAGATAGATAGATGGATAGATAGATAGATAGATAAGATAAGATAAGATAAGATAAGATAAGATAAGATAAGATAAAACAAGTAATTAATACATAAGTAAGATAAATTAAATTAACACAATCATTATGTGTTATTAGGTAGAAACTGTAAACTAATTCTTCTCTTTATCGACGTAGGAATAATAATAATAAAATAATAAACAAATAAAACAGAAACTTTACCTTATTTTTCTTGAATCTAAATAAAAACAAAGAAAAAAAAAGAAAAGAAAAAAAGCAAACAACGAAAAACAACAACAAAAAACAACACAACAACAAACAACAAGCAAACCAAGACACCAGTCACTAACTCTCTCCCAAAATATCCAAGAATCACAAACTGCTCTCTGTTTTATCCACATCGTTTAATAATTTTAAGAAGAAATCTTTTTGCTATAATTAGGGTTAAAGGTTATAAGCACTGTGACGTCACACTATGACGTCATGAAAACAGCAAGTTTATTACCGTATTCTTAGCACATATATTAGAGAAATTAATTAATTAATTAATAAATATTAATATTAATATTAATATTATTATTATTATTATTATTATTATTATTATTCTTATTATTATTATTATTATTATTATTATTATTATTATTATTATTATTATCTTGCTATTGTTGTTGTCGTGTTATTGTTATTACTATTACTATTGTTATTATGATTATGGTTATGATTATTATTATTGTCGTTGTTGTTATTATTGCTATTAATATCTATTGCTGTTGCTATTGTTATCATCACTGTCGTTATTATTATTATTATTATTATTATTATTATTATTATTATTATTATTATTATTATTACTGTTGTTTTTGTTATTTATTTATTTATTAATTATTATAATTATATTTTTATTGGGATTTATTTTAAATTATAAAGCGTTGCTGGAGAGTATTCTTAATTATCTTTCTCTGTACCCGTTTGTACATTTGTCTCTCTGTTTATCGAACTGTTGGTCTGTCTGTATTGTTGTTGTTGTTCTTCTTGTTAATTTTATTGTTATTATTGTTGTAGATATTGCCGTTGTTTTGTTATTATTATTTATTATTTATTATTATTATTGTTTTGTTGTTGCTGCTGTTGTTGCTGTTGTTGCTCGTACCTAAATCAAATTTTTATCACACATGCTGATTTTGATTTCAGCTGCAGTCGTACAAACTGTTTTCTTTACGTGAACAGATCCCTCACACGTGAACGTTCCCGACAGATGAAGTCGTCGAGTTTGTGAACTGTTTGTCAGACAGGTGAAGACATCGAGTTTGTGAACTATTTGTCAGACAGGTGAAGACATCGAGTTTGTGAACTGTTTGTCAGACAGGTGAAGACATCGAGTTTGTGAACTGTTTGTCAGACAGGTGAAGACATCGAGTTTGTGAACTGTTTGTCAGACAGGTGAAGACATCGAGTTTGTGAACTGTTTGTCAGACAGGTGAAGACATCGAGTTTGTGAACTGTTTGTCAGACAGGTGAAGACATCGAGTTTGTGAACTGTTTGTCAGAGAGATGAAGACATCGAGTTTGTGAACTGTTTGTCAGAGAGATGAAGACATCGAGTTTGTGAACTGTTTGTCAGACAGGTGAAGACATCGAGTTTGTGAACTGTTTGTCAGAGAGATGAAGACATCGAATTTGTGAACTGTTTGTCAGACAGGTGAAGACATCGAGTTTGTGAACTGTTTGTCAGACAGGTGAAGCGAGTTTGTAAACTGTTTGTCAGACAGGTGAAGACATCGAGTTTGTGAACTGTTTGTCAGAGAGATGAAGACATCGAGTTTGTGAACTGTTTGTCAGACAGGTGAAGACATCGAGTTTGTGAACTGTTTGTCAGACAGGTGAAGCGAGTTTGTAAACTGTTTGTCAGACAGGTGAAGACATCGAGTTTGTGAACTGTTTGTCAGAGAGATGAAGACATCGAGTTTGTGAACTGTTTGTCAGACAGGTGAAGACATCGAGTTTGTGAACTGTTTGTCAGACAGGTGAAGACATCGAGTTTGTGAACTTTGTCAGACAGGTGAAGCTGTTGTGTCAGACAGGTGAAGACATCGAGTTTGTGAACTGTTTGTCAGACAGGTGAAGACATCGAGTTTGTGAACTGTTTGTCAGAGAGATGAAGACATCGAGTTTGTGAACTGTTTGTCAGACAGGTGAAGACATCGAGTTTGTGAACTGTGTGTCAGACAGGTGAAGCGAGTTTGTAAACTGTTTGTCAGACAGGTGAAGACATCGAGTTTGTGAACTGTTTGTCAGAGAGATGAAGACATCGAGTTTGTGAACTGTTTGTCAGACAGGTGAAGACATCGAGTTTGTGAACTGTTTGTCAGACAGGTGAAGACATCGAGTTTGTGAACTGTTTGAAGCGAGTTTGTAAACTGTTTGTCAGACAGGTGAAGACATCGAGTTTGTGAACTGTTTGTCAGAGAGATGAAGACATCGAGTTTGTGAACTGTTTGTCAGACAGGTGAAGACATCGAGTTTGTGAACTGTTTGTCAGACAGGTGAAGACATCGAGTTTGTGAACTGTGTGTCAGAGAGATGAAGACATCGAGTTTGTGAACTGTTTGTCAGACAGGTGAAGACATCGAGTTTGTGAACTGTTTGTCAGAGAGATGAAGACATCGAGTTTGTGAACTGTTTGTCAGAGAGATGAAGACATCGAGTTTGTGAACTGTTTGTCAGACAGGTGAAGACATCGAGTTTGTGAACTGTTTGTCAGACAGGTGAAGACATCGAGTTTGTGAACTGTTTGTCAGACAGGTGAAGACATCGAGTTTGTGAACTGTTTGTCAGACAGGTGGGTACAAGTGTGCAGTTTAAGAAGGCTTTTCACGGTGTCATGTTTGTGAGAGATGAAATAAAACTCTTAAAATGTATTTGTTAACATGTGATCTTTTCTCACTAGTGAAGTTGTAAGTCTCTAATACACATTGTCTAATAGAGAGAGAGAGAGAGAGAGAGAGAGAGAGAGAGAGAGAGAGAGAGAGGTTATTACTGTACTTGAAAAATCGTTGGGCTAAAACGGGAAACTGTCAGCTATCAAACAGATATTTTTTTTTTCTTGACACCTACTCTCTTTTTTCTCTTTCTTAACTTTGCCTTTTCTTCCTCTTTCTCTTCTTATTCATTTTCACAATTATCTTCTTTTCTTCCCTTCTCTTTAGATGTAACGATTGATTTTCTTTTTCTATTTGATTAATTCATCGGAATTTGTTTTCCATCTGCAGACTAACGTACACTAAATGTTTTTGTCTAGTAACGTATGATTAGAAACAAGACAATGTCTATTGGATCGAGGCTTGGAGACTTTGGTTTCTGTTACCAATTTCAAAATGCATTTCGTACTGACACCGGAATTCGGACAGTTAATTTCTGATCCACTGAAAAACATAATACGTAACTGATAAGTTAAATATGAAAATAGTTTAGACGATTCGAGTTTTGTCAGGAGCTGTCACCAGGTTACAAATCGTGAAAAATGTGATGTTCTTCACCTTGCTGACAAATCCGTGTTTTAATTTATACCTGATACACGATTTGTTTCTCTTTTAGTCCATCAGCTTTTTCTTCCCCTTCACTTCTCTTCCCTCTTTTCCTACTGTATTTTGAATGGAGCTGAATTTACATTACAAATTCTTTTTGGTTGTAAACACACCCTGGCCGTAGAACTGATTATAAAACTAGTACCTACAAGCATACTGATAAATATTAAGTGTTTGTGTGTGTGTATATATATATACCTGGTATTAATATATTTAGGCACCACCAAAAATGTCCTGATTTGGGGAAATTCTGGTTTACTTAGCTTTAGGTTCTGAAGTGTTTGATCTCTCTCTCTCTCTCTCTCTCTCTCTCTCTCTCTCTCTCTCTCTCTCTCTCTCTCTCTCTCTCTCTCTCTCTCTCTCTCTCTCTCTCTCTCTCTCTTTTAACATTTGTTTTTCTTTCTTTCTCCACTTTATTATCAACATTTTTAAGTATCGTATTTAACCCTTCACATTATTTGCGTTCTGCTGTTTTGCAAAAATCCCATCAACAACGACGACATTGTGATTTATGTAATTGAAACATTGATCCGCCACCACCACCAACTACTATGACATCAAAGATACTAAATTTAGACGTCTTCTTTTAATTTTGTTTTTTTCTTCTTCCACTTGTGCGCTTAGATATGAGAAGAAGTAGAGGAAGAGGAAAAAAAAAAAAAGAAGAATAGAAATATGAACTTAAACAGAAAAAAAGCTGCAAAACAAGAGTGAAGATAAAAAAATCCGATAAGAAATATTAGAAAGTAATGATTTTACTAACTGGTGAACAAACTAATTTACGAATTACTGAAAATAAGTAAAGAACTGATTAAAGAACACCCACCCTCTCTGTCTTACAAATCATCAACAACAACTGTTTTATATTCTGCATAATACAAATTACATGCTCTTATAAATAAATCGTAGGGCACTGGTTGGAACGGTAAAATGTGGAAAGACATCTGGTCTCGAAGCTGTCACTCGTAAAGCCAGCGTTCTAATGACAGACGAAGAGTTTATATTTTAATGTGTTTAACACACCCATACATGCATATACTCATATACACACACATAAACAGATACACACCCATACATGCATACACTCATATACACACACATAAACAGATACACACCCATACATACATACAAAAAGTCACATATTACATAAACATGCATATACTCACATACACACACACAAAAACAGATACACACCCATACATACATACACTCACATACAAACACATAAACAGATACACACCCATACATGCATACACTCATATACACACACATAAACAGATACACACCCATACATACATACAAAAAGTCACATATTACATACGCACATGCATATACTCACATACACACACATAAACAGATACACACCCATACATACATACACTCACATACAAACACATAAACAGATACACACCCATACATGCATACACTCATATACACACACATAAACAGATACACACCCATACATACATACACTCATATACACACACATAAACAGATACACACCCATACATGCATACACTCATATACACACACATAAACAGATACACACCCATACATGCATACACTCATATACACACACATAAACAGATACACACCCATACATGCATGCAAAAGTCACATACACATAAACAGATACACATGCACATGCATATACTCACATACATACACATAAACAGATACACACCCATACATACATACACTCACATACAAACACATAAACAGATACACACACCCATACATGCATGCAAAAAGTCACATATTACATACGCACATGCATACACTCACATTCACACATACGTACACATACACATAAACACATACACACATTCATACATAGAAACAGCAACACAACAACAACACAAACTAACACTTTTAAACACAAAAATACATTATAAATATTCAGTTATTCAAACACACACACACACACACTAATACAAATTTATACACATACACACAGACAAAACAGACACACACACACACTAATACAAAATTATACACATACACACAAACAGACACACACACACACAATACAAAGTTATACACATATACACAGACAAACAGACACACACCCATACATACATACAAAAAGTCACATATTACATACGCACATGCATATACTCACATACACACACATAAACAGATACACACCCATACATACATACACTCACATACAAACACATAAAACAGATACACACCCATACATGCATACACTCATATACACACACATAAACAGATACACACCCATACATACATACACTCATATACACACACAATAAACAGATACACACCCATACATGCATACACTCATATACACACACATAAACAGATACACACCCATACATGCATACACTCATATACACACACATAAACAGATACACACCCATACATGCATGCAAAAAGTCACATATTACATACGCACATGCATATACTCACATACATACACATAAACAGATACACACCCATACATACATACACTCACATACAAACACATAAACAGATACACACACCCATACATGCATGCAAAAAGTCACATATTACATACGCACATGCATACACTCACATTCACACATACGTACACATACACATAAACACATACACACATTCATACATAGAAACAGCAACACAACAACAACACAAACTAACACTTTTAAACACAAAAATACATTATAAATATTCAGTTATTCAAACACACACACACACTAATACAAATTTATACACATACACACAGACAAACAGACACACACACACACTAATACAAAATTATACACATACACACAAACAGACACACACACACACTAATACAAAGTTATACACATATACACAGACAAACAGACACACACACACTAATACAAAGTTATACACATACACACAGACAAACAGACACACACACACACTAATACAAAGTTATACACATACACACAGACAAACAGACACACACACACACTAATACAAAGTTATACACATACACCTACACACACACACTAACATATATTCTAATTTTAAAAAAAATTAATTACTTTCTTTTCTTTCCTTTTTTATTTTATTATTTTATTATTGTTATTTTTTAAAAATATAATTTTATATTTTTGTGTGTTACTACATAATCAGTTTAGACACGAATTATGATTTGTAGTTTTTACTGTTGTGCTCAGATTTCTCACTGAGAAAATCTCCTGACTCTGATCAATAGTAGTTTTGTGAAACCACTTCAGACTGTCCATCACGGATGCATTTTTTTGAGAATCAGTTATAACTATTACACAATAAACTGGATATCGTGTCTGTAATTTATATTAGTCAAACAAAAGCCAGATACCTAATTTCTTTAAATTGAATTCAAATAAAGTTAAACATCGTGAACGATAAAAATAGAAGGTTAATTTATATATATATGTGTGGGTGTAGGTTGAAATAAATAATATTTGTAGACATGCGTACATTCATCCACCCGTCCATCCATCCACACAGTGATATATATACAGTCATTTTTAAATAAGTACATACATATACAGGTTTAGTGATCTGTAACCACTTTGTTTAGTGATCTGTGTCCAATTTGTTTAGTGCCCTGTCCACGTTGTTTAGCGACCTGTGTCCACGTTGGTTAGTGACCTGTCCACGTTGTTTAGTGACCTGTGTTCGCTGTGGTGAGTGCGTGTTCCTGTGTCTGAGCTGAACAAACAAATCTCAGTGGTTCATTTATTCTAACTGTCAGAAACGATGGTTTAAAACTTTCTTTGTTGTAATTTCACTTTCTGCATTACTAACGTATTTCTATCATGTATGTGTTAACTATTCCTTAATTTTTAGTGCGTAAATAACTGACTTGAAATTATTTTACTGTAATATTAATACTATCAGCGAAGTAGAAAACTAAATAAACGATGTCAGTTTTCAAAACTGTTGACTGATTTTAGAAGTAGCTTAGTTCAACATGAGTATGGATGCAAATTAGCGTTTTGGTAAATCTTGTCACAGAAGAATGTAACAAATTAACAGTGAGGATTTTCAAATTATCTGTTTTTAGTTAGTTGTTGATATAAAACCTGGGAAAGGGAAAAGCTAGAGTAACTAACCTGGGAGAATCTAGAATTGTTTTTCTGTAAAACTGAAATTCATATCAAAATATTTTCACTATGGGAAAAGAAGAAGAAGAAGATTAAAAAAGGATTTACGTCTTTCTGCCACTGAACCGCAGAGTAATTGTATAATCCTGTGATGTATATTTTAATTGTTACTTTTTCAATGAGCTCAAATTATTTCAGTTTGAAGTTTCCAGGTAAAACAGACGTAATAATTTTTGAATATAATATTTTAAATAAAAATATTTCTCTACAAGAACATTTTTATTTTAATAGACTGACTGCTGTTCAGTTCATCCTGCTCAGAAAAAAAAAAAAAATAAAAATAGGACACGTTTGTAGTTTTCAGTATGTCAAGAAGCATGATTCTGTTGTTTGCACTCAGGCTGTGTTAGGTTTGTTTTGTAGGGTGTAGAGGGCTGATTTACCTCACCTTACACAGACAGAAAAACAGCACCAACCTCTAATATAAACTGTTTTTATCAGTCGAAAGCTCAAATCATGCAACGTTTTTAGTCTGTTCATTTCTCTCTCAGGTTTTTCTAGTTTTTTGTTGAGCAGGTGTCCGCCTGGCTCACGCGTCAAAACTTGTGTTATGCGACAACAACAGCGACAACAACAATAAAAATAATAACAAAAATTATTAATTATAACAACAAGAAAAACGTCAACAACAAGAACAACAACAACAATAATAAATAATATCACCAACAATATCAACAAAAATATAGCAACAACTGTAATAATAACGATTAATAAAAACAACAATGTAACGATAACAACAACAACAACAACAACAACAATAATAACAATGGTTAATAGTAAAAATAATAGTAACAATAACAAATATATTGAGCAGCAGACTTTGTTAGAATGATAACGAATCACGTGAACATAACTAAAACAGTTTTATTTTAATGTAGCAATTTGGCCAAAAAAATAGTATTTATATATATTTTAAAATAATTATAAATTACTTCAAAAATAAAGCGGAAAAATAAAAGGTATATAGATAATAGTAAATTAGAGATTTTCTTTGAATTTTATCTTAGTTGGGATACCATTTATGTTTGTGTTGGTATGTAGTTGAGATATTATGTTTGTGTTGGTATACACTGTGTATAATACCTGTATTTCATATACTGTATGTATTAATAATAACTATATTTCATGTACTGTAAGTATTAATAATGACTATTTTATACATTGTATTAATATTAACTGTATTTCATTAACTGTATATATTAATAATAACTATTTTATATATTGTATTAATAATAACTGTATTTCATATGCTGTATGTATTAATAATAACTATATTTCATGTACTGTAAGTATTAATAATGACTATTTTATATATTGTATTAATAATAACTATTTTATATATTGTATTAATATTAACTGTATTTCATATACTGTAAGTATTAATATTAACTGTATTTCATATACTGTATGTATTAATAAAAACTGTATTTCATATACTGTATGTATTTCACGTCAACTGCACAGTCACAGGCCTGTATAAACTCTGTATTTTATCTGATGGATATCTGCGTAGATATGTTACAGGAAATATATATTTTGAGGAAATTTGTATAATTCCTGAAAATTTCTGAAAATATCCGAGGTTGTAAGTAAATCATCTGATTGCATTCGAGTGAGAAGTTGAGGAACCAGACTTGATGACGACAGTTTTGTTGCTATCTTCTAACAAATACGTATTTCCCAGTCTCTCTTTCTGCGGGTCCTTGGCTCTCTGGAAGCCTGGGTTTCCTAAAACCATCACCAGGTCTGGCCAATTACTTTAAAATCAACGACAAAACATTTTTTTTTTTCTGATATTTTCAGGAATTATACGTACATCCTGTAATATATACATATATACGTATGTATATATAGTTATAACAGGTATATATGTATCTATGTTTGTATGAATATATGTATGTATGTATGTATGTATGTGTGTATGTGTGTATGTATGTGTGTGCGTGTGCGAGTGTGTGTGTATATATATATGTGTGTGTGTGTGCAGGTATGTTGCCATGGATATATGTGTGTATATCTATTTTATGTATATGTGTATTTTTGTTATTTATGCAATCATATCACATAATGCGTTGGTTAAATTAATTTAAAGATAACTAACAGCACATATTATTCATTTATATAATGATGTGTGTGTGTTGTGTGTATGTGTGTGTGTGTTTTTGTGTATGTGTGTGTGTGTGTGTGTGTGTGTGTGTGTGTGTGTGTGTGTGTGTGTGTGTGTGTGTGTGTGTGTGTGTGTGTAAACATATAAAGAATGTTCGCCTAGGGGTGTCCAAAGTGCAGTTCACAAGAACATCCAGTTTTCAGTCTCATGTAGTCGAGTCGGTAGTGTTGAGTGGTGTTGAAGTCCTTCACGAGCGCGTACACGTACGTGTATTTCTGAACGCACGTGGAAAATCTCACGTACTCAGGTGCTATGAGGTTGCACGGTCTCCTTGAAACGTCTTTCAGACACTTGGTCTGGTAGAAAGTCTGAACGGTCCGTGAGTCGCGGTACAGCTCGAGCAGCGTGCCACGCCTCGACAGCCCGCCCCTCGGCTGGATTCGCTCTGTCAGGGACGGGCAACACTCGACCTTGGAGGGCACGAGCCTCCTCCTCCCGTTGCGGCCTCGCTTTGACACACTGTCATATTGCCTGCAAACAGAAGAGTACAGGAAATATTACTAACAGAAAAAAAAGAAGTGTCCGAACAGGTACTTTTTATTTTTTGTTTTCTTAAACGAGATTTTAACGTAGGTAAAAACAGCGGATTCCTAGATTAGTGGAGTGATAAAAATTTTTGCACATTTATTCCTAAGTGGAACACAAACTAATACAAGTTTATTCCTAGATATAACATAAATTAATACAAGTTTATTCCTAGATATAACACAAATTAATACAAGTTTATTCCTAGATATAACACAAATTAATACATGTTTATTCCTAGATATAACTCAAATTAATACAAGTTTATTCCTAGATATAACTCAAATTAATACAAGTTTATTCCTAGATATAACACAAATGAATACAAGTTTATTCCTAGGTGTAATACAAATGAATACAAGTTTATTCCTAGATTATTACACAAATTAATAGAAGTGTATTCTTTGATATAAAACTGATTTATGTAGTTTATATAGTTGTATTCAGAACTTTAACACTGATTAATAGAATCGAAATATTTATATTTGTGTTGTACTTCATCCGAGAACACACACACACACACACACACACACACACACACACACACACACACACACACAGCGAGAGTGAGCTCCCCACGGCAGTTTGAGTTTATTCGAAGTTAAGAAAACGACATCAAAGAACACTTGACAATGACGTCAGTGTTTACATAACAACGTCACTGGAAAATCGCCAATTTCTTCATTAATTCGTATAAACAGCAGAGAAAGCGTCGCCTTGTTTACCCTCCTCCGCCTGACCTTGCTTTCACTCGGTGTGAGGATAATCTGAGATTTCCATACGTTTTATTCTCGTCTGCCGAGCATCAGCACAGAATCGTTAAGCGCAGATAGTCAGGTCACGATGAAAGATCACCATAATTTGTCATAAGTGACGTCATTTAAAACAATTAATATTAACTTCATCATATTAATATTCTGTAATTATTATTTGTATTATTATTTTTATTCACTTCATTTACACAAGGCTGTTCATCAGTCAGTAGAAATAATATTTTAAACATAATGATTTATCAGTCACTACAAGTTAAGTATGAAACATAATGATTTATCAGTCAGTACAAGTAAACTATGAAACATAATGATTTATCTGTCAGTACAAGTAAACTCTGAAACATGATGATTTATCAGTCAGTACAAGTAAACTCTGAAACATGATGATTTATCTGTCAGTACAAGTAAACTCTGAAACATAATGATTTATCAGTCAGTACAAGTAAACTCTGAAACATAATGATTTATCAGTCAGTACAAGTAAACTATGAAACATAATGATTTATCTGTCAGTACAAGTAAACTATGAAACATAATGATTTATCTGTCAGTACAAGTTAAAATGATTTATCAGTATGAAACACAAATGATTTATCTGTATGAAACACAAAGATTTATCAATCACTACAAGTTAAAAACATAATGATTTATCAGTCACTACAAGAAACATGATGAAACATTTTTATCTGTCAGTACAAGTAAACTCTGAAACATGATGATTTATCTGTCAGTACAAGTAAACTCTGAAACATAATGATTTATCTGTCAGTACAAGTAAACTATGAAACATAATGATTTATCTGTCAGTATATTAAACTGTCTAAAATTCGTGTATCGCCAGAATAGAATCAGTCTTCCCACGCGGCCACTGTTTATTTCTGCGTAATGAAATTACGTGTCACGGTGGTTCTATTTTTAGTTCGGATGGTGCAGAACACAGAAATAATGTGGATTTGATTGGAATATGAACGATATTAACACTGCGTGATGAATTGTGGACATATTTCAGTACTACTGTTACCTTCAGCTACTCATATAAGTTACGTTATTGTGTCGACAGGAAGCAGACATGTAAATTCTTGTTTCGTGGTTCGGCGGTTTGTGTGCACACGAAACCAGACTACGTCAACGAGGCGCCATCTTTGTTATGCGAGTGTACCACGTGACTTGTAGAACACGTCGCTGGACTGACTCAGAAAAAAGTGAAGGAAATCGACATTTCAAAACTGACTGGCGAGGAGAGGAAAAGAAAGAAAAAATAGAAAGAAAGAAAAATACAACTGTTTTTTATATATATATCAGTTTATTATCAGTTTATCCCGCCCTACATCTACATACGCACTTATAAAACGAAAACATTTAGCACTTTCAACAAATAGCAGATTCCACGAAAAAAAACAGAAATAATAATAATTTTTTTTTTTTTAAATATAAAAATATATATACAAATAAAATAAAATAAAATAAAATTGTATAAAATAAATTACATAAATAAATAAAAACATAAATAACTAAATGAGTTTAGTAATGCGCGATACACGGTTACACAAACACAGGAAAAACGTATTACTGAGGAAAAGCGATAGAGAGACAAATAAACAAACAGATAGATCGACTGATAGAGAGATAGATAGAGAGACAGTCAGACAAACAGATAAATAGAGAGGTTGATAGATAGATATGTAAATAGAGAGACATACAGACAGAAAGATAGATTTATAGACACAAGCATATAAATAGACAGATAAACATAGACAGAAAGACAGACAGTCAGACAGTGAGACAGATATGTAGAAAGATCATATAGAGATACACTTTGCGCGTTACTGTGCTGTACATGCAAAATGATAACGACAAACACGACGACGACTGGAACAAGAGACGACTACGCGAGTAAAGCAGCGACGTGGAGAAAGCTGGGAACTTGTGGAGTTTCGTCTCAGACTAATTCAAGTACGGCAACCTTTGGCATACACACTCTCCAATACGGTGACATATTGAATTTACGAAAATGTACCTTTACGTGGGACAAATCCCATTACCCGATCTAATCAGAGGGTTTTTATGGATTAATTTTGCCTTAAACGCAGTAATGTCTTTATTTGCGGCTGTAGACCTTTAGTAACCAATGATCTCATTAAAATTTCCCACAATGCGTGGCATTTAACAGATTTCCGGTCCGGTGTTAAGCCCTCACCGGTGTTCAGAAAATAGACGTTGTGTAAAAAGTCACTGGGCCTGCCAAGACGTGAAGTGAAACGTGGCGCAGATCTCACGTTCTCGCAAAAACGTGAAAATGGCAGGAATTGTTTTTTACTTAAGTAGTAAATGAAATTTAATTACTATTTAAAAAAAAATGTCCTACGGTGATAAGTGAAAACATTAAAACAAGACGCAAAGAAAAGAAACGCTGGTACAAAAATGAAACATTAACGAGCAAGAAAATGAAGATAGAAAGAGAAAAGGAAGATAAGAAAATCAAGATAGAAAGAAAAGAAGAAGAAGAAAAGGAAGAGAAAGATAAAATAAAGACAAGAAAATGAAGATAGAAAGAGAAAAGGAACAAAAGAAATTGAAGATAGAAAGAGAAAATAAAGACAAGAAAATGAAGATAGAAAGAGAAAAGGAACAAAAGAAAATGAAGATAGAAAGAGAAAAGAAAGACAAGAAAGGAAGATAGAAAGAGAAAAGAAAAAACAAGAAAGTGAAGATAGAAAGAGAAAAGGAACATAAGAAAATGAAGATAGAAAGAAAGACAAGAAAAACGAAGATAGAAAGAGAAAAGAAAGATAAGAAAAAGAAGATAGAAAGAAAGACAAGAAAATGAAGATAGAAAGAAAAAAGAAAGACAAGAAAAGAAAATGAAGATAGAAAGATAAAAGAAAGACAAGAAAAAATGAAGATAGAAAGAGAAAAGAAAGACAAGAAAATGAAGATAGAAAGAGAAAAGAAAGACAGGAAAATGAAGATAGAAAGAGAAATGGAAGATAAGAAAATGAAGATAGAAATAAAGAAAGAAAGACAAGAAAACGAGATAGAAAGAAAAAGAAAGATAAGAAAGTGAAGATAGAAAGAGAAAAGAAAGAGAGGAAAATGAAGATAGAAAGACAAAAGAAAAAGACAAGGAAGAAGAAGAGAAAGAGAAAAGAAAAAAAAGAAATGAAGATAGAAAGAGAAAAGAAAGAGAGGAAAATGAAGATAGAAAGAAAAAGGAAAGATAAGAAAATGAAGACAGAAAGAGAAAAAAGAAAGACAAGAAAGTGAAGATAGAAAGAGAAAAGGAACATAAGAAAATGAAGACAGAAAGAAAGACAAGAAAAACGAAGATAGAAAGAGAAAAGAAAGATAAGAAAAAAAGAAAGATAGAAAGAGAAAAGAAAGACAGGAAAATGAAGATAGAAAGAAAAAAGGAAGATAAGAAAAAATGACGAGTGAAAGAGAAAAGAAAGACAAGAAAACGAGGATAGAAAGAGAAAAGAAAGAAAAGAAAATGAAGATAGAAAGAGGAAAGAAAGACAAGACAGTGAAGATAGAAAGAGAAAAGGAAGATAAGAAACAAGAAAATGAAGATAGAAAGATAAAAGAAAGACAAGAAAAGGAAGATAGAAAGAGAAAAGGAACAAAAAGAAAATGAAGATAGAAAGAGAAAAGAAAGACAAGAAAGTGAAGATAGAAAGAGAAAAGAAAAACAAGAAAGTGAAGATAGAAAGAGAAAAGGAACATAAGAAAATGAAGATAGAAAGACCGAAGAAAGACAAGGAAGTGAAGATAGAAAGAGAAAAGAAAAACAAGAAAGTGAAGATAGAAAGAGAAATGAAAGAGAGGAAAATGAAGATAGAAAGAAAAAAATGGAACATAAGAAAATGAAAGATAGAAAGAGAAAAGAAAGACAAGAAAGTGAAGATAGAAAGAGAAAAGGAACATAAGAAAAAAAGACAGAAAGAAAGAAAAAAGAAAGACAAGAAAACGAGATAGAAAGAGAAAAAAAGAGAAGAAAATGAAGATAGAAAGAGGAAAAAAAACAAGAAAGTGAAGATAGAAAGAGAAAAGGAAGATAAGAAAATGAAGATAGAAAGAGAAAAAAAGATAAGGAAACGAAGATAGAAAGAGAAAAGAAAGACAAGAAAATGAAGATAGAAAGAGAAAAGAAAGACAGGAAAATGAAGATAGAAAGAGAAAAAAGATAAGAAAACGAAGATAGAAAGAGAAAAGGAAGATAAGAAAATGAAGATAGAAAGAGAAAAAGATAAGGAAAACGAAGATAGAAAGAGAAAAGAAAGAAAAGAAAACGAAGATAGAAAGAGAAAAGAAAGATAAGAAAACGAAGATAGAAAGAGAAAAGGAAGATAAGAAAATGAAGATAGAAAAGAGAAAAAAAAAAAGAAGAAAAGAAAATGAAGATAGAAAGAGAAAAGGAAGACAAGAAAGTGAAGATAGAAAGAGAAAAGGAACATAAGAAAATGAAGATAGAAAGAGAAAAGGAACATAAGAAAACGAAGATAGAAAGAGAAAAGGAAGATAAGAAAATGAAGATAGAAAGAGAAAAGGAAGATAAGAAAAACGAAGATAGAAAGAGAAAAGGAAGATAAGAAAAGGAAGATAGAAAGAGAAAAGGAAGATAAGAAAATGAAGATAGAAAGAGAAAAGAAAAGAAGAAAGTGAAGATAGAAAGAGAAAAGGAAGGCAAGAAAGTGAAGATAGAAAGAGAAAAGGAAGACAAGAAAAAGAAGATAGAAAGAGAAAAGAAAGGCAAAAAAATGAAGATAGAAAGAGAAAGGGAAGATGAGTTTGTGAAAAGTGAAAGAGAAAAGAAAGGTAAAGATAGAAAGAAAAAAAGATGAAAACGTGAAAGCTGAAAAGAGAAAAGAAATGTAAAGATAGAAAGAAGAAAGATGAAAACGTGAAAGCTGAAAAAGAGAAGAATGACTAGGTAAAGTTAGAAAGAGAACATAAAAATATAACAGAGAGAGGATACAACATATACATATACAGAGACGCATTTGTGTTTGTATGTTTATATGTGTGTGTGTATATGTATATGTGTGTTTATGTGTGTATTTATGTGTGTGTGTATTTATGTGTATATGTATGTATATGTGTGTGTCTATGTATTTATGTGTGTATATGTATGTATGTGTGTATGTATTTATGTGTGTGTATGTATGTGTATTTGTGTGTTTGTGTGTGTGTTTGTATTTATGTGCGTGTATGTATGTGTATATATAAAGAAGGAAGGATTAAGGTGTTCTGCCAGTATGTATAAATAAACTGAGTTCAGTCGCTGATTTATCTTGGGCGTACGGAACTGAAGTGGGGCTGATATAACGTCACAGGTATTATTAGACTGACGTCATAATGAAAATTATTATTTTATTTCTAGAACACGTCGGTGTTATTGGAAAGTAAACTTTTAATTCCTACTTGAATTCTTACTAGGACTGAAAGCAGTAAAGAGATGCAGAATGTTTGTTTTTGCTGACAAGGGGACTGACGGTGGAGGTTAGTTAAAGAACACTATCAGTTAACTGCGTCCCTGATTATTACTTTTCCTTTTTCTTCTTTGAAATTCATTCTTATATTGGCGGTAATGTGAAAATAATTGTTGTTTATTTTCTTTTTCCTCTTCTTCTTATTAAGACGAAGTGATATAAACACAAATGTAAGATTTACATCATGTAAGTGTCTGATAGTAATCTTCTTCTTCTTCTTCTTTTTCTTTTTTCTTCTTTTTCTTCTTATTATAATTAACATGAAGTGATATAAACACAAACATCATATTTAAACATGTAAGTGTCTGATCGTTCTTTTTCTTCTTCTTCTTTTTCTTTTTCTTCACATTATTATTAGTAACTCAAGATATAAAAAGAATGTCTTACAACTCAGGAAAACTGAAATAGGTTTTATCTGCAATTCAAATTTAATTTAACTTTAAAAAATCATCTGGTGTTGTGAGTTTACTGCTGAACAGGAGCGAGATAAAGAAGTGAAATGTGGTGAATCAAGAAGCAACATAAACACGCCAAGGACGGCGAGATCGAAGTGTTTTAGCTGCGGCGAATTATTGCGAGTCACGACTCGTTTTACACCCACGCGACAAGCTGATAAAATTAACGCCTTTAATCGCGGAAATTGAATCAGTTGTTGGAGAAAGGCGTACGGAAAGTTGCGTCCTTACATGTTTCAGCTGACTGAGAAGCGCGGCTTTTGTGCTTTCCTTGCTTGTTATTGTATCGGTCACATTGCGACGGCTGCCCTTTGCCGAGAGTTGATGACGTTTGATGCAGTCACAGCGATCTCTCAGCTTCCAGCCAGGGCCGAGCGGAACCGCACTCGGACGAGCGGAGAAAAATCTGAGTATTTGGTTCCGGCGTCGATTAACAAAAAGATTATTATTAACTTCTAATTGAAATAAAGTGAATAACATATTAAAATAAATTCATTCAGTCTTAATTTTGATGTTTTTCATGTTTGAACCAAAGCAACTAATAAAGATTTGTTTGTACATAAAAGGTGGGTTGAATTAGTGCTGCAGATTACTGGCTGTGTGAGCGGTTTTTAGGCGGGGGTCAGCAAGTATTGTGTTTCCTACAGCTAACTCGAAACACGCTGTTCCTGGCTTCAGCTTGTTTCTTCTACAGAAAATCACAATAATATTACTTCAGCTGAAATAAGAACCGATATTAGAATTGTTTATTCCAGTCAAACCGGTCCAAATTTTCAAATGCTTGTCACTAACTCGTTATAACGCTCAGTTCACTGACGTCACTTCATCTTATTACCTTATCATCACCACCATCTTATTGTTATTATTATTTTAATTTTTTATTAGAGAGGCAGAGATGGAGAGAGAGAGAGAGAAAAATAGAGACAGAGAGAGACAGACAGACATACAGAGAGAGACAGAGAGACAGAGTGAGAGAGAGAGCGAGAGAGAGAGAGAGAGAGACAGAGAGAGAGAGAGAGAGAGAGAGAGAGAGAGAGAGAGAGAGAGAGAGAGAGAGAGAGAGAGAGAGAGAGAGAGAGAGAGAGAGAGAGAGAGAGAGAGAGAGAGAGAGAGAGAGAGAGAGAGAGAGAGAGAGATATTATTTGGTTGGCAGAATGAGAAAACGTTTTTATAGCCTTGTTAATTTGTATTCGATTAACCACACTAAGCCCAAGTTTGGCTCTAAATCTCGCGATGGACGATAAGCTGACACTTACTGCAGGATAAACGCGCAGCACAGACTGGTAATAGGCAATACACGCTCAATGGGATTGGAATTCACCGTCTGAAGATGTTTGTCGATGCCGGGGAACGAGAAGGGGTTCATGAGACTGCAAATCCGTCCAAATACCAAAACTAATCACAAATGTTAGAGGCTAAATTTGGCGGCTTGCCCACATGATGACTGGCAGGTGTAAACAGCGAAATGTCGTCTGCAGAATTTGTCACGCGCATGGACTCTGTAGGAAGAACGACACCTCTAAGTTGATCTGTGGTGTGAACGTCTTCATTTAATTTTTTAAACACAAACCATTTTACTCAATATCATCATCACGCCATCACGTCATCAATATAATAAACATGAATACAATCAACTTTCTGTTTGTTCAAATGTATAAAATTACATTTGTAGTTGTACGCCTATGAACTAACCGCAAATAAACTGTATTACACTGCCACCATCCTCTCTCTGATTCAATTATTTCTTCTTTCCATCATTTCTTTTTGTCTCTCTCTCTCTCTCTCTCTCTCTCTCTCTCTCTCTCTCTCTCTCTCTCTCTCTCTCTCTCTCTCTCTCTCTCAGAAAATAATGTAGCATATCCAAATATTATTTAACCTCTGACGTTTTTGTTTGGTTTTCTTTTTCTTCATCTTATTTTTTTATCCACAGATAAAACTGCGTCATTCTGTCATGGATACAGAGATAAACTAATTACACTCATGGTAGACAAAAGTGTTACTATTATGAAGTCAGAGTTTTAATTAAATCTGGATATGAATTCAAAATTTTCCGTGTGACTAATTCTAATTTTGTTTAATAACTGCAAAACATTTTAATATTAATGTTTTATTATATTTTAAAAATTTCTAGAATCTAATTAAATAAATAATATTAATAAATAACTTTGACGCTTTTCACTGACTCTGACACACAACTACCACGACGGTGTGACGAGAGCGTAAACATCGAGGTGGACAGCAACTCTTCTGGTACATACGACTACAGTAGCAGCGTGGTTTTTCTTGCTGAAACAACTACTTACCGTTCTTCCTCCAGAATGGACTTGAGTTGCTCAATTCTCGTACTGTCTGCTTCAAACCCGAGTCGTCCATTTGTGAAACGTGGAATCATTACTAGCAGTATCTGAAATAAATAAATAAATAAATAAATAAATAAATAAATAAATAAATAAATAAATAAACAAACAAACAAACAAACAAACAAACAAACAAACACAAAACAAATAACTAAACATGGTACTTTTACATTTTTTCTGTTTTAATATTTCTTTGTGAATTTTTTAGTTTTGAAAGAATGTACTTCAGGAGCTGCTTTATTTACGCATGTCACATAAACACACATACGTCTAGAACTGTTGTACTGAAATATATTACATAAACACACGTACTTCTAGAACTGTTGTACTGAAATATGTGACATAAACACACATACGTCTAGAAAAATGTTATTGAAATGTGTTATAAACAGACGTACGTCTAGAAAAATGCCATTGAAATATGTTACATAACACACATATGTCTAGAATTTTTTTTATTGAAATACGTTACATAAACACACATACGTCTAGAAATGTTTTATTGAAATATGTTACATAAACCCACATACGTCTAGAACTGTTGTACTGAAATATGTTACATAAACACATATACGTCTAGAACTATGTTGTTGAAATATGTTACATAAACACACATACGTCTAGAACAATGTTATTGAAATATGTTACATAAACACAGATAAAAGAACTGTTCTACTGAAATATGTTACATAACACACATATGTCTAGAATTTTTGTTATTGAAATACGTTACATAAACACACATACGTCTAGAAATTTTTTATTGAAATATGTTACATAAACACACGTACTTCTAGAATTGTTGTACTGAAATATGTTACATAAACACATATACGTCTAGAGCTATGTTGTTGAACTGTTACTAAAAACAGATAAAAGAAATAAATATGTTACATAAAACACACGTACAAAACACAGATAAAAGAACTGTTCTACTGAAATATGTTACATAAACACACGTACTTGTAGAACTGTTGTACTGAAATATGTTACATAACCACACGCACTTCTAGAACTGTTGTACTGAAATATGTTACATAAACACTCATATTTCTAGAACTCTTGTACTGAAATATGTTACATGAACACACGTACTTCTAGAACTCTTGTACTGAAATATGTTACATAAACACACGTACTTCTAGAACTGTTGTACTGAAATATGTTACAACGTAAACATTCAAACATTTCAGTTATATACTCATTTCAGAAAAGGTTTCTAAAAACGTGTTTCTTGAAGCAAACATGTCTACCATTGTCCTGATTACTACTTTACTACCACCGCCTGTAAACTAGCAACACTGTACTTCTACTATTACTGCTACTATTACTACTTCTGCTATTACTGCTGCTACTATTACTATTTCTATCAATATGTAAAAATAACACTATTGAAGTTAGGTATTGTCGATAAAGTCTATGATTATTGAGTCAATAAAGGGAGGTAATCCAGTATATTATTAATTTGATCTAACAGCAGTAAACTGAAAGGCAAGCGTAATTGTGTCCTTGTAATTAATATCCTTGCATCATAATTAATATTTGATATATTAATGTGCTGTTTGTTGATACTGACAACCTTTCACCTGTACATAATATTGTAATAAACGAATGTAATTAATACTGCTTTAACACGACAGTCAGAGTAGTCGTGTCTACTTTACAGTAATACTTCTTTTCATATAAACATTATATTTCTTTAACGAGAATTATTTTCGGTTGTACGCAGATACACAGGAATGGTTGACTTAATTCATCGGGTAAAGCTATGATATCATTATCACCACAATAATGACGCAATGGTCTAGAGTTCGACACGTCCAAGGCTATTTACGTTCGTTTGATGTTCATTTTAAATTATGTTTAAAATCTATTACATTTGCTAACTACAGCGTTACTGTTCCTTCATACTACATAACCATTATTATTATTATTATTATACTACTTTTAATAAAACTTATACTAGTGTTACAACTTCTACTTCATCTACTGTAACCGCTGATACTACTATTCCTACTCCTGGTACAACAACAACAGCTACTATTATTTCTACTACTATTACTCACACTACTACAACTATAACTACTGTCATTACTATACTGTGACTTCCACTATTATTACTAATCCACTACCGCTCTAAAATTACTATTATTACTGCTGTTACTGCGACTACTATTACTACTGCTGTCACTATTACAACTACTGACTGTAACTACAGCTGCTACTACTTAAACTATTACGATAAAGAAAAAGAATGAAATGACATATATTCAGCCTACTAAAAGAAAAACACTCCCCAACAAAAACAACAAACAACCACAAAAAAATTATAAAAATAAAAATAATAAAATAAAAAATTAAGTAAGTAAATAAATAAATAAATAAATAAAATAAAAAATTAAGTAAGTAAATAAATAAATAAATAAATAAAATAAAAAAGGTAAAGGAATCCAATTAAGAATTAAAGAAAATACAAAATCTAAGTTTAGAGTATGCTATGAACACGTGTTTACAGCGTTAGACTATGCTATGAACACGTGTTTACAGCGTTAGCTAAGCGAATTACACAACGACGTATGCACATGATATGTGGTGTGGTTGCTGTCAAAGGAAACACGACAAATCAAAGCACCATTTCCCTCATCTCAAAACTTAATTTCCTAAACATCACCATTAAATATTTTCTTGTCTCTTTACGTTAAAAAAGAGAAGTGTTTGTAATTTTGTGTTCGGTACAGTCACACCAAATAATACACTGACATTTAATCTTCATTCCCTCATCTCATTTCATATTTTATATTTTTCATTTTTTTTTTTTCATTTTCCTTTTCTTTTGTTATCATATCTTTAAATCCTTTAAATATCTTGTATAAAACACTTCTTGTTTTTTTTTTTTTTTTTTTTTTTTTCTCTTATTTCTTTAACTGTTTTGTTTGTTTCTACTTTTTTTCTAAAATTAATTTGATAAATGTTTACCATGAATAACTTTATCTTTAAATATGTATAAATATATCATGTACAGAATGACTCGAAATATTAACAACGACGACAGCGTCTGCAACAGCAGCAACTGCAACTGTAATGATAATAATGTTACAACAATTATTATTACAATTATCACTATGCCCAGCACTCTGTGAGTCACTTGTTACTGTCACTACAGCTGTTATCATCAACCATGCTGATACTAGTTCTACTACTACTACTACTACTATCACCACCACCACTACTACTACTACTACTACTACTACTACTACTAACTGAAGTATTTAGCTTTTTATTTTAATATATTTTCTAACATGTATTATTATTAATTTAAACGGTGTGTTTTGTACGTACTGTTATATAATACCTTTGTCTAATGTTAGAAAACATCAGTATTACACTATGAGAACATTAATAAAGATTAATATTAAATTGTTTGAATATTAGTAAAAATAAAAATTACATTGTTATAATATTAGTAAAACATTAAATTACATTGTTATAATATTAGTAAAAAAATAAAAATTACAATGCGTTTTACGTCACGACATTCACTCAGACAATATAAAGACGTATTAGCCGTAGTGACTAAAAAAAACCTTCAGTTAATAATAATATATATATTTTTTTTAAATTAAAAATTACATTAAGTAGATGAAAACTAGAATGTCAGGGGACAAGACAATATCGTATGATGGAATGAAAGTGTGAATGAATAAATGAATTAATAATGAATGAATGCAGTTTTTCAAAAAAAAAGATGACACATACCATGATTCATAATATACATCTCTATATATACATGAATACGTAATATACATCTCTGTATATACATGAATACGTAATATACATTACTGTAGATACGTGATTTGTAATATACATCTCTGTATATACGTGAATACGTAATATACATCTGTATATATATGAATACGTAATATACATCTCTGTATATACATGAATACGTAATATACATTTCTGTATATACATGAATACATAATATACGTCTGTAGATACGTGAATACGTATATATACATGTCTGTAGATAAGTGATTTGTAATATACATCTCTGTAGATACGTGATTTGTAATATACATCTCTGTAGATACGTGAATACGTAATATACATATCTGTATATACGTGATTTGTAATATACATATCTGTATATTCGTGATTTGTAATATACATCTCTGTAGATACGTGATTTGTAATATACATCTCTGTAGATACGTGAATACGTAATATACATATCTGTATATTCGTGATTTGTAATATACATCTCTGTATATACGTGATTTGTAATATACATCTCTGTAGATACGTGAATACGTAATATACATCTCTGTAGATACGTGATTTGTAATATACATCTCTGTAGATATGTGATTTGTAATATACATCTCTGTATATTCGTGATTTGTAATATACATCTCTGTAGATACGTGATTTGTAATATACATCTCTGTAGATACGTGAATACGTAATATACATATCTGTATATTCGTGATTTGTAATATACATCTCTGTATATACGTGATTTGTAATATACATCTCTGTAGATACGTGAATACGTAATATACATCTCTGTAGATACGTGATTTGTTATATACATCTCTGTAGATACGTGATTTGTAATATACATCTCTGTATATTCGTGATTTGTAATATACATATCTGTATATACGTGATTTGTAATATACATCTCTGTAGATACGTGATTTGTAATATACATCTCTGTATATACGTGAATACGTAATATACATATCTGTATATTCGTGATTTCTAATATACATGTCTGTAGATACGTGATTTGTAATATACATCTCTGTATATACGTGATACAATACATCTCTGTATATACGTGATACGTTCAATACATCTCTGTATAAACGTGATACGTACAATACATCTCTGTATATACGTGATACATTCAATACATCTCTGTATGAACGTGATACAATACATCTCTGTATATACGTGATACGTTCAATACATCTCTGTATATACATATGATACGTTCAATACATCTCTGTATATACGTGGTATTTATAGAGACTCTGACTGCGAGCAGCAGGTTTTCAGTTTGAAGAAATCCGCTCGTACCGCGGTGAATCCATTCACAGATTACTCGTTCGTTTCGTAAACAGAAAACTAACTCGCGTGACTAAAACCAAATTACACAATCTCATCGCGGATTAGTCTATTTTTGTGACAACACTTTTTTCTCTCCGTGATATTTTGAGTTAAGTGAGAATACTACACAAACAAACCACCCCCGTTCAGTTATGTCACACTACATTTACCTACAGAAATGTGTTTTAAATACACCAATGTCTCATTGTCTGACTTTCCGCCTGTCTGACAGCCTGTATGTAACTTCGTCTTTCTACATATCTGCTGTATGTCTCGCTATATGCGTGTGTGAGTTGTATGTGTGGATGTGTGTGTGTATGTGTACATGTGTATGTGTGTATGTGTATGTGTATGTGTATGTGTATGTGTGTATGTGTGTATGTGTGTATGTGTATGTGTGTATGTGTATGTGTGTATGTGTATGTGTGCATGTGTATGTGTGTGTGGGTATATATGTGCACGTACGAATGTGTTTATATGTGTGTGAGTATGTATGCATGTATGTAGGTATGTATGTATAATGTATGTATGAATGTATTTGTTATTTGTCTTTTTGTCATTTTTGCGCGCATTCAATTTTTTTTTTTTTGTGTGGCTGTTGTGGCTGTTTTTAACAATTTTAACATTTTTAACATTTAACCTTGTAAATAGAACCATATGTGATATAAGTATATACAAACACAATATTACGTGACGATAACTGTAGACCAATTAAAAACACAGTTCTATAGATAATCATTGATACAGAGCCTGGAAAATATCTTAAAATATTACCTTGATCGCAATATATATGTTAATATTTTCTGAAAGAACACAATTATTGTATCAGATATGCTTATAATGTTGTATTAGATACATTTATATGTTCTGTAAGGTAAACATTTGTGAAATGTTTATTGTCGACTAAGGTTTATGCATGGCATGTTGACACAGTGTTACAGGATTATTTGTATCATGTGTTAAAGTGTGCACGTCGTGGTCACACTGCTGCTTCCAGTGACCAGGACAAACAGAGTAATAACAACGTAAACAGTCTTCTAGAGTCTGCGGACGACATCGACCTTTGTTGTTAATTAGCGATGATAAATTGTTAATTTGTCTTCTTCTTCGTAAATCTAACATATGAAACGTTGTTCAGGTTAGCGACATTTAAAATGGTATAAACTGTCCTAACATTTCTATAGATTATAAATAATAAAACAAACTACAGACTGGTTGTCTTGGAAACGTGTGATTAAAGGTTAACTGACCTCATGTCACGTGGTGTCCTCTGCGAGGAAGAACGTGTTTTTTTTTTTAAAGACATACACAGAGACACACACACACAAAAACACATACATACACACAGAAACACATACACACAAACACACATACATACACACAGAAACACATACATACACACAGAAACACACACACACACAAACACACATACATACACACAAGCACACATACATACAAAAACACACAGAAACACATACATACACACAAACACACACACACACGTGAACGCGAACGTAAATTGCCTTAAAAAGACATAGAAAAAAAAAATCGGATAAAAATATATATAATTACTTTGTGGCTATTTCTGTATGGGTTGTATTCTGTCCTAACAAAACAATACTTAAAAAAAACCCCAGAAGAATAAAAAAGAAGACATACGCAAAAGGTTAATAACATTAAATAAAATATAAATAAATTAATGGAATGATATTTTGAAAATAGACAAACACAAAACCAAACATACACTGACAAATACATTACATATACTACTACTACTATCACAACTACTCCTCCTACTACTACTCCTCCTGCTGCTGCTGCTGCTGCTGTCATTACTACTCCTAGCATTGTTCCTATTGCCACTACTGCTATTTCCACTAATTCTGCTACTAGTGCTGCTGCTACTACTACTACTACAACCACCGCAACAGGACTGCTACTACTACAGCTTCTAGTATTATTACTACTACTAAGAAAAAGACGACGACAACGACGACGACGTAACGAAGAAGAAGATGATGATACTGAAAACTGAAGGAAAGTAAAAAGAATGGATAGAAGAAATAAAAAGATGACAAATTAGGAAAGACATTGAGCTAAGAATTTTGTACGAGGAAACACTAACTTGTAATGTTTTGATTTGTTGGCAGAGCTTTGTTGTAATGAAAACAAACATTTTTCATAATTACTCCATGTTTGCTGTGAATTAACCACACACGTCTTCCTGCTGCAGATACAATCAGTCTGTTAATAATGGCGACGATCGACTGGTAACTGGTCACGATTCGTGGTTACAGATGACTATTTGTTCAACAGAGACTACTCTCTTGTACAAGATGAACTCCCGCGCTAAATTTATCTCATCTGTTTCCGCTATGAATGAGAAATTGTTAACGTTGTTTAAAAGTTTGTTTGAATTAGTGACTAAATCAGTTTGTCACTGGCTTAATGAACGAATGAATAAATAACAGTACGTCTTAATGAACGAATGAAGATATAACTGTATGACGTAATGAACGAATGAAGAAAAAAACTGTATGACGTAATGAACGAATGAAGAAATAACTGTATGACGTAATGAACGAATGAAGAAATAACTATGACGTAATGAACAAATGAATAAATAACAGTACGACTTAATGAACGAATGAAGATATAACAGTATGACGTAATGAACGAATGAAGAAAAAACTGTATGACGTAATGAACGAATGAAGAAAAAACTGTATGACGTAATGAACGAATGAATAAATATGTATGACGTAATGAACGAATGAAGAAAAAACTGTATGACGTAATGAACGAATGAAGAAATAACTGTATGACTTAATGAACGAATGAAGAAATAACAGTACAACTTAATGAACGAATGAAGAAATAACTGTATGACGTAATGAACGAATGAAGAAAACACTGTATGACGTAATGGACGAATGCAGAAATAACTGTATGACTTAATGAACAAATGAAGATATAATTGTATGACGTAATGAATGAATAAACCGTATGACGTAATGAACGACTGAAGAAATAACTATATGATTCAGTGAACGAATGAATAAATAAGAATATGACGTAATGAACGAATGACGAAGTGATGAATAAATAAGTGACATAATCAACGAATAATGAAATTCATTAGCGATAAAATATTAGCTTTATTTGTTATTGCACAAAAATAAGTGAGGAAGTGAAGTTGTGAATGAGTTCACTTAACGAGTAAAATTTCCGTGACTTTGAGTACGTTTTCAGTGACACTGAGCAAACTTTCAGTGACACAGAAAAAAATACTCAATAGTGAATGAAAGAATATTTGCTCGTGACTACAGCACATAGGATCAATCGTTCTCGATGCGAGGTTTATGATTTTTCCCTTTCTTGTTTTTAGAATTGTGTATTTTACTGTCTAAAGATAGATATATAAGCACATATATAAAAAATGTGCTTGTAATCGTAAACAATAATAACAGAAGCTCAGTAACAATAGTTCCGTAACAACAATTAAATAATAATCATTCAATAACAATAGTTAAATAACAATACTTCAATAATAATAGTTCGTTAACAATTACAGTTCAATAACAGCCTCTATACATGCATTTAATCAGTTGAGGGCAAATTATCTTCACTTCTGTTTTGGTTGACAGTGTAATATTACAGATATGTCATATTAAAATGGAGATTATTATTTCTCGAAGGAGCACAAAGAACGTATTTCAGAAAGTCTACAATGGATGTGTTGTGTGATATTTACATTACAGATATCGTGTCGGTAACTCAGTAATTACATCCAAGCGAACAGAAAAGAAACTACAAGTATTGTTCATTCATAACATTAAATATTCATAAAGTAAAAGTTCATTGTTCAGATAAAATCGAGATTAAAACGAAGAGGCGCCAGATTAACTAATATCTTGATTATCTCGCAAAATAATCCACTTTTATATGCGAAAATACCTGATTAATTTTAAATATATATACATATTTTATATATGTATTATATACTGAATACTTGCCACTTTGCCCATTAAATATCGAAGTGGTTAATATTTGTATTGCTTTCTGCTGTCTTTAAATTTCAATGACTGTTACATTTATCACGTGTAATAGTTGAAATATTCAGTACAAATTCTTTTATTTCTCTCCTCTTCTTTGTTCTCACCTCTCTTTCTCTCTCTATATTTCTCTCTCTCTGTATATTGTCTCTCTCTCTCTCTCTCTCTCTATATATATATATTGTAATTATTGTCTATGATTTTTAGTTTAATTATGAGATGGAACGTTGCTTAACGTCAGATTTTGTTTTTAATTACTGCATACAGCCAAATGAATTAAAATAAACGTAAACTCATAATTCTAGGATTTTCTTTATTATCAATAAAACTCAAACGTTTATTCGAAATAGCTGCGTCTTACTGATTTTGGGAAGGTGAAAGATACATACTGTATTTTATATTGATTTAAATATACATCACTGAAATTTGGTTAGTCCTCTAAGAAACAAAAAGTGAATGAAGTTTCTAAGTATTATTGAAACTGACGTAGTAGGAAATATTTGAAAAAATATCTTGTTCTAGCACCACTTTGTTATAATTTCCTTTCCTTATTATAATCTTTTTCCCTTGTGTAATCTTCTCTACTTGTCATGATACCTTGTCTTATAATCCATTGCTCTTGTTATAATCCATCTCCTTGTGGTATTTCCTCGCTGTGTTGTAACACATCGTTTTCCCTCCTAATCGTAACACATCGTCTTGTTATAATTCCTTCCCCTCCTATAATCCACTCCCTCCTTGCCAAGATATCTCGCTTTTTGGTCACCCCATTTCCTAGTCATAATACTTCTTATTATAATAATTCCTCTTTTCATAACGTTTGCGTTAGGAGCTGATTTAATTTCCCAGGGGCCTCGTTGACAATGGCTTTTACAGCTACGAAGTAATTTTAGTTCCTATTGAAATAAAAACACACATTGACCACGATATTTAAAACTCACCTGCTTGGAACGTCAAATAATCTACCAACCGTTAAAGTTATTCAATCGTAAAAAAATAAAAACAACAGTTATAAGAAGAGATTATCGTAAACTAAGGTTAGTCAGTTTTATTCAATGATAATCTCCATTTTCTCTGCTCTTTTGGGAACTCTTTCCTATATGAAGTCATGAATGTTTTAAGAGCTTCATTACCGGGTTGGAACGGAATAGAATTGGAGTACGAACACAACTTTTAAGTTAATTGTTCAATTCTCTGTTTTTCTATCAAATATTACTTAAGTTTAGGACGGAGGAGGCGTGGGTAGATATTAATGATGGTTTTATTATACAACTGTAGATGAAAACGGTCCCGTGGCTGGTTGCGTTTTCACCTCGGTTACGTGGGAGTGAAACTGTTTTAACAGCCAAGATACGAGTACAAAATGAAATGCATTGCCAAGAATTACACGTCAGGTTTGAATGGAATTTCAGGTTTCTTTATTAATGTATGTTTATTGTGTAGAGATCACACTGTTGTGATGTTAATACTGATTTACAACAAATAAGCAAAATATTAGCATCACTGACACTATAACATAAACATACTTACTTTTGTTCTTTTTTTTCTTTCTTTTTTTTTTTTTCTTATGCTTACATACCCATTCTAAGTAGGAAGGAAAGAAAAAAAAAACTTGTCTTCACCGAACCATAATTGTTTTCTTTATTTTTCGTAGAGAGAGAGAGAGAGAGAGAGAGAGAGAGAGAGAGAGAGAGAGAGAGAGAGAGAGAGAGAGAGAGAGAGAGAGAGAGACGAATAGAAACTGATACAAACACACACGCACACACACAAATCTGGAAAAGGCAATAAAAGACAGAAGAAGCAAATACAGGAGAGAGACAAAACAAGTAATAAAAGATTCACTGACACAGCGACACACAGACGCTTTAGTTGAATTATTCACGGTGTTTTGAGCTGTGTGAATGGGATTCTATAAATTAATTGTTAAATCTATAAAGAGATGAAGTTGTACATTAAAATTCATGCGACGTACGTTTCTGTTAAATGGACTGTAAATGTCGCGTTACACGAGCACCTTTGTGTTAGTTTCCTGATCGCCAAAAATATTTTTACGACAACAAAACGAGAGACAGGTATTCAATACTCGATAGCGGCATCTCTGCGCATTTGTCAATATACAGCAGATCAATGAAAGACGACAAATAAAACTTATTTTCGTCCACGGCAAATTGATTTGTGTTCCTCAATAAAGATTAGAACCTGTGCTGCTTGGAGCAGCAGAAACTGAGCAAACTGTCACGTGATACGGAATGCTCTTTTTTCTCGTAAAAATTTTTGTTTTTAAAATAAAAAAAATATTAAAATTACCAAATAACAAAACAAAACAAAAAACCCCAAGTTTCTTCTATTATTAATATTTATAAAGCAAAACAAATCAAGTAACTGAACATGCGCCTTTTCAGTATCAGCATTGAAATAATGATTGATAATTATATTTGTATGTTTGTGTTCACATGTGGGTGTATTCATATATTTATCGATTTCATTTAAAAAGGGTTGTTCAACATTTCTGAGCAAATTAAACTAATCAAATTTATATAAAAAAACAAAACAAGATAGTATAATTTTTATTTCATTTGACGTTTTTTTTTCTTCAAAATCAGTATAAAATCGAATTAATACTGAAGAAATGAGTTAAACACTTCACCTCATTACCCGTGTTAGTGTAGTCTGTGATACTGTTAGGTATGATAAGATATCTTATGTAACATATATACTTGTATGTCCAGTGTTTTGGTCGTGTATAAAAGTAATATTTAGATAAATATATAAAATATGGTCAGTTAGTTTCCGTTTTAATATGTTGGATTTTTCTTCTTTTTTTTTTTTTTTTTTTTTTTCAATATTAATATAAGTTTTTCACTATCTTAAAATCAATTCTTTATTTTCCTTGGTTAGTTATAAACCTTTTTACAAATTGAACGAATTGCCATATGATATGGAATGCTCTTTTGAACAACAACAACAACAACAACAACAAAAAAACACAAAAAAAAACCCCACAAAAAACACAAAAAAAAACAAACAAAAAAACGACAAACATATAACAAAAAAACAACCAAAAAAAAAAACGAAAATTTCTTCTATTATTAATATTTATAAATCAAAACAAATCAAGTAATTGAACATGCGCCTTTTCAATATCAGGATTGAAATAAAGATTGAAAATTATATTTGTATGTTTGTGTTCACATGTGGTACATACATATATTTATCGATTTTAAAGTAATAAAACTTCATATACAGTTTATTAGAAAAGTGAAATAAGAACAGAGTCTAAATGTGAAAACGTGATGTCGTATAAAGTGTTCAGTAAACACACCTGTCTACCTGGAATCTCTGTCTACCTAGAATCTCTGTCTACCTAGAATCTTTGTCTGCCTGGAATCTTTGTCTACCTGGAATCTCCTGTCTACCTGGAATCTTTGTGTACCTGGAATCTGTGTCTACCTGGAATCTCTGTCTACCTGGAATCTCTTTCTACCTGGAATCTTGGTCTACCTGGAATCTCCCGTCCTTGGCCACTCCCCGTCTTGGTATTCTTTAAGATTACAAATCTGTAATGGCCTTCCTGACAGATGAACGGATGAAAGGACACTTAAGTAAGCGCGCTACACGGAAACTGGAGACATTAGACAACTAGTTGTTTGATGTACGGACGACTTAATAAACGTCACAAAGAACGGACGCACGCACGGGCTGCGACAGTGATGTCTGGATGTACGGATCACTTGCTAAGGTAAACACACTGTCGAGGACGCTGTTTGATGGACGTAAACAAGGTTGATGTAACCGGAAACGTTTTAACTTTGAAAGTTTTATCAAAGCAGTTAGGAATGGTGCAAAGAGATCAGAGCGGATCTTCAGGTGACGGGTTTGTTATCGTCAGCGGTTTAACTTTACAAAAGATACAATCTCAGACAAAAATCCTAGTCATTTAATTTTTTTTTTTTAACTTTATCTGTTGCATAAAAAGATAAGAATACACAGATGTTTGGTAAGTAATTAAGAAGTTAGAACATAGAACTGTAAAAGTAAATTAACTGTACAGAGAACATACGCCTGTTTTATAACTGTGTTTGGCTATGAGTGGGTAGATTAGTGCAAGCAGTGAACAAAAACAGAAAGAAGAAAAGAATAAAACTAACGACAGAAGGAAAGAAAGACTCAAATAACGAAGGAATAGTAAATATTAAACACTTTTTTTTCTTTTTTCTTTTTTTAAATTATCTACTTTTTGGATTATCATAATAATATTTTCAAAAATGAAATATTTCCAGACTTCATAAAAGTCCAAAAAGATATAAATAGATTTAGTTCATACGCACTGCCAAACAAAATAACTCAAAAAATAAGACAGATCTATATATCACTTTCTGTAACATGACGTAGTCTCTAATCAGCCATCAACGAGCTTTCATTTTAAAACACTCTGCTACAGCAGTCTTTAAATTTAACTTTATGCTGAAATAGGAGGACACAGAATCGGTTTAATTACTCCACGCTTCGAGCGCTTTCCCACGCGTTTTACAAACTCATTACCGAGCTGAATGCATTTCTATAGTTTAATTGGCTGATTAACTTTTCAAATTTCCGCACCGGATACTTTCGTTTTCTTCGGTAATTGGCAGCACTCTTCAAGCTTTTGGTCGTCTTCATCTAAAGTTTTCACAGACACAACTATGTACGTCCGAAAATCCGTGTTTCTAAATACACGCCTCTGTATAACTGACTCATACACAGGTAAGCACAAGGCAAATGCAGATATTTAATAAACAACTAACTTTGTTTCTTATTTTATTAAGGATAACATTTATTTAAATGATTTTGTTTGGTATTTTATTAAAGATAAAATTTATTTAAATAACTTTGTTTGGTATTTAATGAAAGATAACATTTATTAAAAAATAAAATTTAATTTATTTGATTAAAGGTGACATTTATTTAAATATATTGTGTTTTGTTATTTTATTAAAGATAAAATTGATTTAAGTAAGTCTTTTGGATTTTTGAAGTGGTCTTTAGAATGTCTACTTTGTAGATTCAGTTCAGAACAGATGTACTGAGAAGAAAGAAAGAAGAACACGACAGTTCCGCGAAAACTGATATTAGTGAAAAGAAACTAACTAAGATTAAGCTGATAATCAAATAACCCACAACACACAAGCGAAAAATTCTCAATTATTTTATAAGGAAACGGATCGAGAAGAATTTCTCCAAATTATAGTGAAATATGAGAGTCTTATTAAACAACAACAACAACAATCACTGATGAAAATACAAAAACTGTGACTGGTTGTAAGCGAGGGTGAATCCAACTGTTATTTCACTTGTGATCATTTACGTATCACTTACAGTTAACTGTAATATCACTGCCACGTGATGCTAACTTGCTATGACAGCTGCTCAGAATATTCTCACCGAAAATATCATCATTCACTGTGACTGGCTGTAATTCTGTTAGCCGTCTCACTGACGCAAAGCGTTTCAAACGTCATCGCAGTAAGGAAATGAAAACAGGAATTTTACAAAATGGCATTTCACGTGTCTTAATCGCTCTCTCTCTCTCTCTCTCTCTCTCTCTCTCTCTCTCTCTCTCTCTCTCTCTCTCTCTCTCTCTCTCTCTCTCTCTCTCTCTCTCTCTCTACTGATAACAAAACAGCTGACGTGACGTCTATAAGTCTAATGTAATTAGTTTGAAGTTGATTTATAAAACAAATTGGATGATTATTTTATCCACTGCAAACCTGATTCCCGCCTCCTAGCAGTAACTAAATACTTCATTTTGTCAAACAAAAAAATTCACCCCCCACCATGTTTTTCTTATTATTCCTGTATCGATACGAAATGTCAAAGCTCGATTTAAACTAAATGTGAAGACCATTTATTAATGACAAGATTCGTGTTTTTTCTTTTACGACGTGAACGACAGCTGCATTGACGATGACAACATTAATAAATGTTCAAAACATAACACAGAAAGATCACGGAATAATTTCTTCTTGACTACTAACCTCGCCCACTGTGAAAAACGTTCACGTTTTCACTTCGCTAACTCCTACACGTGCTTTAAAACAGAAAAAAGAAGTAATTTTGAAAGTCATACTTAATTTTGGCTGACGTTGTTGCTGTTGATGCTACTGTTACTGCTCTTATTATTTTCCTGCTGCTGTTGTTGTTGTTACTGATTTCATTACACATTTACATCAGTAGATTTTTTAGCGTGGAACAGAACGGCAGATAACATGCACGACACACAGAAAATTTATGATTTGTTAAAATATTCAGATGCATAAATTTTAAATAAACTGTTTATTAGTTAACTGTGTGATACACAACCACTGCAGACCTCTGCGTTATGCATTAGCGAGGTCTGGAATTTACATTAAGAAATGTGGTTGTCGGTACCCGTGTTGCTGTGGCTATTGACGTTGTTGGTATAAGGTTGTTTTCTAATTGCGGTCTGTTTTGTTTTACTGTCGAAGTTAGGATTGAGTAAAACTTTATTTTCATTTCAAACACTTTTCTTTGTGTGCAGATCAGACTGAATTTACTGAAGTACACAGGAATCTTAACCTTTCCAAAGTGTTTCAGAAAAAAACTGAAAATCTCCTCAGAAAGACTCACACACACAAAAAGAAGTCGTTCAGTGAACTCTGGTAAAATTCTGCTAATTGACTAAACCCGTGTCCAGACTTCACGTATTTCGTTTACCAAATACCGACAAAGAACAGCTATAGTTTGAAAACTGTCATTTTAATCTGACATAAATCCAGTTACTCTATTTTTGTATTTTCTTATCAATATTGTATAAACCTGTAGGAGAAAATATCAATTTCTGTTCGTTTGAAGTCTTTTGTGTATATTTGTTCATACAGTTGATACAGATATTTTAATGTAAATATTTTTGGATCATCCACTAAAGTGCGAGCGCAGAAAACAAGAGTTAAAGAGAAGGAAAAAGAAAAATTATAATCGATATTATGATTTCCAGATGGAGATGGAATAAGCCTTTGTTTCCAAATGACATGTAAGTATTATGTGTGTTTGTGTGAAAGACAGTGTGTTTAGCTGTGTGGTGTATCTGCACAGTATTTAATTTACGTTATCTCACACACACTGACTTGAAACCTAGAACACACATTGTTCTGTGACGTGACGTAGGTAATGGAAACAGAAACAGCTCAAATTCCTTCTACGTTTCTCGATAGAATACTAGTTACGTCATCGTGCCGAGGCTGATATGAAATGACACTGAGTCTTACAACATCGTTTTGATATTTCTGAGGATTTTATTTCATTATAATTATTATTATTATTATCTACTTTATAACAGTGTCTGCAGCACAGTCTGTAGTCTTACTGTATCTAGTCACTGTCAGTTGTGCCATATTGTTTGTCACGTCACATTATCTTGACGTCATAATATCTATACCGTCACCTTATGTTTGCATCACAGTTCTGTAGTGTCTTAGTGTTTATAGTATCACATTGTCTTAGCAATGTCACACCATCCATAGCGTCACAGTCTATATACTTTTAGTATCTGTAACGTCACATTGTCTTAACATCACAGTTCTGTAACGTCACATTTTCTTAACGTCACAGTTCTGTAACGTCACATTGTCTTAACGTCACAGTTCTGTAACGTCACATTGTCTTAACGTCACAGTTCTGTAACGTCACATTGTCTTAACGTCACAGTTCGTTAATATCACAGTGTCTGTAGTGACACATTGTCTTAACGTCACACTGTCTAAAATGTCTATACCATTGTGACGAAGAGAACATCTTGTCTTTAACTCCTAAGCAGATACATTTTTTATATGTATGTAATCCTGAGATCATCTAGACTGTATATATAAAATAAAGAGAAGGTAAAATAACGACACATATTAAATAAAGGTATTAATAATTATAACCAGTAAATAAATCGTCTTTAACTGCCAATATATGCAGATAATTAAAGTTCTGTTTGACCGTCCCGAAAATACAGGAAAATACGCAATGACGAACTTTTAAAGGCAGATTTTTAAATTCTAAATTACGTTAAGATGCGGGGAGTTTTGTGTGACAAATTAACACAGCTTTGAACTTTTTCCACCGCAGGAATCTTTTATATATCTCTCTGTGTGTGTGTGTAAATGTACCTACATACGTGTGTGTGTGTGTAAATGTACACAGATATGTGTGTGTGTATATGTACATAGATATGTGTGTGTATATATGTATATACATATGTGTGTGTGTATATGTACATAGATATGTGTGTGTATATGTATATACATATGTGTGTGTGTATATGTACATAGATATGTGTGTGTATATGTATATACATATGTGTGTGTGTATATGTACATAGATATGTGTGTGTATATGTATATACATATGTGTGTGTATATGTATATACATATGTGTGTGTGTATATGTATATACATATGTGTGTGTATATGTACACACATATGTGTGTGTATATGTATATACATATGTGTGTGTGTATATGTACATAGATATGTGTGTGTATATGTATATACATATGTGTGTGTATATGTATATACATATGTGTGTGTATATGTATATACATATGTGTGTGTATATGTATATACATATGTGTGTGTATATGCACATACAGGTGTGTGTGTGTGCATGTATATACATATATGTGTATGTGTGTGTATTTTACTGTTACAGTGTTCTAAACATTTAGACTTGATAACAATGAGCACTCCAAGCACTGGCACCGTGACACTCGTCATATTGTCTTAACGTCACAGATTAGTATCACAGTATCTATATTGTCATATTGTCTTAACGTCACAGATTAGTATCACAGTATCTGTATTGTCATATTGTCTTAACGTCACAGATTAGTATCACAGTATCTATATTGTCATATTGTCTTAACGTCACAGATTAGTATCACAGTATCTGTATTGTCATATTGTCTTAACGTCACAGATTAGTATCACAGTATCTATATTATCATATTGTCTTAACGTCACAGATTAGTATCACAGTATCTATATTATCATATTGTCTTAACGTAACAGACTATAGTATCATAATATCTATATCGTCGCAGTCTACAGTATCATAGTATCTATATTGTCATATTGTCTTAACGTAACAGACTATAGTATCATAATATCTATATCGTCGCAGTCTACAGTATCATAGTATCTATATCTTCACACTGTCATAACGTCACACTGTCTTTGCTATCTTAGATCATTATCGTCAAACCGTTTTAACGTCAGACTCTGTAGTATCACAGTATCTATATCGTCAAACTGTCTTAGCGTCATACTGTCTATAGTATCATAGCATCTGTATCGTCAAACTGTCTACAATTTCATAGTATCTGCAGTGTCACATTGGGTATAGCGTCACATTGTATGTAGTCATAATGACTAATGCGAAGTGCCGAACTATCTCTAGTACCAGAGTGCCTATAGCGTCACAGAGTGCTCAGTATTTCTACAGTCGGCTGTATCAAACTGTTGTGTTACATCACATCTGTTACAATTTAATTACATAATGTTTTCAGTACTTACCCATAGAAACGTCAATATGTGCATAGTTTTCACTTTTGCAAAGTTTTAACCTGAAACGACAAAGTACATAGCAGTTTAATACAGGTTTACTGAATATGAAAAAAGAAGACAAAAGATAGAGTATTAGAGAATCGAGCAGTAAATGCAGATTTTAATCATTTATGTTCTGACACAGTCTGTTGCATTTTCCATTGAGTACTTTATGAACGTGACATGATTTTTATTTTTTTACATACATGCGTATCTTTATTAATACGTACACGGGTGTATGCACATATACACAATTATGCATTAATACATATATACATTCATACATACATACGTACATACATATATACATACATACATACATACATATATATACACACACACAGACACATGCATACATACTCACATATATACAAACATACATACACACAGAAGTACATGCACATAATACATACATATCTACATACATATATAGATATATACATACATATATACATATAAAGAAACACAGATGGAGTAATCAGGGAGAGAGGGAAACGTGTAGTGTTTTAGATATAACGGAGACTGTGTAATTACTTCGCTCGCCTGTTAACACTTTGTTTTCATACAGTGTACTGACACTCATCTGCTCTGTTAATGAAAACGCTACAAGGCAGTGTGAAGTGTGTCTTCGTGTTGTGTTGAATACTCAGTTCCTTTTTCCTTTTAAATTCTGAGAAGCTGGGATCGCGTCCTGATACCGACTTTCTTCTTTGATTACTTTTGTGAATTTGGATTTAATTTATTTTATTATCTTCGTTTTGTTTTGAAAAAACCCCTGAACATAATCATCTCAATTTTTGGCGATATTAAAACATGCATACTTGTTGAAATCTATAAAAAAATATACACTTGAATACGTGACCTTTCAAAACGCTATAAATATCCTAGACTCTGATCACGATCACATGATTAAATCAGGGATGGTTAATTTTAAAAGTTAGATTTGTTTTACAATACAAGGCTGAGATGTGATGGGTCGCATGGTCAGCTTTCATTGTTTCGTTCTCTGTTGCACCCACCGCCGTACTGACGTGACACAGACTGTGATATTTTGAATATAAAAATTCCTCGCTGCTAATGGATTAGTTAGAAGAATGGCTGATTCAGCCTGTCGTATTAAAAAAAAACACCCTATAATACGACATCCTAGAACTACTAACAACTAAATATGTGATAAACACAATTAATAATTCATACAATGATGAATACTTATCTAGCAAAACGTCGTGTTTAGTTTTGAAAAGTGAGACTGTCGTGGCTGTCGTGTAAGAATGGTGTGCTGCGTACAACACATTTGTCAATCCCTCATGTGCAGTAAAATATTGCAGTGTATTTTAAAAAATGAAATAATGTAGATGTGAAACCTACAGAGACAATAAATAGTGAAATTTCGCACCGTAATGTTTATTAGTTTGCAATATTAATGTAGATAAAAATGATTCGCCGTGTATCGAGTGTGGGCGGCATTACTTATTAAAATGACCTGCTACTAGTAGCTGGCAGTTTACGATACCACAACGCCATTTCATGCGAGCCGTTTACACACGGTTGTCTACTAGCAATTCCGTTCGGATAACTTCGGCTAGTTTCGGGAACTCGGAGATGTTCTTGCGATCACTTCTGATAAAGATTAAATTTAAACATTTTCCGAAGACATTGTCATCGTCGTCGTTATTATAATTGTTATTGTTATCACTATTTTATTATTATAATTTTATTACCATTATTATTATCATTATTATTATTATTATTATGATTATTATTATTATGATTATTATTATTATTATAGTTATAACTTCATATTCAAAGCGAGTATAATAAACACTTTACGATAAGACAGGTGAGAGCTCGGTTTGGGAGAGCGCGCGCCTGAAGATCGATAGTTCCGAGTATCTCCTTGCAGTTATATCTCGTTCCAACTATCTCTCCGGCCGTGTTAATCACAGACAACCGACTGTTAATAGAAACACTTCGCTGTTTTGTTTTTTTCACACACAAAACAAGACAGCTGAGATAATTTGTCAGAAAGTCTCAACACTTGTATCTCGTTTTAACACTTTTACAAAAAACAATTTCACAACTTACGTCGTATTAGCATTGTTCTTACCATCAGCGGTAACAGCACGTCAGTGTTTTTACATTTATTTCTGTCGATTAAAACACAAGTATCTAGATGTTAACAGAATATTTATTATCATTTCTTCTTCTTCTTTTTCTTCTTCTTCTTCTTCTTCTTCTTCTTCTTATTATTATTATTATTAGTGTAAGTATTAGTATTGGTATTGCAGTCTTTCTTTATTACGAACTATTATTACTATTAATCACGTGATATGAGTCTAGGATATTTATAGCATTTTAAAAGGTCACGTACTCACGTGTATATTTTTATAGATTACAAGAAATATGCGTGTTCTAATATCGTCAATTTTGAGATGATTGCGTTCGGTATTTTCAAAAAAAAATGATTAAAATAAAATAAAATTCAGTTCGAATTCACAAAAGTAATCAAAGACAGAAAACCGGTATCAGGACGTGATCGCAGTTCTCTGAACTTTAAAACATGAACTGAGTACAACATCAACTCACTTCACACTGCTGTTACACAACGGTATACTTTGTATGGTAAAAATTTGTGAGTGAATTAATTGGATGAGTTTTTAAAAACACACACAGTTTCATTTGAACTTCATCTTTTCTGGTTGATGGTTATTTTCGAAAACATAGCAATCTCTTAATTAGAAAACAGGTGTTCAAATGTAACCATATAGTGTAACTGATGCTGAACAATTCGTTAATGGTTTCAGCCAAAGGCGACTATACTAATTTAACAATTTTCTCCAGTAATCTGTCGTGTGTATTCGGATTTTGATGTGTACAGGAATTGTTTAAAAAATAAATATTATTATTATTTACAAAAATTAAGCATGCTGTTTACATTAATATAAACATATTACTAATGTGGTCAACGTAAATTCATTATCAGTGTATCTTAATGCAAGCAAATATCAAACAGCTACGTTAATGATAAACTGAAATAATAATTCTATTCTTGATACAAGGACAAACAGTGATATATGCTTGTTTGAAGAACCAAAGGTAAAATTAACCTTGATTATCTAACTGATGGTAAACTGAAAGAGTACGCCATTTGTTAAGCCTATTAGCAGTAAGCCTATTAGCAGTAAGCCTATTAGCAGTTAATAAAGTGAATAGTTCAGTAGAAAACTAACGAGACCTTCAGAGTAGAGCTCTGTGTTAAACAGACAATACAGAACACGAGATATGATAATCATGTGTTTGAATAGAGTAAGAGATAAATATATAATAATAATAATAATAATAATAATAATAATAATAATAATAATAATAATAATGACAATAATAATGATAATAATAATAATAACAACAACAACAATAATAATATTAATAATATTAACAACAACAACAATAATAATATTAATAATAATATCCAGGCTACAGTAAGTAACACTGTGTTGACTATTAATCACAGCCTTGTTACTGATAGTACAGGGATCGATTCAGTGCGCGTTCCACACAGATCTAACTGAGATATCAAAGAATGTTAAATAACAGTGTGTGACACGAGGAAAGTAAACCCTGTACGAACGTGCTTTACTACACTGCTATTTCTGCGTTTCTCATTAAACATACCTCTTATTATGTAGGTAATTAACACAAATATTCGTCGTATACTGAAAGATAATGTCTCTCGATATACAGATTTAGGTTAGCAGACAACTGAAAGTACGGAAAGCTGGTAAGATGTACAGTGCAGGATGTGCAACATTCCCTACGGACTGCCTCGACCAGGAAAGCTTTCTGCAGTCTACGTGACCAGGAAAGAAAACCAAACAGTAAAGAAGAACAAAACAAACTGAGATTTTTTATATACGCATCTTTTCTTTACCTACCAGCATTCGAAAAATGAACACACCCCACTTTCCTCTTAAAATATCCCTACTGTTAGGACCAATAACAATAAACACACTTTAAAATGCCAACAAATGAAGTTAAGGGCGAAATAATAATAATAATAATAATAATAATAATAATAATAATAATAAAAAAAAAAAAAAAAAAATAATAATGGTAATAGTAATAGTAATAATAATAATAATAATAATAATAATAATAATAATAATAATAGTTGTGGAAGTAATGATGAAAACTCAGTCTACGACGAAGCATGTTAAACTGAGACAAACGACGGAAAAGAACGGACGAAAACGACTGTTAATAGCGGTTTTCTATTGTCGGTGGTGCGTGACTCCCGTTAAGCAATTTCAACCGTGTTCCAGTGTTTCCATTCACAAACGACGGAGCGCGTGAAAAGAGCCCGGGAAAGAACGACACGGAACCACCCACATTTTCATCAATAAAACATCGGCTGGCTGGGCTCGCGTTGTCCGCTGTGCACGTTCTCTGTTGTCGAAGCTCTTTGAAGGTAACGGGATACGAAGTCAAACAAACGAAACAGAAGAAAACATTGCTCGCTGATTTATAGATGTGACTGAACTTCTTCTTGTGACCGCGGTCCGAACCGGCTGCCGAGTTTTGACGATTGTTGAAGCGCCATCTGCGATTCTCCGCGCGAGCCGGTTTCTATTTTTGGAAACGTCGTCTGTCAAACGTGACGTTAAGTGCTGTGGGCGTCGTGTCGCGCGCAGCCGTAAATAAAAACAAAAACAAACAAAACAAGTGGCAACGTAGCAGAGAGACCGTGTCTTAGCGCACAAAGAAATCTTTGTGACTGGCCTGGGATTATGAATACACGAGAGTTTGACTTTGAATGCCAGTTCAGTCTAAAATAGTATCACAATTACAGGTTGTTAAAAAAAAAAAAAAAAAAAAAAAAAGAAAAAGAGATAAAAAATGTGAATGGGCAAATAATGATACTTTTATTGTACGGTACAAACCTAAATTGTCTTATATTTGAAATCACAAAACAAGTTAATTGTAATAAATATAAAGCTGATCAAGCTCAACTATATAATAAGTATATACCTGTACACACCTCTTTGCAGACAGCAAAACAATACCAATGAAAAGCATCATGTCACTGAGTTAACATCATGTCACAGAGTTAACATGTCACTGAGTTAACACATGTCACTGAGTTAACATATGTCACTGAATTAACACGTCACCGAGTTAACACATGTCACTGAATTAACACATGTCACTGAGTTAACATCATGTCACAGAGTTAACATGTCACTGAGTTAACACATGTCACCGAGTTAACACATGTCACTGAGTTAACACATGTCACTGAATTAACACGTCACCGAGTTAACACATGTCACTGAATTAACACATGTCACTGAGTTAACACACGTCACCGAGTTAACACGTCACCGAGTTAACACATGTCACTGAGTTAACACATGTCACTGAATTAACACATGTCACTGAGTTAACACATGTCACTGAATTAACACATGTAACTGAGTTAACACATGTAACTGAATTAACACATGTCACCGTCACCGAGTTAACACATGTCACCGAGTTAACATGTCACTGAGTTAACACATGTCACTGAGTTAACACATGTCACTGAGTTAACACATGTCACTGAGTTAACACATGTCACTGAGTTAACATATGTCACTGAATTAACACGTCACTGAGTTAACACGTCACCGAGTTAACACATGTCACTGAGTTAACACATGTCACCGAGTTAACATGTCACTGAGTTAACACATGTCACCGAGTTAACACATGTCACTGAGTTAACACATGTCACTGAGTTAACACGTCACCGAGTTAACACATGTCACCGAGTTAACACATGTCACTGAGTTAACACATGTCACTGAATTAACACATGTCACTGAGTTAACACATGTCACTGAGTTAACACATGTCACTGAGTTAACACATGTCACCGAGTTAACACATGTCACCGAATTAACATGTCACTGAATTAACACATGTCACTGAGTTAACACACGTCACCGAGTTAACACATGTCACTGAGTTAACACATGTCACTGAATTAACACATGTCACTGAGTTAACACATGTCACCGAGTTAACACATCACTGAGTTAACACATGTCACTGAGTTAACACATGTCACTGAGTTAACACATGTCACTGAGTTAACACATGTCACTGAGTTAACACGTCACTGAGTTAACACACGTCACCGAGTTAACACGTCACTGAGTTAACATACGTCACTGAGTTAACACATGTCACTGAGTTAACACATGTCACTGAGTTAACAACACTGAGTTAACACATGTCACTGAGTTAACACATGTCACTGAGTTAACACGTCACCGAGTTAACACATGTCACTGAGTTAACACATGTCACTGAGTTAACAACATGTCACTGAGTTAACAACATGAACTGAGTTAAATATAAAGCTGTCACAACTGATATAATACGTCACCGAGTTAACACGTCACTGCAGACAACAAAACAATACCAATGAAACATCATGTCACTGAGTTAACATCACATGTCACTGAGTTAACAACATGTCACTGAGTTAACACATGTCACTGAGTTAACAACATGTCACTGAGTTAACACACGTCACTGAGTTAACACATGTCACTGAGTTAACACATGTCAGTATGTATTTATGTATGTACCTCTTGATAGAACAGGACACTTTTTGTTTTGTTTTTGTTCTTGTGGTGTCAGTGGTACGAACTGACAGAGAACTGCCTAAATACGTTCTTAACACAGAGTGGTAAAGAGACAATAAAATCAGTTAAATTAAACACCTGGATAATGAAAATAACCCGTGAAGTTAGAGAACTTGAACTGCTAAATATCAGTCTAGAGCTGGAACGTGAAATGCGAGGCGCTGATGTAAAACGCTGTAATCACTGTGTAACCACACAGCTGCACGTCGGTTCTCCTGTCAGACTGTGAGACACGTTTAACACGCACTCAACTAACAGTGTTCACTGATGTAACACCAAGTAACTATAGAAACTAATCATATCAGTAATTAATCTAAACTATTTTCTATCTTTTTATACGACCCTGATGATATGTTCATAAGTACTGCCTTAGCTTTATTCATATCTTTATAAGTACTGTTTTATCTTATCTTTATAAGTACTGTTTTACCTTATCTTTGTGACATTGATCATATCTTTATAAGTACTGTTTTATCTTCACTTTGTGACAGTGATCATATCTTTATTAAGTACTGTTTTATCTTCACTTTGTGACAGTGATCATATCTTTATAAGTACTGTTTTATCTTATCTTTATAAATACTGTTTTATCTTCACTTTGTGACAGTAATCATATCTTTATAAGTACTTTTATCTTATCTTTATAAGTACTGTTGTATCTTATCTTTATAACTAGTTTTATCTTATCTTTATAAGTACTGTTTTATCTTATCTTTATAAGTACTGTTTTATCTTCACTTTGTGACAGTAATCATATCTTTATAAGTACTTTTATCTTATCTTTATAAGTACTGTTTTATCTTATCTTTATAAGTACTGTTTTATCGTTTCTTTATAAGTATTGTTTTATCTTATCTTTATAAGTACTGTTTTATCTTATCTTTATAAGTACTGTTTTATCTTCACTTTGTGACAGTAATCATATCTTTATAAGTACTTTTATCTTATCTTTATAAGTACTGTTTTATCTTCACTTTGTGACAGTAATCATATCTTTATAAGTACTTTTATCTTATCTTTATAAGTACTGTTTTATCTTATCTTTATAAGTATTGTTTTATCTTCACTGTTAAGTGACTGTTTTATCTTATCTTTATAAGTACTGTTTTATCTTTTCTTTATAAAATACTGTTTTATCTTCATCTTTATAAGACTGTTTTATCTTATCTTTATAAGTATTGTTTTATCTTATCTTTATAAGTACTGTTTTATCTTATCTTTATAACTACTGTTTTATCTTATCTTTATAAGTATTGTTTTATCTTATCTTTATAAGTACTGTTTTATCTTATCTTTATAAGTATTGTTTTATCTTATCTTTATAAGTACTGTTTTATCTTATCTTTATAAGTACTGTTTTATCTTCACTTTGTGACAGTAATCATATCTTTATAAGTACTTTCATCTTATCTTTATAAGTACTGTTTTATCTTCACTTTGTGACAGTAATCATATCTTTATAAGTACTTTTATCTTATCTTTATAAGTACTGTTTTATCTTATCTGTATAAGTATTGTTTTATCTTATCTGTATAAGTACTGTTTTATCTTATCTTTATAAGTACTGTTTTATCTTTTCTTTATAAGTACTGTTTTATCTTCACTTTGTGACAGTAATCATATCTTTATAAGTACTTTTATCTTATCTTTATAAGTACTGTTTTATCTTATCTTTATAAGTACTGTTTTATCTTATCTTTATAAGTACTGTTTTATCTTATCTTTATAAGTACTGTTTTATCTTATCTTTATAAGTACTGTTTTATCTTTTCTTTATAAGTATTGTTTTATCTTTTCTTTATAAGTATTGTTTTATCTTATCTTTATAAGTACTGTTTTATCTTATCTTTATAAGTACTGTTTTATCTTATCTTTATAAGTACTGTTTTATCTTTTCTTTATAAGTACTGTTTTATCTTATCTTTATAAGTACTGTTTTATCTTTTCTTTATAAGTACTGTTTTATCTTCACTTTGTGACACACTTACTTCCCGTTCTAGCAGTACCTCATGACTGTTTACAAAACATACTGGTTTGTGTTGTCCTGTCTCTGTGGTGGTACGTAAGTGAATATAGAAAAGATTCGCGGAGTTTTGTGACAGTTAATAATAAAACTGAGAGAATAACAAAACCACTGGCTGATATTAACATCTGAGAGCTCGTTAGTACGAATAATACAACTACTGATAAACATGTTTTCGTGACGTTTCTTTCTGAATAAAGTGGTGAGAAAAAAAAGAAAAAAAAAAAAAGAAAAACGAAAGAAATGTTTGCCTTGCTGATTTATATTTACAAAGCTGGTTTTATCTGAGATATGCTAACAACAAAAAAGTCAGATCGCTGTTATTAATATTTTTGTTCAGGACAGCAGAAAACAAAATTGATGAATAAATAAATAACTGTACAGTTCATGACTGCTTTTCACTTAAGTATACTTGTACTGCTTCTGTCATGCTAATATTAGTCATCGGTATCAGAATTCTAGTGACGTCATCAAAATACTGCCCCTGCTTTGGGAGTAAGCGAGTTCGTAGATATTTCTTAGAGTCACAGAAAGGTAAACATTATTTAAATATAAACCTAAGTCTGCATACAAATCTAAACGTAAATATATGCCAAAACTTAAAGACGTAAGTCTACGACAAAATGTAAGTCTACGTCAAACTGTAAATCTACGTTTAAATCTAAATCTACGTCTAAACCTGTATCTGTAGAGATGTTACCTAACAATGTGAACATGCATTGACCTCTGAGAAGAAATGTGTTTTTAATATTCAAACTCATCAGATGAGACTGAAACTTCTGTCGATAAAACTACACAATGATTCTGGTAACTGTTAAAAATACTGGAATATCACAGTTTTCACTGAAGATAAAGGTTTGTGGAAGATAATAACAAAGTGTGTGACTGAGGAAAGGTCGAAGTTTAAAATTACTTCATACGTCGTCCACTGGAGGTGATAATTATCGATAATGACAAATACAGCATTACGACGACTTCTGCAACAAAAGTGACAATTAAAAAGAATATAGCAAAAACAACCTTAAGCATTCATCACAGGTCGCCGACTGCAGTTTACACAAATTACATAAACTTTGTTTTTCTCAGTTCAGACGCAAGGTGTCAAACGGTATCAGCAGAACATTTTCTGTGTTAAATTTGTAAATCTTCGTTTAAAACGCAAACATTTGTCATGCATATTAATCTGAATCGCGCGAAGCGTGCACGCCACCAGGCGGCGCTCTGCCAGATTTGGACCGGCGCCTCTCCCGCCCACAACGTCCACAGATTTAAATTCGATTGCTCGAGGAAATGGAATGACCATACATCACCGTCACCACATTATTGAGAAGAAATTCAAGGGACATCTGCAAGTGACACATTGTTATCCGTTCATAGTACGTAATTATAGGGCATACCTGACTTCACTACGAAGTTAATAGACAATAGGATGTTGCGCATTTTATGACTTCGCTATGTAATTATTACACAACAGAATGTTCTACATTACAGTCCGTAATTACTAAACAGTAACATATTGTAAATATGTGATTTGTAGCTTACAATATATGAATATTTTAAAAAATAAATATGCAAAAAATTATATTTAGACTGGCGTTTGTTTTATAAATATTTCCTCTCTCATTCCACACACATATGTACCATTCTACAAGTGTATCTGTTCAATACCTCTCTTCTACCCATCCACCTGTCCGTACAGATAGACAGATAAGCATGTATCAGCAAAAACACACACACACGCACACGCACACACACATATATGTATAAGCCAACCATATATAAGAGAAGTCAGCGACTAGAAAAACAGAAACAGAGCGCTATGTAATATGTGTGTGTGTGTATGTTTGTATGTACATACATATATAAACAACTGTAACGTGAAACATGCGCACCCTATTGATTATCTAAAAGTATATATAGTTTCATCACGGACTACAAAAATAGAACCGACTTGTCCGGCGATATTTTTTTCAGACTAAGAATTCGATACGTGTCTGATTAATTCATGTAAAACATGGCTGATTTCTAGTGAGTGTATCGGGTTTGCGCGGTTTTTTTGTCGAGAGACAGATCGATTCCATGTTGTATTTTCAAAGTTAAAAAGCAGTTTTTACTCTGACTCGGTGAAGAACGTTTTAAAACAGTCAGGTCCCACGACAGCTAATTGTTTTATGTTGATATCACGTGACGAGTAGAAAACAAGGTCTCTCATTTTACAGACTAAAAATGTCAGATAGTTAACATTAAAGAGAGCGACAGAGAAGAAACCCGTTCAGTAACTCAGTATTTGGAATGATGAATGATTTATAAAGATTACTACTTGCCAGTTAGTAAGAAATACAACGCAGGTAGACATTTTTAATTTCCATCAAAGTGAAATGTTATGGACAGAGCAGTCAGACTGTTACTAACTGACTTGTAAGAAGAGGTGACCAGTCTTACCTGGCTGGACACGAACCCAGGACCTTCCAGTCCATTGCTTCACCATCACGTGACCGGTATATTTCTGAGTTTGGCTCCAGTCCGCCAGGTCGCATTGTGTCGCTGAATAATAAGCGGTTATTTGTCAGTCTGTGAATTGTTTGCCGGGTGGAAGCGGATCCGCTGTCGGGTGGTTTGATCAGGAAAACATTTCCAATTAAACAGCGAATCACTGAAGCGGCACTCATGTTTTTTTTTGTCCTCTGTTATTTTCTGTTGTTTCTGTATCGATGCTTGGATGGCGCTGTTGTTGTAGATGTAAAATATGTAGAAATACACCGGCGCTCTGTGTACAGCAGAGCATTAAAAGTTTATGTCGCCGTCTTTCAGTAGCGGTGGTATTTGAGATCGAGTCTTACTAGAAACTCTTCTCTTCTGATGACCAGTGGTTATAAACAGGTAATTAGGTAATACGTGTTTTGTTGTTAGTTCAGTTTTTGTTTTTTAAATCTCTAGTCTGTCTTTGTCGATGATGTTTCTGAAAGTTTGACTGCAGCTGCAGTTTCCACGCGTGAGCAAGACGAGTTTCCTGCAGAAAGTGGATCTTGGGGGTTTTAGGAATAGGGGAAAATTCCACTCATAAATTAAAAATAAAATAAATAAATAAATAAAAATTTTAATAAATAAATAAATAAATACAAAAAATAAATAAAATAAAATAAAATAAAAAAAGAGATAAAATAAAGATATTGGTTCCAGGAATATGCTGTTTAACCAGGGTTGAAGAACGGAAAGACAGAACGTAACTTTCAATCTAATCACTAATGAAAATTGATAAAATCTTGTGCAGGAAACGTTTTACGTGGTCAAGAAACAAGACAAAATACCAAATCAAAATCAGTTTTCAACTCTTACATTTTGTAACACGAACTCTTAAATACACCAACTTGTATGAACTGTACTGGGTGCGGGAGAAGTAGAGGAAAAGTTCACACTTTAAACTGCACACGGTGTAAATCAGAAATCTTTTTTTTTTTTTTTGTTACAGATCAGGACTGAATCTTCTACGGTTTCTAATGGTATCGAAAAGAAAGACCAACGAACTCAGAGATAATGGGACAGAGAGACAGGCAGACATACAGACATACAGACAGAGAGAGAGATAGATAGAGGGACAGACAGAAACAGAGTCAGAAGATACCAAGAGAG
>CM022669.1:1205572-1233072 GCA_012295275.1 Chrysomallon squamiferum
GAAAAATAGAAAAGTTTTAAAGAGGAAAAAAATAAACAAAAATTTGAACAAAGAAAGAAGTAGATATTGTAAGAAAAAAAGATAAATAAAAGTAATAGTAAAATAAAATAAAAAAAATAAAATGAAATGAAATGAAATAAATAAATAAATAAATAAATAAATAAATAAATAAATAAAAGAAACAAACAAAGAAAGAAACAAAGAAACAAAAAGGAGTAAAAAAAAAAAAAAAAAAAATTAAATAAAAATAAAGCACTGGTTGACACAGTTTATTGAATTAAGTACTTAAAACCAGTTTATTTACAGTAATAAATTGACGTAATAACAGGAACAGTTATTTTGTACTGAATTATATGTCGCCAACTCAATATTTTCACTAGCAGAGATCTAAAACGTTTTATATACAAAACTGTCCAGATCAGTTTAATATTAGCTCTGCATACAGATAACATAAAGTTCCTGTCCGGAAAACCTTCCCTTATACAATAAATAGTCAATATTAAGTAATCTTCCTTTCTTTTCACATCAACCTTAATTTATGTAAAGTAATCATACTTTATCACAATCAGATATTATTTATAATGTTATTAAAATCGTTTTTCTGGTATTTAAACATTTTCCCTGCACGCAACATCACTCATCACGTCTCACGTTTGTGTCTGCAGTATCGATCAGAAGAAAAGTCGTGAAGACGTGTTAGTGTACAGACCTTCTTTAACTTAGTCCTCAGAAACATCATATCAGACTGAGTCTCCACCGCAGAGCATCAAACAGCGTGTCTAATAATAATAAATAGTAATAATAATAATAATAATAATAACAACAACAACAACAAAAATAATGATAATGATAATAGTAATAGTCATAATAATAATAATAATAATAATAATAATAATAATAATAATAATAATAATAATAATAATAATAATAATAATAATAATAATAATAATAATAATAATAATAATGATAATGATAATGATGATGATGATGATGTGGTAACAACATAGTTAGACTAAAAATTATTCAACATTCAGGAGCAATCATCACGACCTTGAATGTGGCCGTTCTTTGTCTTTCGTCTTTTTTTTTCTTTTTCTTTCATTTTTCTTTGTTTGCGTGAATCTGGTACACAGACAAAGCTGTCTGCACACACACAAACTTTAGCAGAAGGTAATTATCAGACACTGGACTTGACGTGTATCGATAACACACATCAAATTTACAAGTCAGTATCAACGTATGTACATGTGCTGTTATTGTTGTTATTGTACTAGCATTTAATAAATAAATAAATAAATAAATAAATAAAATAAATAAAATTTTGACGATTATTTCTTGACCTGGTAACTTTTGTTAAATTAGTTGTTATTATTAAAACAAAATATCCAGGCGAATATCAATGATTTGCGTTAAGGTTACTTTGTAAGCTAATCCAGAGTTATCGTTACTGATTACGTCAACCACCGAATTCGGAGAAAAACCCAGGGAAACAGACAACACCTTGAAAAACAACCAGTCCCACGCAACAGAAAGACCAAGTGTCCTTGAGTAATGTTTGTTGTTCACTCTGTGTTTGTACAGTCAAGGCGTATTATGGGCGTGCCCATCTAAAACTGACCCAGTCTTAGTAATGACAAAATTATCGTGTTGCTGAAAATAACGTTTTAGTCCATCCAGTTTCATCAGCAATTAAAGGTCTTACTATCATTAATATTATCAAAACAAATAGCAACACCAGCGACAACAACAGCTATAGCAGTAGCAAATAACATACTACTACTACTACTACTAATAATAATAACAACAACAATACCACCACCGCCAACAAAAAGAACAGTAAAAATAACATAATGACAAAAGTAACCACAATATCAACATCATAAACACCACATCAATAATAATAATAATAATCATAATAATAATAATAATAATAATAATAATAATAATAATAATAATAATAATAATAATAATAATAATAATAATAATAATAACAATAAGAAATAGTTAAATTATCAAACTACGTACTTTAATAATCAAAGTAATTGCTTCTTTTGTATGTTTCCTTGTTTATAATATTTATTCTTATTCTTCTTATTATTTTTTTTCAGTGCGTATGTGTGTACAGTTATTTCATCTAAGTTCTATAACGACTGGCTATTACGGAAATTGACGAAATTACACGAATGACGTCAATAATAGCATGACGTCTAACATTAACGCTAAGACATTTGTAGGATGCGGTCTTTCAAGTTTAAATTTCCAAGAACGTAAGAGTCTTTGCTTCCTTGTTTATTTTTGTTTATTTATTTATTTTTGGCTGTTGTTTTATTTATTTCACAGTTTTAATATCTTAGCTCAGTTTTTTAGTATGAAAAATCAACAAAAAGTTCACATGCACATATTTTGTATGTGTATATGTGTGTGCGTGTGTGTGTGTGTGTGTGTGTGTGTGTGTGTGTGTGTGAAACGGATATCTATATCTAATTAGTGGCAGAGGTTGTTGTTACGATAGTAGTAGAACGTTTTTTTTCTGTCTTTCAAACGTTTTAAACGAGGATATAAATAAAAATTGCTTTGTTATAGGGTCATTCCATGTCAAATCAACCCCCCCCAAAAAAAATTTAAACTCGACCGTCTCAGATTTTTATAAAACTTGGTATACTTGTTGACTGGGATCCAACAGCACCATATATTAGCCCAATCGGATCAGTGGTATGGGAAATATGGCCCACCGAATTTTGAGATTTTTGACAAAAATGGGCGTTACCACCAACCTTTGAACCCTCATACCTCAGGAACTACTGGGCCAATCTTCATAAAACTGGTACTGTTGAAAAGGCAATATGACAAGGATTCCAAATCTGCATATTCTACTATTCTCGTCACTTTAATAAAACTGGACTATTTCCTCCTTCAATTCATTTGACAGAACTTTCCCTTGTTTCTTATCAATTGCTTATTAATTTTCTTGTTTTTAAATCCCTGTTAATTATTATTGTCTAAACCAAACTAAGCCATTGCTTAATTAAATGGACCAGAACTATTGAATTCTGTTTTTCTTAGATCTTTAAGCTTTAGCAGGAATTATTCTTTCATTATATTAGATTTTCTTATTACTGCTTGTTTTTAAAAGACATATTCAGTTTTTTTGAGTGATTTTTTTTTTCTTCCAGGATTATTCCTACTCTTGTTAATGTACAGTATTTTATTATTGTTTGTTATTACTGTTTATTTTTATTTTATTCAAATTGCATCATAATTTTTTAAGGTTTTATAAGAGAATTGCTCTGTTGATCTTGGTTAATTGATAGATAATTGTTATTTATTGTTAGAAAGTTGTAGAAATATCTGAGAGAGGGAAGCTGGAGAGATAAATCTATAGGATAGGTGTATAATTTTAGCAATAATAATAATAATAATAATAACAACAACAACAACAACAACAAAATACAACAATAATAATAACAAAACTAATAATAACAGCAATAACAATAGCAATAATTATAAAGTAAAAAAAAAAAAAAAATACAAATTCGAAAGATGTACTCATTTACATAGTCAGATGCATATAGAAAGAGAAAGATCAATCGAACAACAGAGATAGTTCATTTATAAAATAAATGTCGGCTTCATCTTCTGAATGATGCTGTACAAGTTCAGGAACATGTTGGAGGAAAGAGAAATTCAAGAAGTCTGAATCCTACCGAGAGCGTGTGCAAATCTTGACTTTGTCACCCTTTACCATTGAAAGGACAATGAATGAATTTGAAACAACGAATTACCTTATGAAAAAAAGCTGTGTGGTGAAGAAATAGAAAGTGATTCTATCCCTCTGTGATAAGAAACAAGGGAAAGTTCTGTCAAATGAATTGAAGGAGGAAATAATCCAATTTTTGGAAAGTGATGAGAACAGTAGAATATGTCCGAGAATGAAGGATACAGTGAGCATTTGAAACAGATGGTGAGAAGGTTAACCATCAGAAACACCTAGTTCTCTCAAATTTATGTGAACTTTATGCATACATGTAGGCCTACAATGTCTTACTCGATGATCAAGAAAGATGGTGATTCCTAGCATCCAGAATTGATCATTCCGGTTTTAGTTAATCAGATGAAAAGGTGTTATTTTCATGTATGTGCATTTTTTAAATCTATATTGTGGCTAAACAAAAAATATTACACCCAGGAAACTTTTATATGTTTTAGTTAACATGTGGGAGATTAAATTTAAATAAAGGTCATCTCAAGGTCACGTGATCCACACGGTCAATTTCAAGGTCATAGCAAAGGTCAAAAGGTAAATGTACCCCAATATTCTCCAATTATACTGCCTTTTCAACAATACCAATTTTATGAAGATTGGCCCAGTAGTTCCTGAGATATGAAGGTTCAAAGGTTGGTGGTCACGCCCATTTTTGTCAAAAATTTCAAACTTCAATGGGCCTTATCTCCCACACCACTGATCTGATTGGGCTAATATTTCAGATTTAGTGCTGTGGGATCCCAGTCAACAAGTGTACCAAGTTTCATAAAAATCTGAGATGGTCGGGTTTAACCCACTGGGTAATTTGACACGGAATGACCCTATATATGTGAAAAGGATGAAAAACAAAATAAAAATATTTGTTTTATAATCACAACCCTTCTCTTATAAACAAAATACATGAATTTTTTAGTTCTGATTTTATTCATTTTTTTAAATCAAGGGAAACAACCTGAGCTGCTCTAATAAGTGCTTTCTATGAATTACTTCCCATTACTATTATTAATTTTTTTTTTATACTAAAACATGAAGAAGAAAATAATAAAATGATAAAAAAAAATAATAATAACTACAATCACGCCAACTGTTACAACAATAGCAACATCTACAACAACTACTGCTAATAATTACCACTAATACTGTTACTTCTGCTACTACTATTAGTATTTACTCCAACCTCCATTACTACTCCTATAACTTCAACTGCTACAAACTACTCTGTTTCTTGTACTACACCTGCTTATGACTGCTGCTACTTCTACTACTAGTGCTACTACTACCACAACTACCACTGCTACTACTACGACCACAAATACTACTGCTACTGTTACTATTACAGATGCTTTGCATACTGATGTTAGTGGAAGTAGTAGTACCTGAAGTAGATATAGTAGCAGAAATAAAGTAGTAACGTTGTATATCGTCGTTGCTGCCAGAATAAACATTATCATTGCTGTGATAGTGTATTTTGTATTTGTTAATAAACATTATCATTGCTGTGATAGTGTATTTTGTATTTGTTAATAAACATTATCATTGCTGCGATAGTGTATTTTGTATTTGTTAATAAACATTATCATTGCCATGATAGTGTATTTTGTATTTGTTAATAAACATTATCATTGCTGTGATAGTGTATTTTGTATTTGTTAATAAACATTATCATTGCTGCGATAGTGTATTTTGTATTTGTTAATAAACATTATCATTGCTGTGATAGTGTATTTTGTATTTGTTAATAAACATTATCATTGCTGCGATAGTGTATTTTGTATTTGTTAATAAACATTATCATTGCTGCGATAGTGTATTTTGTATTTGTTAATAAACATTATCATTGCTGCGATAGTGTATGTTGTATTTGTTAATAAACATTATCATTGCTGTGATAGTGTATTTTGTATTTGTTAATAAACATTATCATTGCCATGATAGTGTATTTTGTATTTGTTAATAAACATTATAATTGCCATGATAGTGTATGTTTTATTTGTTAATAACTTGAGTCATAGTTGCAATAATATGTTGTAGTTGCTATCATAGTGTATGTTGTAGTTGCTATCATAGTGTATGTCGTTTTTGCTGTCATAGTGCATGTGGCTGTTGCTATCATAGAGAATGTCGTTGTTGCTGTCATGGTGAATGTAGTAGTTGCTATCATAGAGTATGTTGTTTTTGCTGTCATGGTGCATGTGGTTGTTGCTATCATAGAGAATGTTGTTGTTGCTGTCATGATGAATATTGTAGTTGCTATCATAGAGTATGTTGTTTTTGCTGTCATAGTGCATGTGGTTGTTGCTATCACAGAGAATGTCGTTGTTGCTGTCATGGTGAATGTTGTAGTTGCTATCATAGAGTATGTTGTTTTTGCTGTCATAGTGCATGTGGTTGTTGCTATCATAGAGAATGTCGTTGTTGCTGTCATGGTGAATATTGTAGTTGCTATCATAGTGTATTATGTAGCTGCTGTCATACTATATGTCGTTGTTGCTATAATAGTTATGTCGTTGATGCTATCATAGTGTATGTGGTAGCTGCTATGATAGTGTATGTGGTAGCTGATATGATAGTGTATGTGGTAGCTGCTATCATTGTGTATTTGGTAGCTGCCACCATAGTGTATGTCGTTGTTGCTATCATAGTGTATGTCGTATTGCTGTCATAGTGTAGGTCGAAGATGCTGTCATAGAGAATGTCGTTGTTGCTGTCATGGTGAATGTCGTTGTTACTGTGATAAAGTATTTTGTAGTTGCTATCATAGTGTATGTAGCAGTTGCTATCATAGCGTATGTATCAGTTGCTATCATAGCGTATGTTGCAGTTGCTATCATAGAGTATGTTGCAGTTGCTGTCATAGTATATGTTGTAGTTGCTATCATAGTGCATGTCGTTGCTATACTAGTGTATGTCATTATTGCTATAAAGCGTTTGTTGTTGCTGCTAATTATAGTTGTAGTGTATGTCGTAGCTGCTCTGATAGTGTCCTTGTTTTCATATCGTCGCTGCAGTAGTGTATGTAGTGTAGCAATGTTTGTATAAAGTCGCTTGCAGTGGACAGTGTTTTGTGTTAAGAAGCGATGTAAACTTGCCAATCTACGAGATTACTTCATATTCACGACTCCCTGGCCGAGGGTTTGCCGAACACATTCCGTGAAAACGATGCCCTCGGGTATTTCCGTCATTCGTGATCGGAAATATTGCAGCATGTTCTGGAATTTTATTTCTTCCAAATCTTTAATAACTTTACTTCACTAACACTGACAATAATGAGATGATTATATGCTGGGTAAAAAAGGCTGAAGGAATTAATATAACAATGACAAGTTGAATTGTGTGAAACGAGTAACTGTGCTGTGTATAATTTGATAGAGAAAGACAGAAAGAGAGAGAGTGTGGGAATCCGACAGAAGTTGCTATATTTAGAAATTTGGCCGGTGACATTGATAAAACAGAAGTTCAACTTCAATCAGTGGTAATTAGTCGCAACAAACAATCCGGGATTGACCTCGGTAAAAGATCAAAGGACAAGAAGAACAGTTGATTGACCTATTTTTGTTTTCTTTGATATAACAGCTTTTCTGAGGGAGGCGGCAATGTTGACGATGACAGTGGTAAATTAATAACGAATAAAAGAAGGGGAAAAAAATGAAAGGGTGAATGGCTGGAGAAAAGCAAGAAGAAATTAAAAATACTCTTGTGTATTTAGTCTGACGTCAGTCGTAGAAAAAAAAACAGTAAGTTAATTTAATTGTTTTAGTGCAAGTGTCAGTCTCTTACAACGAGAATAATTAACATTTACTTAACTGACCAAAATATCCCACAGGACTTTTCTTATGACTGCACGTCGCAAAGTGGAACTGAGACAGTCCCAGACACGATAAATCCCAGACAAGATAAAACCCAGACAAGATAAATCCCAGACAAGATAAAACCCAGACCAGCCATTACACTGAAACAGAAATCAGGTCCATGACAGTCGTACCTGAACGATTACGTTATGAGAGAAACAGACATGAAACAGATAGGTTTAATTGAGACTGACCACCGGACAATCGATGCTATTTGCTGTTCCCAGCACGACGAGAGTAAATTCTGTTAGCGGACTGAATCTCGCGCATCGCGTTACTCGCAGTCGGTGCAGGTAGGCGTGGGCAGCACTCGTGTGTAGCATTACACCTCAAACTATTACTGTGTCTTATCTGCCATTCACAAAGCATACAATACACCACGTTTACGTTATTTTCTTTTCTCTTTTAGTCCTTTGTTCCCTTATAAAACAAGTTACTCCCGTCCTTAAATGTATTTATTTACTCTTCGTCTTCCATTTTAAAATTTGTTTATTTCATTCAACATTAATTCCAGCATTATTTTGCGTATATTAAAGTCTGTCTCGTAAATATCATCTTCATATTTTATATAAATTATGATATTATAGTTTTGTATATGATTATTTATGTGATTATTTAATTATCAAACACTAATTTTAGCAAAAATAAAGTATGAGTAACGGCTGATATTCTAGACTTAAAGGACTGTTTGAAAAAAATACTGTAGCAGTAGTAGTGTAGTCAAAGTAGTGGCAGTAGTGGCAGTAGTAGTAGCAGTAGTAGTAGTGTAGTCAAAGTATTGTAGTATTAAAAATACTAGCACTGTAGTAGTATGAACGTTGCGTCTATTCGTAGAAGTAATTCACGAGAAAAAGTCCTGTGTCAAGCAGAGCAGCCGATCTTTGCCGAGCTCTACGTCATCAACACAAGCAGGCGTCAGTACCAGCGAACCAGCGAAAAATGTGTTTGTTGTTATTAAAAATGTCCTGCCGTCGTGGTGGAGGATGGATCAGCTCTAATGACGATTCGATTCATTTCTGCTGTTGCCAGCAGAGACCACTAAAGAGGTCACTAGATTTTATGTTTTCTATTTCCTGTGTTTTCCTGCAAACCGGAAGTCATCAGATGACGGAGTGCTTTAATTATACAGATTGACTGGCAGTGAGGCGGGCGAGTTTGTTTTCACTGCTTTACAGGACAATGAAGATTTACGATTTGTTTTATGTGACTTATTTTTATTTTATTTACTTGTTACTTACTTGTTTTAATTTATTATTATTATTATTGTTGTATTTATTATGATTATGATTATGATTATGATTATTATTATTATGATTATTATTATTATTATTATTATTATTATTATTATTATTTAAATTTTATTTAGCACAATATTTAAGAAAAATGACTGAAAAGCAAAATCAAAACTGATACCCACACTCCGTCGCATACAAAATGACACACACGTGTACACAGAAACACACTCATACACACATGCGCACTCAAAATACACACATTTACACAGAGACACACTTATCACATACCCACGCACACACGAAAATACTGACACTGTCGATATTTAATGTTATTATTGCTGGAGATGTTTTCCAGAAACAAGATTTATTAAGTTTCACACTGAGTTGTGGCTGCCATTCTGGAGAATTAAATTAACTTTGAAACAAAAAAACACATTTCCTTGTCCTTCCCTGTCCGATGCCGACTGCATCACCAACGTCTTCTTACTTTTCCTCCAACACTGATGTACATCAACGACGAACACAACAAACGGCATTGCTCCTAGAAAAACATATCAATTTATTTGACGACATCTACTCTGGCCCACTCGTGGGGTTACGGCATCTATCGTAGCCCACTGGCGGGGTTACGGCTTGCACCACCTGTGGGCTAGTACGGCGAGATCGCACTTCATTGCCCGGTAATGGCGGAACGCGTCTGAGGACGCGGTTTGCGGTAAAGTGCTTCTCTGTAATTGGATTCTGCGCGCGATCAATGCGAGGAGCGCAGAGAATTACAGTCAGAGCGCGGGATTGCTGCTCCCGACGACGTCTTGCAGAACAACGTCTTTCATGTTGACACACAGCCGCTCTTAGACGTTCATCTCAGGTACGTCATCTTTCCTTTTTTAAAAACTTTCTCTCTCTCTCTCTCTCTCTCTCTCTCTCTCTCTCTCTCTCTCTCTCTCTCTCTCTCTCTCTCTCTCTCTCTCTCTCTCTCTCTCATGTATTTAAGTTTTTGCTTAGGTGTATTTGATACAATATTATCTATATTCATTTTCTTTCATTATCACATACTCAAATAATTCTACGATATTTTACTGTATGCGTTATTAGTATGACGAAATAACGGACAGACAAACACGGCGCGTGTTAACAGTTCTCGCAATCTGCATATAAAGAATTGAGTGTCATGATCTCTGTCACTGAGAGAAAGCTTTAATCTTTTTCATTTCTTCCTTTTTTATTCTTTCTTTCATTCACGTATAATTTAATGTTATTCTATTTGGTTTTACATTTTTGGGGGGTTTATTTATACGTTTGTTTTTATCTCTCTCTCTGTCTGTCTATCTATCTATTTATCTATCTATCTGTCTATCTATCTATCTGTCTATCTATCTATTTACTTATTTATTTATAAAACTGATGATAACAATGATAATAAGAAGAAATTTCTGTTAATACTTATAAAGCTATAACAAGGTGTTTTAGTACATCATTAATTATTTCTAGGTACGTCAGTACGAAACTAATCATAGTTAATAACGTGTTTAGCATTATAAATTAATAACTTTCTTATAATTAAACTGTCACACGTTGTTCTAACATACTTGTAATAATCACTCACTACTGCTTCAGTGTCGTCACTGCCGTACCACCACAACTACCACCACGACAGCAACAACAACATTACCATAGTACTACCATTATTACAACTCTCACCAACACTACAATAACTAGTACTACTAATACAATACTACTACTACTATTACTACTACTACTACTACTACTACTTTTACTATTACAACTACTACTATTATTACTAAAACCATTATGTCCTACTTCTGCAATTTCTTATTACTAATACTGCTACTACTATTAGACGTACTATTACTATTATTATTATGGAACTATTATTACTACTATTACTATTAACACTGTTATTATTATTCCTCCTATTACTACTATTACAACTACTATTACTACTACTACTACTAGTGATACTATTACGACTATTACTACTACTAACACAAGTATTACTACTAGTACTATCATTACTACTACTACAACTTATTATTGCAACTGCTACTACTGATACTGCTATTGCTGCTTCTGCTGCTACTACTACTGCTACTGCTCCTGCAGCTGCTACTACTGCTACAACTTCAGTTACCTCTGTTGCGCTATTACTCTAGCTAACACTGACTAATAAAAGTATTCCTGAGTTCTTCGTTTCTAAAATTAGAAGTAGTAGAACAGCGACTGCTTCGGAAAGTCTTATTTTTGTTATCAAATTTTCTAGACGAAGTAAAAACATCACATTGAGAAGATGGACATCATTTATTATACATAGGCCTCGATAATGAAATAACCAAGTTACTCGTGCACTGTCAGGCAGCACATCCGAAAACAATTAGAAAATTACTACAACTCTCAGACATACACAAGAACAGACCAAATTTGGCGACGTCGTCGTCGTCGTTGTTGTTGTTGTTATTATTATTATTATTATTATTATTATTATTATTATTTTAATTATTATTATTATTATTTTGTTTTTATCTTTTTCTCATATTTGAATTTTTTCTTTTTTATTATCAATATTTACAGTGGATTCCCATTATTTGTATTATTATCATGTTAATGATGATGATGATGATAATAATAATAATAATAATAATAATAATAATAATAATAATAATAATAATAATAATTATTATTATCATCATAATTATAATAATAATAATTATTATTATTATATTTATTATTATTATTATAAATATAAATATTGTTGTTGTTGTTACAAGACATTGACACTGTAATAAAAGTTATCTAGACAAGAATTTAATATGTAATTTAATAACTTAAAAATAGCAATACGTTTATACATTGCTGAAAATATAAATATATGTAAGACGAAAATGAGTTTAATGTGAGAGTGAAAAACTACATGTGCGTCAACGATGTCGTCGTCAACGATCACAACATTCTCTGCATACTGATATGACCATGGCCACTACCAAAACTACAACCATAACCACTACCACTACCATCACTGCTGATACTACTACTACTACCACTACCATCACTGCTGATACTACTCCTACTACCACTACCATCACTGCTACTACTACTCCTACTACTACCACTACCATCACTGCTACTACTACTACTACCACTACCACCACTGCTACTACTACTACTACTACCACTATCATCACTGCTGCTGCTGCTACTACTACTACTACTACTACTACTACTACTACTACTCTATCAATTCGAGACTTACTATTTCCAATTTGGTCTACTACAGCTAATGCTGGTACTGTTACTACCACCACTTCAACAATCACAACCACAACAACTACTTCTGTTTATTCCATCAATACTATTACTGCTACTTGCATTACTGTTGCTGCTCCTACTACTACTACCGCTACCACTACCACTACCACTACCCTACTGCTACTACTATTATTATTAAGATTATCACTACTACTAGTACTGCGACTACTACTACTACTACTACTGCTGCTGCTGCTACCACCACTATCACGGCTAGAACATTTTTTTCATTTTTTCACCATTGTAAATGCTAATTTTGTTATTTTCGACTAAAGTTAATTATGGAAGATTAAAATGGCGAATTAAGTCATTTTGTTCCAATAAGACGAGTTTAAGACGAATTCACAAACAGCGAGACACTGAAGCGTGAAGACTTAAACAAAGGATTTTAATTAATTCAAGATAAATGTGGGCGTTTAATCATTTGGTATTAAGGAAGGTCAAAAGAGGAATTATGGACAACAAAATTAGGATGATAGAGAGAAAAAAAAATGAGAGAGGAAAGGAAGACAGAGTGAGAGAAAATGGTATTTTTCATTATGACAACACAACAACAACAACAATAACACAGCAATAATAATAATAATAATAATAATAATAATAATAATAATAATAATAATAATAATAATAACGGTAAAGAAAAGAAAGCAGTAATAACAAAGGACGAACTTTGAAACAAAAACAATAATCAATCGTCCGTTAATTAGCCCGTCCACTTTGAAAGCCTCGATTGTCAAAGTACATTAGAAACGTAAGCGCAACAATATACTGAAATAGAAACATATTTCCGCACCGGAACTGGGATTCGGAACTTGTATAATAATTAGACAACGTTTCGTCACAAAGGTAAGGAAAACAAAGCCATGTTACGTCGGTGGGTAATTATGACAGACGCCCATCCCAGCCGTGTGACCCCAGAACGTGACCAGCCCCGGGCCTGGCGCTCAAACACGGAGAGCTGGGTGGAGAAGATTACAATGGCGGATTAGGCGTTTCTTTCCTCCGAAGACTAAATTAAGATTATTTTAAGGCGACATCACATAAACACGTCATCGCTGAACCGTGCGTTAGACCACCGCTGATTACTTTTTCTTCGTTTTACTTTTTTCTTTTTCATTTTCTTTTTTTTCTTTTCTTTCTTTTCGTTTGACCAACTGTTAAAGTAATTTAAAGATTTTTTTTTTTTTTTAAATCGGTTTTACAAGAACTATTCCGTTCAAAAAGAAGGAATAATAATAATAATAATAATAATAATAACAACAACAACAACAACAACAACAAATAAGAATAAGAATAATTTAAGAAGAGGAAATTAGTGTATTTATTAATGTAGCTACTTAATAATGTACGTTGTTCTGTGTTTTTGACTACCACAGGAGAACTGCACACTGTTATCTTGTCTTCAAGTAGTACACAGTTTTTTAAATAGGATTTTAACTGTGTGTGCTCGTATTGTTTTTATTTACACTGTTATCTTGTCACGTAATACACACAGTTTATTAAATAGTATTTTAACTGTATGTTTTATGTTGTCTTCAAGTGTTTTTTAAACAGTATTTTAAATATATGTACTCGTATTGTTTTTATTTGCAATGTTATCTTGTGTTTTATTTTAAAAAAAATTCTTTTAAGAAGTTCGTGTCATTGGGAACAGTGTAAAATAATTCTTATTGACATTTCAGAGTCTGAGTTCATTAAAAGAAAAGCTGAGAATTATTTGTGTTGTAAGTTTGTTTTCACAGTGTGTATTTCTCCGTCAGCTTTTCAGCCATTCTTGTACTTCTGTTATCTCACTCATTCGCTCGCTTCCATTTACTTTATTTATTACGTCATTTCTTTCGCTTTATATTATCCCCTCCCCTGTTACTTCGGTTAATTCAATGTCATAATCACCGTCTTCGTCATCATCATCGTCATCATCATCATCATCAAAGTTCATAACGTTTCTTTGCTGCAACATATTTTATATCTTTAGTTTATTAAATATTATAAAATTTATATTTCCATTAACAGATATCTTAGGTGATATTCTGTTGTTTATGATCCAGAATTTAATTTGTAACTTATTTTTTGTTATGGTCTTCAAGTTAAAAATCCATAGTTCGTCATGTATGTGATAAATAATTGAAAACATTTATTTTTGGTTTAATATTTGTGATCTGCGGTTTATTAAGAACGGCCAAAGCATGAAAAAAAAAAAAAAAAAAAAAAAAAACACGTTTTTAATCGGGGAGTTAGTTAAAATGTCAGTCTATTATAATCACTACAAAACTTTTACATTTTTTATGAAGATTTTTCGTGTTGCGCATTACAATCCTTGACATTTCAGTATTGTTTCGTCTCTCTCTCTCTCTCTCTCTCTCTCTCTCTCTCTCTCTCTCTCTCTCTCTCTCTCTCTCTCTCTCTCTCTCTCTCTCTCTCTCTCTCTCTCTCTCTCTCTCTCTCTCTCTCCCCCTCTCTCTCTATGTGTGAGTGTCTCTCTGTTTGTCTGTTTGTTTTTCTGCCAGACTCTCTTTTTCTGACCCTGTCTCTGTACATCTCACTCTCACCCTCTCTCCCCTCTCTCTCTGTCTGTCTCTCTCTCTCTCTCTCTCTCTCTCTCTCTCTGTCTCTCTCTCTCTCTCTCTCTCTCTCTCTCTCTGTCTGTCTGTTTTATTTTCTGTCAGATACCTAAATGAAAGCACATTGCTGTGTGTTCGACGTGTTACAACCGCTCATTACACAATAACGCGCGATATCGTTAAACAAAATTAATTTCACTTGGAATTACCGCAGCACTTTTTACTTCGTTCTGCTCTAATATGACAGATGTGTAATTTTTTTCTCTTCAATGCGGAGAGGATTCGGCAGCGGCTCAGGGCGGTGTCGCTGATTGGCTGAGTGACTAAACCTATCGATCCGTGCAGGTAATCCGCTGATCAAATACAGTTAAATTTCACTGTAACTTAAGACACAGCGACTGGGACGACGCAGTCGACTTCGTGCTTTCACATACCACGCAGTGAATATCATTACACGTGGACAGCCGCATCAAGCCGACAACTGAAACTGAGCTTTTATCTTAGCAGTTCACGTAGTTGTTAATCCGTCACTACATGCTGTAATTCCGAGTTGACGATGCAGGTTGACGATGGTTGTTGTTGTTGATATCAGTATGACGTAGTAATAAACATGTAATAAACGATGGTTGTGGTTGTGATAGTGTACTATTACTACTGTTATTATTACTATAATTATTTCTACTACTACTACTACTACTACTATCATTATTATTATTACTATTATTTTTTATTATTATTTTATTGTTGTTATTGTTATTCTTGTTCTTCTTCTTATTATTATTATTATTATTATTATTATTTGTCTAACTGTTGCTGTTTTAGTTCTTGATTAATAATAAATAACTTTAAAGCAGTACAATTATGTCTGTCTACAAAAACTGGTAATTCTATGGCGATTTATTGTAAAATCTGTAATTTCTGATAATGTTCATTCCAAATGTTCACATCACCAGTGTAGATGTTATAGTGTCTGTGAGTACAAGGAATCTACAGTACCTAGTGATAAAAGGCGCACGACAGGCGTGTTTGAATCTGTCGTTGAAATCACGTCAATAACGTGTAAGTAATTATGGTTACGTATTTGTTCTAATTTTGCTTTTCGCCGAGAACTAGATATTGAGTCTTGACAGGATTATTGAACACTGGCAAAGTTATTAAAAGTTGACATAATTAATGAATGTTGACATAGATATTTAATACTGACAAAATTATCGACATGTTGACAAAGTTATTGAATGCCGACAGAGTTGTTGAGTGCTGATAAAGTTTTAAATGTTGACAAAGTATTAAAGAAAAGGAGTATGAATATAGAGAGTAAGGGATGTCTGTGATGAAATGGTAGGAAACATTCCAGGTATTTTTGTTTGAAAGAAACTGCTACTTCGGTGTTATAGTCTTCCTTGTCTTTTCATCCGGGCAAAATCACTTGTAGAGATGACTTGTAGAAAAGTGACTTGTCGGAAAGTGACTCGGAGAAAAGTGACTTGTAGGAAAGTGACATGTCCAGCTGAAGAATCACGTGAACACAGTGTAATCTCAGCACTGTGTTCATGACAGAACGAAGTGAGGCTTTTCTAGTGAAATCTCAGTATGAATCACTTCTGTCATTTGTTCCTAGTACCTACAAAATGTCCTGTGCTACCTTAAACACACGCCTAGGGTTCATAAAACATGCTTGTTAAAACAAATATCATTACTTTAGTGTAATTCAGTATTAAATATCATTACTTTAGTGTAATTCAGTATTAAATATCATTACTTTAGTGTAATTCAGTATTTCAATTAAATATCATTACTTTTGTGTATTTCAGTGTTAACTATCATTACTTAAGTGTAATTCAGTATTAAATATCATTACTTAAGTGTATTTCAGTGTTAAATACCATTAGTGTATTTCAGTGTTAAGCATCGTTACTTTAGGGTTTATCAGTGTTAAATATCATTAGTTAAGTGTATTTCAGTATTAAGCATCATTACTTTAGTGTAATTCAGTGTTAGGTATCGTTAACTAAGTGTACTTCAGTATTAAATATCATTACTTAAGAGTATTTCAGTGTTAGATATGAATACTTTAGTGTATTTCACTATTAAGCATCATTACTTTAATGTAAACATGATTACTTTAGTGTATTTCAGTGTCAAATATCATTAATTTCCTGTATTTGAATGTTAAATATCATTATTATAGTGTATTTCAGTATTAAATATCAATACTTTAATGTATTTCAGGGTTAAATAACATTAGTGTATTTTTGTAATAAATATCATGACTAGTATATTTCAGCATTAAATATAATTGATTTAGTGTATTTCAGTGTTAGATATGATTACTTTAGTGTATTTCAGTATTAAACATCATTTTATGATTATTATTACTTTAGTGTATTTTAGTATTAAAATGTTCATTATTTTAGTGTAAATTTTTACTTTAGTTTTTTAGTGTCAAATATTATTACTTTTGTGTATTTTTTAGTGTTAAATATTTTTACTTTTGTTAGTGGAAAACAAATTCAATACTTTAGTGTAAAATGTTATTACTTTTGTGTATTTCAGTGCTAAATATCTTTACTTTGGTGTATTTCAGTGTTAAATATGATTACTTTAGTGTATTTCAGTGTTAAATATGATTACTTTGGTTATTTCGGTGATAAATATCATTGCTTTGATGTAGTTTAGCTTTAAAACAAATATCATTAATTAAGTGTATTTCAGTATTAAATATCATTATTTTTGGTGTATTTTAGTGTTAAATATGATTACTTTAGTGCATTTTAGTGTTAAATATGATTACTTTAGTGTATTTTATTGTTAAATATCATTACTTTAGTGTATTTTAGTGTTAAATATGATTACTTTAGTGTATTTTAGTCTTAAACATCAATACTTTGGTGTAGTTTAGTGCAAAATCAAATATCATTATTTTAGCTAGTTTGATGTTAAATATCAGAAGGAGAAAACAAAAATGAATTGAGGGTAAATAAATAAATAAATAACTAAATATAAAATAAATATAATTAAATATAATTAAAAAGAAAGATGAAGAAACATCACTAGAATGACAGAAAAATTAAATGTATCACTATGTGCTATATATGTGTGTGTTTGTGTGTGTGAGTGTGTTTGTGTGTTCAGATACAATGAATTAGAAAACAATTATTTCAAATAAACTGCAGAAAACAAAAATAAAAATTCACTCAATACTTTTAATAAAATAGTTATAACAGACAACGATCTGACATCAGGGGCGTATAACTCTATTTCACTAAACGCATAAAACCATTTAATTTGATCATAAAAAAAATGTTTGGAAGTCGCTGAGGCGCGGAGGACGCGACAGTGATATTTCTAGCTGTCTGCCGTCATACACAGCGGCACGACCACGGCTCTGACAGCTAATCAACAGTACATTAAAAGACGCTTGCAGCGCCCTCTATTGATCAGGGAAAATGGAGAATAAACAGACCGTTATGTCACAGATTAATGTCATCTCTATTTTCTCAGCAGCTTCCGTCGTGAAGTACTCGTTCAGATACTGGCCACCTTTACTTACTAGAAAAAATAAGGAGAGAAAAAAAGAGAAAAAAAGAAGAGTAAAATGAGAAATATGACAGGACGTCTAGGGTTGTGAAAAGATGAAGTGATATGTCTGTGGGGAGCGATGTTGTGACAGTCGTATGCACTGGACCTCGGCGACGTTGTAATCATTTCACTAGGTCATTACCGTATCATCATCCCTTGTCGTTATTATTGTTGTTGTTATTACTATTCTTCTTCTTCTTCTTCTTCTTATTATTATTATTATTAGTAGTAGTAGTATTATTAGTATTATTATTATTACTACTTTGGTATGAGACGGGCTAGGTTTTTTTGAACATCACTGTCAGTTTGTATAAATTGAACAGAAAGAGGAAGGTCTCAATATTAAATTTATTTTAGAAACCGTCTGCAAATGTCGCTGTGGGATCTCTTAGCAGCTGAACTATATGAAATTAGAAATAACGTTATTACTGGCGACCTCTCACGTTTATGTAGGACTCAGTTCAACTCGGGTATGTCCCCAGATATGTACAATATTGTCAGCGTTTAGATCACGTGACTGCATCAGTTTGGAAACTACAGCCACAGTTAACCAGTTTGTGTAAATTCTTCCATTTTAATAATTATAATTTTCTCCTCTTGCTAGTACTACGTCTGTTACAACACATTTTGCTTCAACTACTTTTGGAACAATTATTATTATATTACTACACAGTGTTACAACCATCTATCTATCTATCTATCTATCTATCTATCTATCTATCTATCTATCTATCTATCTATCTATCTATCTATCTATCTATCTATCTATCTATCTATCTATCTATCTATCTATCTATCTATCTATCTATCTATCTATCTATCTATCTATCTATATCTATATCTATCTATATATATCGTTAACATTAATTTCCTTCTAATTTCAGGATGGCTGCATTACAAAATACCGATCGGAACAGGAAACAGTTTGTTGCCAAAGACAACAGATGTTTATATCTTCACATTTTCGTGCTTTATCTCATCACAGTCATTCTGGCGAGTGTTTTCAGTGTGGCGTCTTGGTTTTACTACCAGCAGCTGAGCGAAGTGAAGCTGGCGGTGTCCAGGTGCTGGTCTGGTTTTAATTACTCTCAGTTTAAAAGTTTCGTGGAGGAGCCCTCACTGGCAGGCAGTGCCTTCAACGACTATCTTGCTGGTGCTTTCACAAATAGTGGAGGGAGTGTCAAAGACAGAAAAAAACGAAGTGTTCTAACGGAAGCAGACGAAAAAAAGTTATTCTGGCTTGCCGTTCTGAAAGAAAATGTAAGTTTTGTGTAGTCAGATGATTATATCTTGTTTCAGAAACAATAGTTGTAGAACAACACGATAGCGGTCAAATTATTAATTTTCAAATTGTATATTTCGTAAAATAATTAGAAAAAGTATAATAATAACACCCTGTAAGACTAAAATCCTGTAACCAAAATAACACATTATTAAGTATTTCTTTTTGAGGCTTAAAATTTTCAAAACGTGGACTTTTCTGTTACTTCTACCGTAAACAAGTTGACAAATGGCCACACAGTAATGGTTGACATTTGCTAAACTGACATTTTGTCCGTTGACATATAAAAGAGTGCCATTTTTTTCGTTGCCATATTAACCATTTTCGTTTTGTCCTTCGGCATTTTGTTTGCACCACGAATATAATATTACAGATTAAAACCTTTAACAGTCATAAATGCTCATATTTATGTGTATGAATATGAATGCATATATATATATATATATATATATATATATGCCGCTGACGAGATTCGAGCGTATGGCTCTCATTCGCCCGCAGTGTGAAGGCGGACGACGTTACCGTTCAACCAGCACGACAACCTTGTGTATGTGTGTGTGAATGTGTGTGTATGTGTATGTGTGCGTAATGTGTGTATATGTGTATGTGTGCGTATGTGTTTGTGTATGTATGTATGTGTGTATATGTATATATACATGTGTGTGTACGTGTGTATGTGTTTGTGTATGTATGGATGTGTGTATATGTGATTATGTATGTATGTGTGTTTGTGTACGTGTGTGTATGTGTATATGTATATGTATGTATATGTGTGTACGTGTGTATGTGATTGTGTATGTATGTGTGGATATGTGTATGTATGTGTGTTTGTGTACGTGTGTGTATGTGTGTATGTGTTTATTTATTTATGTATATATGTATGCATATGTGTGTATGTATGTGTGTGTGTGTGTGATTGTGTGCATGTGGGTGGGTGTTAGTTTACTTCATTAGTAAACCATATTGTAATTTTCGTTTCACAATCAGATACATATAACACAATACAACCAGTTAGATTGGTGACCTGCTCGCAGTGGCCTGTAGAAAATTGCTATTTTATTAATCAAGTAATTTTATATTGGGCTTCATGCAGAGTCCTACGGCTCGCTGGCTCTGTTAATTAGCAGCTGATAGGATAAACAAGTTTACAACTTCAGTGCTTCATACATTTACAAGATGTGCAGTTTTTATGTGTAAATACTTACACAGTTTCTTGTTAGCGGGTCGTAGATTGAGGCACGGGATCGAGTCCTGTAGCCGACTTAGTGACGCACTTTGGTTCATGTGCTATTTTTGTCTCTCTGCCTCCGTCTCTCTCTTTCTCTGTCAGGTGAATTTCTGTCTCTAAGCAGCGAAGGAGAAATTTTTTTTTTTTTAAATTAAAATAAAATGTGAAAATAGAAATGTGCACTGCTATTCCTGAACGCTGTTCACTGCTGGGAGGTTGCGCTGTGGCAAAGACGAGATTATTAAACGTTTAATTACGACTCGTTTCCCTCCTCCCCCTCATCAGCTTTGTATCAGTGATATCGATTCTTTTTATCATCTTCTTAACTTCACTTCATCATCCTATTCAGCTGTAACCATCATCATTATCTTTTAATTCATATATCGTATCCTTTCTCTCCATCTTCGTCTCCGTAACGCCCTCTTCTTTTATTAATTTCCTCCTGAGTGCTGTGAGCACTTCCTCTCGTGGACTTTGGCGCTACAACTTTGTACTATTTTTCTTGCTCTGTCTTCCTTTCACGGGCATTGTATGCCTGATTTCCTCTAAGTAAACTTTTTGAGCTTTTCCGTTAGTGCTGAATGCACAATAATTGGGTTTGAAAGCCGTACGGCATCAACTGTTTACCTTGCTAACGAAATAAAATTCTCGCTATTTACCCATAAGGCAGCAGCAGATAGTCCCTGACCCTGTTCGATTACTGTTTATTTGCGGACGGAATGACGTCGCCTGTGGAGAGATTTTGGAAAAGAAGAATTTTTTTTTTTTTTTATCAAGCCTAGAGGTGTTGTGATGTCGTTCATTTGATTTCTTTTGACATGCGCATCGAAATATTGATTAAACTGATAAAAATCATTGTTAGGCTTTTAAAAGAAAAGCAAACATGAAAAAAGACGAAGGGTTGAAGAACAGCGTTAGATACTGTCCAATGTCTGCAGAAAATTCACTCAAATAAAACAGTTCTACAATGAGAGTAATAATGAACAATCTACCTTTCAACGACTAACTTCAATAAATAAATACATAAATAAATAAATAAAAAGTAGTATAAATATCTCACACATCACTTAATCCAGATTATTAATTTTCTGTAAAAACTGTTTCGGATGTTTTGTTTCTTTTGTCTGACAGGACTACGTTAGTATGTTAGAGACTCTTCTGTCTCATAAGATGATGTTAGTATGTTACAGACTCTTCTGTCTCATAAGATGATGTTAGTATGTTAGACTCTTCTGTCTCATAAATGATGATGTTACTCTTCTGTCTCATAAGTGATGTTGGTATGTTACAGACTCTTCTGTCTCATAAGATGATGTTAATATGTTACAGACTCTTGTTAGTGTTTTAGAGACTCTTCTGTCTCATACAATGATGTTAGTATGTTACAGACTCTTCTGTCTCATAAGATGATGTTAGTATGTTACAGACTCTTCTGTCTCATAAGATGATGTTAGTATGTTACAGACTCTTCTGTCTCATAAGATGATGTTAATATGTTACAGACTTTTCTGTCTCATTAGTAATGATGTTCATAAGATGATGTTGGTATGTTACAGACTCTTCTGTCTCATAAGATGATGTTAGTATGTTACAGACTTTTCTGTCTCATACAATGATGTTAGTATTTTAGAGACTCTTCTGTCTCATAAGATAATGTTAGTATGTTACAGACTCTTCTGTCTCATAAGATGATGTTAGTATGTTACAGACTCTTCTGTCTCATACAATGATGTTAGTATGTTACAGACTCTTCTGTCTCATACAATGATGTTAATATGTTACAGACTCTTCTGTCTCATACAGTGGTGTTAGTATGTTACAGACTCTTCTGTCTCATACGATGATGTTAGTATGTTACACTCTTCTGTCTCATATGATGATGTTAGTTATAAAACTAGTTACAGAGCAGAGATGTTGTGAACGTTATAAGTAGTTCTGTGTTGTAGTTGACACTAAGACACGGTCTGCCGATGACTTCGCCAAAGTGTTAGCTAGACTGATTGAAATTAGAAAAAATACATCGTCTGAAACAGAAATATAACGTGTTATTTGAGTACTTTCACATAGGCGAGCTTCTTGTTTTTTTTTTTTTTTTGTTGATTACTTTGCTTCTTCTGCCCTTTTCAAACGGAAATTATTTGCTGTGGGCCTCAGTGTCTCTACTATATATTTCTCACATACTTTTTTTTTTTTTTTTTGTTAATCGTGGTCTGCGTCGTGTTTTTTCTTGTGTCTCGTTTTCAACACACTTTTCAGTTGTTACAGACTGTATTACACTTTGAACTCTGTTCAGAGAACAAGGTCCTGGGATCGAATACAACTCGCTACTCAGATCTGATTTATGAAGTATTTCTGTTAAAAATGTGTTAATCTCACTAGAGTCTGAGTGCAGTTTTTACAATGACAGTTAAAACACAGATAACACTGACAGTATCGAAACTGCTAAACATATGTCATCATCAGTTTCATCATAGACAACACATACCAACAGACAACACATACCAAAGCAAAAGTGCATACTTAGACACACACACACATACACAAATACATAACCAACCACACATACATACACACACACATAGGTACACACAAACATAAATATATACTCACACATTCAAACAGACAAAACACAGATACACACATAGAAACAGATTCATAAACCCACAGACAGTATATAAAACACTGAGAGGCTGACTGTTATAATAATTATTCGTTTCTTATTGCAATATTTCAAATAGAAAAAAAATTGTAAAACTAAGCTGCGTGTAATTGAGACTGTGTTGTCAACATAATTAGTGAAACACGTGTAAAAGTGGCCTATGTGTAATTCAAACTGTGTTGTCAACATAATTTGTGAAACACGTGCAAAAGTGGCCTATGTGTAATTCAGATGTGTTGTCAACATAATTAGTGAAACACGTGTAAAAGTGGCCTATGTGTAATTCAGACTGTGTTGTCAACATAATTTGTGAAACACGTGTAAAAGTGGCCTATGTGTAATTCATAATTAGAAACACGTGTCCAGACTGTGTTGTCAACATAATTAGTGAAACCAAGCACGTGTAATTCAGACTGTGTTGTCAACATAATTAGTGAAACACGTGTATAAGTGGCCTATGTGTAATTCAGACTGTGTTGTCAACATAATTAGTGAAACCAAGCTACGTGTAATTCAGACTGTGTTGTCAACATAATTAGTGAAACACGTGTATAAGTGGCCTATGTGTAATTCAGACTGTGTTGTCAACATCAAAAAGTGGCCTGTGTTGTCAACATAATTTGTGAAACACGTGTAAAAGTGGCCTATGTGTAATTCAGACTGTGTTGTCAACATAATTAGTGAAACCAAGCTACGTGTAATTCAGAGTGTGTTGTCAACAGAATTAGTGTACACGTGTAAAAGCGGCCTATGTGTAATTCAAACTGTGTTGTCAACATAATTAGTGAAACACGTGTAAAAGTGGCCTATGTGTAATTCACTGTTTCAATAACGTCTGGTGTGAAATGTTTACGGGACCTGGCAATGTTTACAAGTTAAAACAACTCTGGTCCCATTTCGATTAGTCTTTGTTTGATGACAATCGCCAATCGATGGATTTAGCACATGAGCTTTAAGCAGCAAAGCGTTGCTCTGAGAAACCAGACTAAGATACTGAAACAGCATTCTTTTTGTTTTTAACCTTTGTTACTTTTTTATAAAGAAAAAAAAAGTATAGACAACAATAACTTTATATAGCTAACTGATCTGAAAACTATTTATGTTTTATTTGCTGTTCTTTTCTTTCTCTGTCTCTCTCTGTTTATCTCTCTATCTTTCTTAAAATACCGTAGTATTGTATAAAATGAGGTTTTGCTTCAGAGAGTTCATTGCTTTCAGTGTTTTTCTTTTGTTCTTTTACTAAAATCTTGTTATTTTTCTGTCTGTTGGAGATGTTTTGACAGTTACATAAAGTGAGTGCCGCGGATTTCCTGTTAGAAATTTTTTTTTTTTTTTTTTTTTTTGAAGGAAAGATACAACTAATATTGAAATATTTTCGTTAACCAACATACACTGATGTATGTGTTCAACAAACGATCAACAGTGTCGAAAACAGTCTTTTTTTTTTTAATAATATAAATACCATAAATATCGACTAAAACATTTTGGTAAACAATTACTAACATTAAATGTTTGTACAACATAGAATACTGCTACATTACTTTAAATAGAACAATATGTACGTAAAGTTATTTGCTACATAAAAACAAAATATATCAGCAAAGTGTTACATGTGTTAGATACAAATATCGGCACCGCATTTCGACTAAAATATGCAATTACTGTCCAGTGAAAAGTAGCGTCATGTGTAGACGTCAGTCACTAAACACGACCGCACTCTGTTGTAGAAATATGTACACCACTCATTGCTTACGTATATTAAATATTGCGGGTAATCTGTCATGTTTCTAACACCAAAAATTAATATGCCATACAGAATTGAATACCATTATATACTAGATGTTTTGGTTGTGCCCAGAATACAAACATTAATAAGACTGTTTTTTTTTTTTTTTTTTTTTTTTTTTGTACTGAAACCATCTAACATGCAGAATTAAATACATTCATGTGACAACATGCTAACGTAGTTTTAGCAGAATGTACTGAAACCATCTAACATTCAGTGTCATGGAATATTACAATGGAATACCTTGTTTTTAACACTGAGTTCTGAGAAAACATAACTGTTTTCTTTACATATTATCATGCAGTAACGACCACAATAACAGCATGTTGTTTTAACACAGTACAATACATTATAGTCACATGTTTTTAACAGACCACAATACATTATAGTTTTTAACATGTGTTTAATAACATAACACAAATGCAATATAGTCACATTTTTTAAACCACAATACATTATAGTCACATGTTTTTAACAGACCACAATACATTATAATCACATTTTTTTAACAGACCACAATACAATACATTGTATAATCAGATGTTTTTGACAGACCACAATGCAGTATAGTCACATGTTTTTGACAGACCACAATACATTATAATAACATGTTTTTAACAGAACACAATGCAGTATAGACACATTTTTTTAGCAGACCACAATGCAATATGGTCACGTGTTTTTAACAGATCAAAGTACAATATGGTCACGTGTTTTTAACAGATCAAAGTACAATATGGTCACATGTCTTTAGCGTATCACAATGCAAAATTATTACGTGTTTTTTTCTCAGAATTTTAAGTGAACTGTAATATTGTTTATTTCTGTCGGTTCTGAGCAGACTGCTATAATAATTAATTACAATTAATTAACAAATAACAATATTATTTGCCATATTAATACCACACTCGTATGGTAACTGTATGAGAGTTGTGAAACACAGATGGAGGTGAACACAATCAGGGTGTGTGATATTTGTGTTGTTTGGGTGGCTGGTACAGGGGACAAATTGCATTTCGGACCTCCCTCGGGCCTCTTTCACTCGCAGCCTTTGCAAATTGCAGTCTGTCTCGGATATTTACTTTCGTCAAGGGACCAATCAAATCGTGCCGCGTCAAAACGAGACGAAGCGTGTTAAACATAGTTTGAAACAGATGAACGTGCGACGTCTGTCTGTCTCTGCGGGTTTCAACTAAATCTCCTGAAAAAATAACTACACGTTATTATTACTATTATTATTATTAATATTATTATTATTTTTATTTTTTTTTTTTATTATTATTATTATTAAAAGTCGTGTCGTTGTTTTTAAATTATTATATGTTTAATTAATAACATTCTCTTACATTTTTCCATATTAAATATTCACTATCATACATTTTTATTTATTTATTTATTATTTTTATTTTATTGTTTTTTTTTGCTGCTGCTGTTGTTTGTTGTTGCAGCTGTTATCCCATAAACACAATGGAGATATTTTTGAATTACGTTGTGTCTGATGAATTACGTCGCAAACACACGAGCAGTTGATGACAAGGTATTTTGTATTGACAGACATTAAAGAATGGTGTTGCTGACGTTACTCAACACCCGATGACGTGTTTTTCCTTTCTTCTCTCTTTCCTCTGTTTTTATTTTCTGTTATCACTCGATATTTCCACAATCTTGTTTGTGATTTTTGAGATGCTGAAGTTAAAACTTCATTGATGTTGGTAATTAACCCTCGAGGTAAAGACAGAATTGTGTTACTGAACTGGTGACTTGCGCAGTTTCCCCCCCAAAGCGTTGATAAATAACACCTACGTAATAACTTCTCCTTCCTCCCCGGGGTCGGGGCGGGTCATTGTCATTTCCCATCAATTTCAGAGTCACGCGTTACAGCTGTAAAGAACTTCTGCCTAACGTCAGGCCGGTAATAATATATTTTATTAACTTTAAGTTCTGCTGGCAATTTCGTGCTTGGAAACACGATTTCCACGCACCCTAAACACACATTAATATTATTTCATAATGCTGTAATAAAATTCTGAACAGTTTTAACTCAGAGTGAACGAAATTTAACTTGTAATAAAACAAATATTGATATTTTGTCTTTCTAATCGTATGGGCGGCTTGTTGTGGGATAAATAGCGGCCAGTGCGGTTATTCTTGTATTTAAAGTCTCGAGATTTCAAACAAAGTTAATCTGGCAATAATTTTCATAAAGAGTTTTGAGAATGCTTCTTTATCAAGTGG